>OW569408.1:9757433-10357433 GCA_937654795.1 Cistogaster globosa
GTCATGAAGTGTAAATCCATAAGTAGATATATAGTTTTCAACTTCATGTGCACAAATATATTATAAACAAATAAAAGTACTATATTTGGCAGTGCGGAATCTTATATACTCTTCATCATATATGTGTAAACACATGTACATATGAATCGGAATAAGAAATTCTTTCTACCGTTAGAAGTTTTTCTGTTCAAAAAAAAAACTGTCGAAACGAAGGTTGAAAAAAGAAATGGACCGATGTTGCAGATTTTAAATTTCACAATTTTTAAAATTATGTCTGATCGATTTTTCTATAAAATGATTTTCATATTTTTGGGAAACTAGGATTTTTGTTAGCAAATTTTGAACAATCGATAGCTTTTGGTTTTTCTGCCCATTTTTGGTTGTTTAAGAATTTCAAATTTTTTGAGTGAACGTTCAATTTTTTTGTAAAATTTTTTGTAATGCCGTTTTTTCAAGTTTTCGAGTTTTAATGAAATTTTAAATTTTTTGGAAAATTTTAGGGAAAATGGGAATCTTTTATATTAAATTTTCGATTGTTAAGCGAAGTTCAGAATTTCTGGTGGTCTAGAGTTGTTTTTATCTGAATTTTCAACACAATAAGACAAAGAAAAACAAACTTAGAAATAACTCTTACGAAGAAAAAACCGACCTTAAAATAGACAAACTTAAAATAATCTAAGAAATTTAGTAAAAAATTCTACAATTTTTATGTGTTTCACTTTTATTCTTAAGGATATTCCTTAATTCCTTGCGGATTGTATCATGAAACTGTGTATGTGATTAACGCATATAAAAACTTTTATTTAAAAAGGTTTTGTGCAAATTCCAATCATCAACCATCAAATTACATCAACTATTCTAACACTCTTTAATTCATAACTTTAAATATTTATACTTCTTAATATACCAGTGGACATTCTGTCTAATTTCCAAGCGTTTGTATATAACGATTCACTCTATAGAATCATACAGATCAAATTACACCAATTCTTAACTAAAATTGATCACTTGTTCTTATAGCGGCCTTAGCAATATAAGCGCGTTGTAAATTTCAGCAGTCTGCCAAAAATTGTTCAAAAGTTTTGTAACATACATCAAATTACTTTAACTATTGGGACTCTATTAATTTCCAAATCCAAATTTTATAGTTGCTGTCATAGCGGAGTTAGCAGTACAGGCTCGTGGTTAATTTCAAGCGTTTGTCTATAACCGTCTAAGACTTCGGACATATGCATCAATTAAAATGAGCTATTGGGGCACACTTTAATTTATAATTTTGAATATTAATAATATTTACTTTAATTGTCACAGCAATCGATATTCTGTCCAATTTGCAAGCGTTTGTCTATAACGATTCAAACGATAAGCCCATATAGGACAATTTACGCCACCTATGCGGAAACCGTTTCACTTTAAATTTATTTTTGTATTACTTTTTGCCATTGGGAGCTATAAAGATACCCAGTTTCTTTAAATTTGAAAGTGGTGCCCTTTACGTATCATATCACATGTAGAAAACATTTATGTTGTATGAAGACACTCTTTAATTTTTAAGATTATTTACTGTACTTTAAAACGGAACCAATCTGTAAGCACCACCTTTCGTATGAAAAAAAATTTTAAAATCGATCCAGAAATGACTGAGTTATAAAGACACGAAAATAAAAAGCAACATCCAGTCGAATTAATAAAAATAGAAGCACTCGCATTTTTTTAATATATCACCACCATTAATGCTTCGACTTTGCTTAGTTTCAGTAGTAAAATTGTCGAAACTATGTCTGAAAAATTCGAAGGCTTAAGTTCTCTGGTTCCTTGGTAAAATAGGACATTGCTAAATCGACTCCTCTATTTATAAAGATGCGGAATATATACTTTATGGGTTCGGAAATAAGTATAAGTGAACCATAAAAAATTAAAAAAAAAATTAGCAAATTAAAACATAAAATCTGTTTTGCGGTAGCCGGGAAAAAAACTCTGGCCAAAAATCCTTGTTTTGTATACAATTACACTTTTTGGTAGTTTTTCGGTAAAAATCTGTTCTTTTTTGGCAAAACTTGGATTCATTAGCGTGCTTTTTAATTATTCATAACTTTATGTTTTTCTTTTGTTTTTAATTTTCGGTTTACATTTAATTAGCAATTTCTTATTGAATTTCTGTTGTGGTAACTACTTACCAACTTTGTTATATTAATTTCAAATTTTTGAAAAACAATTTAACTCAAATTACCTGGTTATAACTTTTCAATAATTTTTATTTAAAACAAAATTTATTGTTCCAATCAAACACCAATTATGTGGTTACCCCGATATGTGTACAACACATTCACCTACTCGTGAAGTGAACGTATTGGAGATGCAGCTTCAGGAAGTTCTCAAGCAAGGCACCCTTTTGTTGAACGGTGTGAACCAAATAATCTAGAAGTCTCTGCAGTCGCTTTGAGCTTACAGAAATTGCCAAATTTTTGGTCTGAGAACCCGCAACTATGGTTTATCCAAAATGAGAACATTTTCTCTTTATCACGTATAACGAGAAATGAAACAAAATTTTCACATAAAGTAGCAAATTTAGATCCAACATATTTAAAATTTGTAGCTAATATTTTAATTTCTCCGCCTCAAAATGCGAAGTACGATGCTATTAAGGAACGGCTTATCTCGTCATTTGCTATTTCAGAAATAGGTGACCAGAAACCATCACATTTTTATAGTCAATGAAAGCTTTAGCAATTAGTAATAACATTGGTGACAATGTGCTTAAAACACTAGTTCTGGATCAACTTCCAGACAGTATATGTTCGATCCTTGTTTCAAGCGATGCAGGTCTTACGGAGATTGCACAACAAGCCGATAAAATAATGGATATCGCTTATCTTCAGGTATCAACTGTATCAGTTTATGATAATGTTTTCCAGCAATTGTCAGCAAAAATACAAGTATTGGAAAAGAAAATTAATGAAGCCGGCAGGAGAAGAAGTGGTTCGCGTAACGCCGGCAATCAACGGCGTCGTAGTAGAACTCATAGCAGGACAACAGATAGGTCTTGGTATCACAATTGTTTTGATACTAGGGCAACAAAGTGCATATCTCCATGTGCGTATTATTCACAATCAAAAAGCTGAAAACTGTTTCGGATATAGCGGCTACTGAAACATTAGTGCCTGCAACAAGCTTCCTAGTAATTAAGGACCGTATAAACAAATGTAATTTTTTAATTGACACTGGTGCTGACGTTTCTGTAATTCCGTATTCTGGAAAAATTTTAAAATCAAATTCAATGTGCCCATTCAAAATTTATGCTGCAAGTGGCACCGAACTAAACATTGGATTAAGACGGTCGTTTCGTTGGATTTTTATCATAGCAAATGTTACTCGTCCAATATTGTGTTCGGATTTTCTAAAGTATCACCTTCTTTTACCACACCTTCGCAATCGAACCTTAGTAGGTGGTAAAACATTACTAACTTCATCTTCTCAGCTAACAAATTCATCATCTACAATAGTCTCTCATATAATTAAGAATGATTCCGTATATCAAAAACCTCTTCAGCAATTTCGTGAGATTATAAGCATTAATTCATCTCTTCGCGCATTTAAAGATACTCAAGCATTACATTTTATTGAAACCACACCCCTTCCAGTCGTCAACAGCAAATGCAAGACGACTAGATCCAAAAGGTTTGGAAATTGCAAAAAAAGAATTTGAATTTATGACGGAGCAGGGATTAATTCAAAAGTGAATTCAAAAAGTGAATGGCCAAATCCTCTACACATGGTTCTAAAAAGCAACGGCGATTGGTGCCCGTGTGGCGATTACCGTTTCCTAAATCAAAAAAAAGTTCCAGATAAGTATTCAATTCCTTTCATTACAGACTTTACTTACAATTTAGAAGGATGTACAATTTTTTCCAAATTAAAGATGTACCTAAAACAGGGACAATGATGCCCTTTGGTCTTTTCGAATTTCTTAAGAGGCCTTTTGGACTCCGAAATGCAGCTCAGACTTTCCAACGATACATGGATGAAGTATGCAGAGGTTAAAGTTTCGTTTTCGTTTACATAGACGATGTCTTAATTGCGTCAAAAAATGAGGAAGAACATTTTCTTTATCTGCGTGCATTACTAGTACTGTTCAGAGAGAACGGAATATTAATTAACCTTGGAAAGCTTATGTTTGGTATAAAGGAAATCGATTTTGTTGGATTTCAAATATCAGTGAATGGTATATCGCCAATGAAATCAAAAATTCAAGCTATACTTGATTATAAGAGACCTAGCACAATTAAAGAGCTACGAAGATTCTTAGGAATGTTGAATTCCTATAAGAAGTTTCTAGTTAATGGGGCTAAGATTCAAGCAAGACTCAATGATCTCACTAAAGGTGCTGTTAAGAATGATAAAACAATAATTTCATGGATTTCTGAGTTTGAAGATTATTTCAAGAAATGCAAGGCAGCCTTAGCAAATGCGGTTGTATTAGCACACCCAGTGGCAAATGCAGATATCTGCTTAAAAGTAGATGCTTCAGATGTTTTGACAGGCGCTGTTCTCGAACAACGAGATAAAGAAAGCAGGCCATAATTTTGTATTGTATAGTGATCGCAAACCTCTTATCTTCGCTTTTAAGCAAAAGCCTGAAAAAGCTAGTCCATGCCAACCAATCAGATATGCAGAATACTGTTGCAGATACCCTCTCTAGAGTTGAGGAAATTTCAGTAGTTAATTATGAAGAAATAGCTGAAGCTCAAAAATTTGATAAAGAACTTCAGAGCTTTTTGAAAACATCATCAATTGGCCCTATTATTATTAGAATTATATTGCGATTTTTTGGCTAAAAGAGCAAGACGTTTTTTACCATTAAAAGTCCGAAGAACAGTTTTCAACAACATGCATGGATTGTCTCATCCTCGCATGAGAGCAACTAGTGTTTAGTTACTCAACGGTTTGTCTGACCCTCAATGAATAAAGACTATATTCAGTGGGTAAAAGCATGCTAAAACTGTCAAGCATCAACGATTACCCGACATACTAAAACTCCTTTTGATTGTTTTCCTGTTGAAACCTAGTGGTTTTCAAATATTCATTTAGACCTAGTAATTCCACTTCCGTCATCAGAAGGTTTTTGTTATTTGCTAACAATGATTGATCGCTTCCCAAGATGGGTGGAAGCTGTTCCATTGGAGGAAATCACATCTGAAAATGTTGCTAGAGCATTTTTTGAAAATTGGTCTTGTCGTTTTGGATGTCCACAGAATATTATTACTGACAGAGGTAGACAGTTTCATTCTAAGTTATAAATACATTTAGCAAAACTTGTTGGTGCACAATAACAACAAACTACGTCTTATCATCCACAATCAAATGGTATGGTTAAAGGGTTTCATCGTACGTTGAAGTCAGCTTTTATTGCAACAATAGACAAAAACGTTGCCTGCCGTACTTCTTGATTTGAGAACTGTGATTAAAGAAGACATCAAAACCTCACCTGGTATATGCCAGGAGATTTTTTCAGGAAAGGTGAAAACCAGGAAGATCTCTCTGAGTTCCCTGTAGATTTTCATTAAGCAATGGATACAGTTCTACCTTGACTGGTCAGCCATTATTCCAAACAATCACCTTTTATTCACAAGGATTTATATAAATACACACATGTTTGGATAAGATATGATTTCGAAAACCAATAAGTCTTAAGTATAGTGGACCATATAAGATGTTGGAGCGGCACCAGAAGTATTTTAAACTTGAAATAGGTGCCCAAACGGATACTGTTTCGTTAGATCGTCTTAATCCTACATTTTTATAACCTTCAATTGAGTATATATCTTTAGTAAAGACCACCAAGAACTTCGCTACGTTTGGCATTAACAAATTAGAAAGGGGATAGTATGTAACTATTTACCAACTTTGTTATATTAATTTCAAGTTTTTGAAAAACAATTTAACTCAAATTACCTTAATATAGCTTTCCAATAATTTTTATTTAAAATAAAATTTAGCTTATTAGAATTTGTAGAAATATCAAGTTGTTTCAATCAAACACCTATACTATTATTTTGGTAAAACTTAATTTTTTGTAAAATTTTGTTTAAAATTTAAAATGTTTTAATGAAATTACAATTGTTTCTTTCGATTTTTGGTAATCAAGAGTTTTTTTTCTAGAATTGATAGTTTTTAATCCAATAAAGCTAAAAATAAAAGTAGTAACATGGAAAAAATCACAATACGAGCAAACGTGCCGTATCGCCTCTTTTTATAGATCGCTGTTACTGAATTTCAGTAGCAACTCTTTCAAAGCTATGTCGGTCACAAGAACTTTTTTTACATAAATTATAATAAAAATAAAACAAAACTTAATGCGTCTCATTTGAAGCGTAATAGGTAGATATCTTGAATTTTCAAAAGTGTTTCTTGGGCTACTACAGTCTGATAATTCTAACGTCTACTCTAGATGTTTTTCAAACCAACAATGTTATCGTATTTTACCTTCAAACTTTATTGTAATTAATGATAAATTTGTATAAAATTATAACTCATATAAACTGATGTTTTTGTATTTACAGGTCGTGATTAAAATATATTTTGGGTGCATTACAAGATGTGTGATAAAAGTAAAACTGAATTTCCAAATCGTTCAAATATTTCAAATTACTTCGAAAGCAACGCATGCATGTGCATGCCAAACAAAAACAGTGTAGAAAAAATCATGGAAATCGGATATTATTCTACTCTAAAGTTGTTTATAAGACCAACTAATGTACTGATTTTGTTTGGCTTAGTGTTGAGTCTAGTAGATTTAAAAGTAATCTCCATGTCCACGGTAGATACAATAACTTACGGGGAGAGAAATTGGCAAATGGAAGGTCTTAGCAACCGTATCAGAGATTATACTGCAAAAGTATTTAACGTTACAACCGTTACGTATGACTTTACAAAAAATGACCGAAGACTTTTTCTTACAAATGTATTTCCTTCATCATTTATTTTTTACACAGACGAAAGTAGTAGTAATCTCATAAGACGCGAGGATACTTTGCAAAGACATTATGTTTTTAAAGTGCCTCGTCACACGAATGTCACCTTAGCTCAAACAAAGCATTGCATAACCAAAAAGTCCCCTCACAAATCTGCTGAAGCATCAGAATCAGATGAAGATTATTTTCTGGAGTACGATGACAGTTTAAAAATAAAATTCGAGAAAAATACATCGAAAACTTCAACAGGTACAAGTTGCTCCTTCTGCCAATATCATGAAAAAGCTAAAAAAGAGAGTCTGGAATCTATAAAAAAACACATCTTGATGCGTTTGCAATTATCGCAACCACCAAACATAACGATACCACCACCAGTAGTGCCACAAAAAATATTAGATTATTTCTACAAAAATTTCAATTATTTGAAAACAGCGTCAACCAGCGTCACTACACATAATTTAAACAATAATGTTCGAAAAAGGAAAGTAAAAGCAACTCCATTAAGTGCGGATGATAAATTGCGAGATAAAGAGGAAATCTCTAGTACAACTCTTAACGAAGATGACGACTCAGATATAATGATTGGTGACAACACCTATGATTACATTGATGAGGATTATTCACATCCATCAATGCAATCAGACGAATTTTACTCTCGCCTACATAGCATTTATGTGTTTCCAACAAGTAAGTTTGTTCAATATTGTTTAAATAAACTGATTTTAACAACATTAATAATTTTTTTAGTACAAATTGTACACATTCATAACACAAAATTAACTTTATGGCAGCATAAAAATCAGTACTCGAGCCAAAAAAGTATATGTTCCAAAGTCAAGCTTACAAAACAGCGTTAAGTGAATTTTTTAGTAGCTTGCATTTTTATCATCATGAAATTAGCTTGTTTAATGCTAATTATAATTACTTTTCTTGAAATATATACCTATTGTTTAATCCTTATCTATTTTATATGTACAGTTAAATTTAAATGGAGTTATTAAGATGTTATGAGATCTTGTGCATCACGATCTATAGGATATTTCTACAACATTTGCGTTCGTCGTACAAGTTACTATCTAAGAATTAAGACAATCATTGTGTTTAGTGAGAAACTGTTTATGTCTTTAACGGAAATTCTTTAAAACGACGGGACGGGGTAGTCGCAGAGCACATGCTTAATGAATTTATGGTATCTAAGACCATAAAGCCGAGACAATATATTATTTGAAATGCTTAAAATGTGCCTTGAATGCTTAAAATGTGCCTTGAAATAGATTATTTAATTCTAGTCAGAGCTATAAAGTTGGGATAAAAATGAAAATATTGTGAACTTTTTAACTACTGGCTACCATGTTAGATAACGTTAACATTGGTCTTTAACTCTAGTCGATCATATTGATAGATTGAGAGGAGCAAGAGTCAAAAAATAAAACGTTGGTGTAGTGTTTTGTAAATTTTTTTTGGCCACTTATAACGCCTTTTTCCTTTTTTTTTTTTGTTCCACGTCATATGCATAGCTGAACGCTCTATATGTATAATAATTATAAAGCAAAATAAAAAGTAAAAGTCGCTTAACTTCCAGGTCTTATAGGTAATTCTTTGATCTTCAATAAAAAAGCTGTCATTTCCCCATCATTTTTTATCATATGGAGCATTGGAGCCGAGTTTTAATCACTACCAGCTTGGCACGAAATTTTCATAAATCAACATTTGCTATTTCAACCATTATGAAAACCTATTAATATTGTCCATATTATTCCAATTATAATTTCACATTGTTCCCAATAAAAAACAGTCGTTGTACTTTTATTTCATGCAAACTTTTAAATAGCTGATTAAAGAAACAGTAGCTTAATTGTTTGGATTCAATTTCAATTTACAATATTTTGTATTGTTATGTTTTTAAACTACTAGTTGGTTTTTTTAAAATATAATATATTGCAAATTTCTTTCATCACCACAAGGATTTACTTACTCTTTTAAGGTTTTTTCTTTTTCTACTTGTTGTTTTTTATCGCCCTTTTTCTTGTTCCAGTTTAATTTTTAAATTTTGTAATTTTCAATAGTTTACTATTCAAACGGAAAAATACTACTTTAAGTACGTCATTAGATATCTTGATTCAATTTGCAATTAGCATTGTTGAATTTGAGGCTTATTCAACGGCAATAAATTCCCAGCCACTTTAAAGCATTCCCTTAAACTGCATCGCTGCGAATTGGGCACGTGCACGCCTTTGAAGGATGCAGAGGAACGTAAAACTTCTATTGATCTACGATTATTCAAATCCAAGTACAAAATGCTTATACGACATACTGTAACTGTTTAACAAATCTTTCTTAAATATCTGAATCTCTTCAGGTTTTTCACTGGATTCTCCTAACTCTAAATCCCAAACCCTGCATTTGCTTTTAATAAAAATCGAAACTTTTCAAGGCGATTACACATCTTGGCTTTCATTTCGCGAGATTTTCACTGCAGTTGCAATGCGTAAGCCAGTAACGTTGAAAAGCTCTTCTTTTTGACAATGAAAACAAAAGAAGAAGCAAGAGAAATTGTCAAGAAATATCCACTCTCTAACCAAGGTTTCGATTTGGCTAGAAATGATCTTTGTTCCCGCTTAAGTGAATAATCAATTAAAAATTTTATTCAGCCTCTAGACTATCACCATTGAATCTGGTAAGGCACTGAAGCAGCTCCAGCCTGCTACAAATCGTACATTTCCACTTTAAATACAATACTATAAATTGACGTTACAAGTATGAATTCTATTTTCGGTTTCATTTGCACCAACAAAGTACCAGCAACTATCTTAACCTTATGGGAACAAGACCTTAAAAATAAGACTGACAAATCGATACCGAACCTTGGAGTCTAAATATTAGATTTGGAATTCAAATAGTGCTGATACTAAGACAAAGGAGCAATGATTAAAAGCATAAAACCAATAATGCTAAGCCAAATAATGGTTATTCTAGCCAAAAGCTTTATAGCCTTCAGTCTTACGTATTAGGTCCGCAGTGTCGCTTATATACAAATGAGAATCATCCAATTCGAAATTTGTTCTAAATACTTGAAAATAAATATTAATCTAAGAACCAAGAAAATTAAAAAAGAAGGTTTATGTGTGTATTGCTTTTTAAAAACATAAAGCATGAAAAATTTCAGTAGCTAACACAGTTGTCTTAAATGCGGTTATTATGCGGTGTATTATACACTTCTCCATAGAGAGACTGTCAATACAACCCCATACAATCCAACCTCACGCAGCCTAAATCCTAATTCTAAACCATTTTCTAGTCTTACATTCGCAAACTAAAAGTCCACTCCTACTGCTGGCGTAGTTCAATCCTGCTTCACAACTAATTCAAATGGGGTATTGCAAGGAACGGCTTGGATAAATGTGTTACATTTGGGGATGAAATAAAGAGTACGAGCTTTTATCGACTCAGGTTCTGAGAGTATTGTTATTTCCGAACGCCTATTAAATATCCTTAAGCTTCTATTTGCGCGGGTAAATGTACAGATATCAAGCCCAAACAACTCTGTTTCGTCTAAAGTTTAAAGTCAATTTTGTTTTGTTCTTGGTAGTCAAATTTATGAGATGTTGAAATTACAGCATTTGCTCTAATAGTTTTTTACTTGTCATCAAATTTTCTTTCAAAGACAATTCCGAATTTTTTATTTTAAAACCTTACGGACTTTCCGTTATCCGATGAAAATTTCTATCGTAGTTCCAAAATTAATATTCTGATCGGAAGAGATATTTTTCAATTCACAGTACGTTCGGTTATAAGACACAATATTTGTGGAGTTTTAATTGCCTAAGAGATGGTGTTTAGCTTACTCAAGAGACAGTGTTTCTACGGCCCGGTTTCCCGCGCTATAAGCTAAAACTACTGTAATTTCGTACTACTGTGAAATTTTTTCAGTTCAAAAGTTTTGGAAGGTGAAAAATCTTTCGAAGAATTTCAATTTTCCTTCATATCAGGTCTGTGAAGATTTATATGTAAGTTCTACAATAAGAAATTCAGAGTTTCACTTCCTTTTAAATATGGTTTTCCAGCTTTTTTTCGAGCTAAAGACTGTAACATTCTTGCCATCAGGACATTATTATAGTTAGCAGATGATGTAGAGCATATTTATTCAAGAATCAGCACAATTTTTTCGAATTCGATTTATAGTGATGACGTGTTGGCTGGAGCTCAACTAATTTCAGTGTTACAATCGGTTGGATTTTATTAAAGAAGTGGGCGACAAACTACCAAGATATAGTTGCATACATCCCACCAGAGCTCGTGACAATATTTTAAAATTTAAAAATTGCAGTTCAGCGAAAACTTTAGATATACGATGGGACGCGTGCCTAGACGAATTCTATTTCGTTACTTGTCAGTTCGCAGAAACTGCAAATATTGTAAAGTTTTTTTACCCAGCTGGCTAGCTCCATTTATCTTTTAGGCAAAGATAATAATGCAGCATATCTGGATGGATAGAACTGGTTGGGACGAAATTGTTGCCAAAGATGCACTTCATCAATGGAAAACTCTCTCTTCTAATTATCTATAGATCAATTCCACTCAGATTCCTCGATGGTTTCATTATAATTCTAGTGTACATATCCAATTCACTGAGTTCTGTGATGCGTCTATATACACAGGCATTGTTTCGTATCTAAAAATCTTGGATAACGTATTTCAAAATTTGGACATTAAAGATTATCCTGTCTATTACTGGACTGATTCAACTGTCGTGCTTTTTTGGTCAGCAAAACAATTGTATTCTTGATTGACGTGTGTAGCAAACAGAGTCTACAAAATTATTTAGATTACCAATTTCTCCCAATAGATTCAAATCCAGCTGCAAGGCGTTGTCTCTCGTCTCAGAAGCTTTTAGACTGTCATTTATTGCGTTTCGGTTCTTACTGTATCAAACTTGCAAATATTACATTCCCACACTTCTAGCAACTGATCTAGAAATAAGGATAGTAAAATGTATTTTTTATATTTCACATTTCCTAAAAGAGCAAAAAGCTCTTTTTGGTAAACATAAGATGTCAAAATCAAGCACCATATTCAACTTGAGTTTTTTTTTTTTGACCTCTCGGGGATTCTTACATCATGTGGAAGGTAACAACCTTCTGCAGGATTAATCCACAATGAAAGATACCAAACTATTTTTTTCTACAATTGCGAGTATTCGATATTGATAGTTAAGTTTTTGCATGACATTAGCCTTAATGGGGAAAATCAAGAAGTCCTTCGTTTTACTGCGATCCCAGTATTGGGTTTTAATAGCAAAGAAGTAAGTAAAGACCACAATCAATAGATGAAAAAATACGCATGGTGTATAAAAAACGGTGCCAAAAGCAACTAATAGCAGCTCTTTCACTTGAAAGCGTTGGCCAAACAGACTTAGATTTTGCTTAGGTCTTCGACTTAGACAACATTTTTATATGTTTTGAACTAAAAGTACTCTACCTAGAAGCACCCATCGATTGGTCTACTCCTATTTTTCTAGTGGCGTTCAGTCGTTTTGTATCATGTCGAACACGTCCACTGCAGTTTCATGCCGATAATGTTAATTGTTGGTGCCTCAATATCTCCTGGCATTTTATTCAAGTACTCTTCATATGGGTGGATTTTGGATGGCTGGCATCAAAACTTTTTAAGGAACACTTCCACATTGACTCTAAGTCATTTTTTAATCGATTTCTAATGGATGGCAAAAGTTATAAATTATTAATCGAAATTTTTGAATTCAATAAAAAATTTATATATTAAAGAAGAAAAAAAAAATAATAAGTAGAAAAAACACAAGGAAAACATGGAGGAGGAAGCGTTGGAAGCGTTAAAGACGATATCCATCCAATACTGCTTGATAATTCTTGCCATCTCCATCCCGTTCTAGATGGCAGTCAGTTTCTCCAAAACCATCAACTTCCTCACATAAACGTTGTCTGTCTCATGCCATTAAAAAAGCCTTCACTTTCAACCACATCCAGAGTTTCTTTCTTAACTTCGATGCAGCGACAAAATGCAAGTATGCTTCTTTTAACGGTTCTTATTGAAACAGCAACAAATACCATGCCCAGTGTCTGCTTGATTTGAGATTGCCTATAAGCCGCGTAGTCGATAAACATGGCGTGACAGCTTTTACCCTTCATGAAGAGGCCACATGCCCAATCAATTTAAAATCATACTACGATCATTTGATCTTCAATAAAAAAGCATCTTTCGATTGAACTCTAGTTTTTTGTGTTTTTATTTTTCTTATTTTTACTACTGGGGTTTTCTTTTATAAAATTTAAATCGTTTTATCATTGGCTCGATATTAATTTTCCATTAATTCCGAGATTTCTTAAAGGCCACTCTTCACTTTAACATCTCCTTAGTCACTGCAACGCACCTTAGTTTTAAGACTTATTATTTTTTGGAATCCTTAAATATATTTTAATGAAATGCAGCACAGATTTTAAAGTTGACTTGCATATGCACGACTCTCTTATTTGAAAGGCGATGTTGGGTGAGTCTACAACGGGCATGCATATTTTTGGGAAAGTAGAACGTATTTTTATAACTGAAAAATTTATTAAATTTGTGTGCGGTCGGCTGACTCATAACATGCTCTATGAGACAAGAAGACAGCTTTCAACCAAACAGCCATCTGTAACAAACAATAATATCATAACTGTCACAAACAACACCATAACTCCTTGATTATGTGTGTGTGAATGTGTGTTCCCAGGTACAGGTATGAAAAAGAAACATTTTTGTGAAAATATTCGGAGGACGATATTATGAAGAACCTTCGATTCGGAATAATCTCCAAATCAAAAAACAGATATCTAAAGTCTTAAAATAAATTTTCACGGCGCAATCTACTGGGAAGATTATTTGCAGAAGATTAGGCTTAAAAGCAAGACGTTTATAAGGTGAATTGTTTCTTTAAGTAGATTTTGATGAACAGAACTGATCATTTTTGTGATGTCGGCAGGATAAGCAGTAACTTGCGTTTAGCTTTTTTTTAAAAAAAATCATAGTTCGTGAGGTCATAGCATTAGTTAATCACGCATCTTTCGTGGTTTTCGGTGCGGTGCGTCATCGATGACGTTATGATTGATGTTGACTTTACTATGAAATTATAAAAATTGACGATGTTGCTTATGCCTTAAAAGATGGGCTTAGTATGATATCGAGTGGTCGAGACTTTGTTCTGAAGAAAACTAATACTGAAAAATGGAATATTTTCCAATAAAATGGAAGGAAGCACTTGTTGTACCTATACTTTAAACAGGTCGTATACTAAGTAGCCAATCTCGTTTAGGAACCTAAAAGGATGGTTTATATATTCAGGGAAGCGTCGTCCAATTACTGATGGTGATATAAAAGAGGATTTTTAATACGGTTTTAGGAGCGGTTCAACTCTTGAAGCATTTATGATATTTGCAAATTAGGGGGTAAGGGACTTGATAAAAGATATACGGCTTTTACTACGACTTTTAACACTGCATGGGCAGGACAGTATAGTGTACAAAATGGTGGTCAAACTTTATAAGGAACCGGTCTTTCAGAGTAAATGTTAATGATGAAATTTCTCACTTTCGAACACTCACCTCAGGCAAACCACAGGGCTTCTTGAAGGGTCCTGTATTTTATAATATATTTATCTCTGATACATCTTAATTTGCCGCAGGGGAGAATAAGCTCCTTGAATCATAGAATAAACACATATCTTAATGTTCTGCGAGAAGATATAAAATTAGGAGTCTTAGATTTAACTCGAAAAGACTGACGGCATTGTTATTAAAGCTAGACGAAGCCTCCTCCAACCCAAACTGCAGGAAGAAGGTGAACCCATAAGAACCTCTGATAGAATAACATATTTAGGTGTTATATTCCATTATTTTAATGCTTGAAAGAGTAAAGAAGGTATGTTATATATACCACAGAACAGCCCGGCTAAAATCAAGGGTCAGACTTCATAAATATCGACAGATCATTAGAACTCTGATTTCCTATGTTCCTCCAGTCTAGTGTAAAATAAAATCCATTCAAATGGAGAGGCTTAGGACTTGGAGAGAAGTATTTTTATTTTTTTGTTTTCAAGAATTAATACCCTTTTAATTGGCACTTTCATAAGAATTCTAGACATTTAAAATTAAAATTTTATTATATCATATCTTGTGGTAAATTTAAGTATTATTTAGCTTGTAATTTGTTTTTAAGCTGTTTCCTACGATTTTATTATTTAATTTAAAAATGTGTATGTTAAAAACCAACAAATGCCGACATTTTAACATCACATGAAAATGTCGTTAGATAAGGAATTCACATTTCAAAGAAATGTCTAGCCTTCAGTAAAACTGCAATTGGAAGTGACTCGACGTGCGTACAAACAACAATAAATTCATAAAGCAGTTACAAAAAAAGAAAAAAAAAACAGCCTTTAAACTATATTTATAACAACAATACATAAAACATCAAAAAACCGCGTCAACTCAACAAAAGACAAAAAAATATCCAGTGATGGCGCAACGGGTCGCACGTGACCAGATCAGAGCTTTTATGGCTCTTTAAAAAGCAAATTCTTACGCAAATTGTACTTTTCCTTTTTCCTAGTTTGACTAATTAGTGGCGAAGGTATAACACTAGCCACTAACTATTCATAAAAGCATCAGTTTTTGCAGGGATGTTAGTACTATAAAGTAGACAAAAGATTTGAATCTTTGTTATTCGTAATAATGGGAAGATTGAGAATTGATTTCTGCAACATACGTGGGTTGAAAGCGAATTTCTTTCCTGTGTATGCACACGGTTGTGTCCATCGGCTTGATGTTTTTGCCTTATGTGAGGCCAAGGTATCTAAAGATGCTGATTCACAGGATTTTCAGGTACTAATGATCCTGAATTTAACCGATTTGGATTAAATTCAAAGTCTGGTCACACTTCTTAAATTTTGGGTTTTTATATAGAAGCCCAAACGCGGGAAGCTATAAATCTATTTCCGGCTTCGATGCCCTTTCCGATTCCATATCGTGAATCAAAAAAAAGTTGTCCGAATAGTGAAATTGTTGTTGCTAATGATTTCATTGTTCACAACTCGTCTTGGATTCGCCATTCTAACCGGCTATTCACCGCGCACAACCATTTCGCGCAATTAGTTAATGAGCATTCTAGCGCCTCTCGGTAATTCAGATCACTGCACCATTTTCGCCTCCTTTTCGGTTGCTAAACTTCACAACGTTTAAAAAATGGCCACGAGACGTTTAAAATATATGCGAAAAGGCTCGTTGGGCTGAGATAGAGAATTTTTTTCGGCATTTTAAGTGGAAACTTTGTTTTCTGGACAATAGAGTCGATGACATGGCTGAAATGGTTGTGAACATTATTTTGCTTAGAATGAAAACCTTCATTCCATCTAAGCAAATCTGCTCAGATGTATATTAATGCAGTCTTATTCAGGGAGAAAGCATTTAGAACATGACGGGGTAACAAAAATGCAGGTACTGATTTGCTATGCAAGAAGACGAGATCTTCATGTGCCTAGGTACTTAGGCACGAAAAAGCTTTATACGAACTTCGCCTTCTTGCTAAAGTTCTTACTGTTTCTCAGGACAACTAGAGCTTTTCATTAAACAAGTGAAGGATAATACTTGTTCTCAATTCCGCTCCTTTTAAGGGATGATCAAATAATTAACGACCCGGTTGATAAAGCTCACTTCTTGGCTGAAATTTTTGCAAGTAACTCTTGCTTGCCGAAAAGCAATCAACTACTGCCCGCACTGGAAAGAGAATCAGTTACTTTGCTAAATATATTCTTTTGAACACGTGGAACTAAAGAAGTTTTAGCTGATCTCAACATAAACCAGTCCCCTGGTCCGGATGGGATTCCAGCACTGGTCTTGAAGCAGTGCTCTTCGACGTTAGCGCGTCCATAAGCAAAACTTTTCAACATTTTGTACCATTTTGGTGAGTTCTCATCATGTTGGAAGGTTTCTAATGTTACACCGATTCCCAAAACGGGAGAGGTTAGCAACTCTGAAAATTACCGTCCAATCGCAATTTGCTCTGCACTTCCCAAAGTATTGGAAAGTATGCTTAATTTTCATCTCGTGAAATACCTGAAGTCCAACAGCTTACTTGATGACCGGCAGTACGGCTTCCGTAGGGCACGATCTACGCGTGACTTATTGTCCTCTCCTTTGGAAAAATAGTGTCAATTCATTAACCATACGGCTTAATATATTTTTAAGGCATTTGATAAAGTCTGGCATGGTGCATTCGTATCAAAACTTATTGCTTATGGTTTCGATGATAGCTTCTCTCGATTTAAATCAAGCTTTTCTCGGGGATCGCACTAAACGAGTCGTTATAGATGGGATCTTATCAAACAAGTTCAAGGTAAATTCGGTGGTACCGCAAGGTTCCGTCCTATCCCCTACCCTATTTCTTTTTTTTCTTAATGACCTTCTACGCCAGACTTCCATTCTTATCTATGCTTTCGCAAATGACAGTAGCATACATATGCTATCCATTTTCGTTTTGCAATAGACCAAGCCTTTAGGAAATTGGGGCTATACGAAAGCACATGGCCGATACCCTTAATGGCGACCTTTTGGTAATCTCCGTATGAGGTTTCGAGAACAGTATTCAATTTAACGCTAATAAAATCCAGTGCTGTGTGTTTTCGCACAGGCATACGGCTAAATATGTAATTATGGGTGATACATATGTACATATATTAAGGAATCTAAAACTCTTAATGTTCTGGGCATGAAAATTTATTAAGATGTTCGTTGAAATAAGCATACTTTTCATGTAGCAAAAGAAGCACTCAAGTGCCTAGGTTTACTGAAACGGTGTAAGAAATACCTTACTCCATCTGATCAACTTGCTAGCTTTATTGTTTCACTGGAGCATTGACGCAATGTGGGGTGTGTTTCAATGTTTTATCGTTACCACAACAGAATTTGCTCTTATGAAATCAGGAAACTTGTTCCTGAAAACCGTAACTTCGTATACGCAATGCGCTCTGCGTCAAGAGTGCATTCCTTTGTGGACAATTGGCCAGTGAATCGCACTACGCATTACAAAGATAATTCGTTTTTTAGCCGAACAGTTCGAATGTGAAATAATATACCTTTAGAGGTCTTTCCTGCCACTTTCAATGTTCAAATTAAATGTCCATAAGCACTCCTCTCTCTATCCCCTTTCCTAGTTCTGGCACAATGTATTGCATGAGTAGAGGTATTCCCCTAAGTGCTGGTCCTAATAAAAAAACGCCGCTAAACGGCTCAACAGCTGACATTTACACCGGTGCCAGAGTCTTTGGCATAGAATCCTCCACAGTGGGACTCAAAGCCAACGCTACTGATAGTCTTCGCAGTCACTGATAATCGACTGATAGTCTACCGTAATCATTGCTAACACTACGCTGTTGCTTACCGGTCTACTTCCAAGTTCGTTGTACAAGTGATTAATACCGCCGATCATCGACCGAAATCAACTGGTCATTGAAATATCTAGATTTAAGAAGAATAAATTGTCGTTTAAGTTTTATAACGTTTAAGAAACGATAGCAGTCTTATTTTCACCCTGACCTAAAACGTCGAAATACGAAAAATAAAGACCCTGAAATTTGTTGTAGATATCCGCGAAACCAGCGTAGAATGTGTCCTAAAATTAAATTTTTTTTGAAAAACTATAATCTATAATCTCGGATCACTTCAAAAATAAAAAAAATAGCTTTTTGAACTAAAATTTTAATGTTGGCCCTAAAATAAAATTTTTTATATGAAAAACTGTAAACCCATTTATCTGGATAACTAAACGTCCTAAAAGAAAACGGGCTTTTATCTGTGATCACGGAAAAATAAAAAAACATCGTTGTTTTACGAAAAGTAATAATTTTTGCATCTAAGACTAAATATTTTGTTAAAAAAAATTATCTGGACAACTAAGCATCTCAAAACGGGCTTTAATCTATGATCACTTAAAAAATTAAAACAAAAATTCTTTTTTTTTACCAAAAACTTAAATTTTTGCCTTAAATTAAATTTTTAATATGAAAAACTTTTAACCAATTTATGTGGATAAGTGGGCGGTGTCCTCAAAGGAAAAATGCTTTATGATCGCTTAAAAAAATAAAAAAAGTCGTTTTCAATGTAAAAAAATTTAAAAACATTAATCTGGATAACTAAGCAACCTAGATGGGAACGGGCTTTTATCTATGACCATTGAAAAAATTAAAAAATTGTTTTTTCCACGATTCCTTGCTTTCAAATATTTCATTGAATTTCCAACACTTCTTGCCTACTGTTTTTCTTTTCCTGCCCAATTTTATTTTATCAAATTGGAAAGCAATTAAAATACACTGATTAATATAAATAAATGGTAAAAAACTAAATTCATAAAACGAGAAACCTTTATTTTTAAAATCTTTCATTATAGAAGTAACGCCTTTTAATATATTTTACCGTAGAATGGATGGCATTTATGTTATTATTTCCTTTGCAATCGGTTCTTTAAACTTTTAGCAATTTATTTAGCATAATCAAATGCTTAACCCATTAAGTGCCGATGATATTTTTAAGTTAAGTTATATACACTGTACTTAATTTTTTTAATATTTTTGAAGTCTCCGTCACCCCATTATTTTTCTTTTTGAGTTACATATATGGAGAAGGATATACCAGATTAAGCATAGCCGAATATAGCACTCTTACATGTTATGCTTCTTATTACTTTTATTGCGAAATTCTACATACAGCAAAATTTAACAAACAGTTTTGTTTTTTGTTTTTTAGAATCTCGCCTTTACCATAATCGTATGCCGGAAATTTTTAATTTTAGATACAACAGTGATCCAACGCGAATATCCAGCACTATTTTGCACGTTTATATAAAAGGACAAAATTGGATTTATGAGTATCAACCAGATTTGATAGAGAAAAAAAATATGGAGGTTTCAATAAAAAAGAAACAAGAAATAATGATTATAGTATATAGAGCATTGCGACGACCAAATACGATGAAATATACTCATACACTGAAATTGATTGAAAGTCGCCAAAAAATACCTCCAGGTAAGGGACAATGGGTTGAAATTGAAATTAAAGAACTTTCTGCGTATTGGATGAAAACACCAAATTCTACTCAAAGTATTGTTATACGCGGCATGGAGTCGTGGATGCGTACCTTTATTGTAACTGAAGATCAAAGTAGGGATAAGTCACTAGTAAGTAAATATTTTTGTTTTCTAACTAATAAGAGACTCCTATTTTTTTTAATAACAAACCTAATCACCAAAAAATCAAAAAACGATTCAGTTCTTTACAGTATTTTTTTTTCTCAAAGAATACATAGAAAAATATAAAAAATCGTAGAAGATAATAACGTTAGTATGTAATAAGTTAAATGTTCAAGTAGCGCGCAGATTATTCGCACTCGATCATTATGATTTTAAACGAATAAAAAAGCGTTATTTAAATTAGTGCTGTAGTAGGAATATCTCTAAGCCCATATTATATTATGTTAATGTTAATTTACTTTAATTATGTTTGATTCCCTAAAATATTAATAGATCATGTTATTCTCATAATATATTTATTATTTAATATTAAAAAATTAAATTTGTTGAGTCATTCCTCTGTTAACGCTGTGAACTTAAACATTTGTTTGAAATATTGGGTTTTCAGACTCTTTGGTCCAATTCCTCCTACAAATGCTCAATTGGATTAATTAAATTTAGTACCTCCGCGCTTTTCTTAATATTTTCCTTTAAAATGTTTATGTAAACAGGTTTTTCATTATTGAATCAATAAACACAAGTTTTCCAACACCCGCAGCAGACATCCAGCCCCAGATCATAACTCCTCACCACCATTCTTTACCGTTGGTGTGAGATTTTTTTCGGCATATGCTGTGTTGGGCTTTCGTCATACTTGAAAAATATCAAATTTGCTCTTATCTGAGAAGAGCACCTGATCCCAGAAGCTAAGCGGCTCAGAGGTCATCCGTTTTTTTCGATTAATAGCAGATAATAGCGGTTTTTGTTTAGCTATACGTAAGTTAATTCCAGTTTCATGCAACAATTTTCGAACAGTTTTAGAGTGTACGTCCTTTCCAAAATTTTTCTCTTTATTTTTGAATCAGTTCACTACGTTTAGCACCTTCAAAGTTAGTTTCGCCTTTAAAACGATTTACAATTGTCGAATGGTAAAACCTCTACGATCCATTAACTCTCCAATCTCAGCAAAAGATTTGCCTTGATTATGCAAATGCAGAATAATCTTCCGCTGTGATTCTGTAGTTTTACTTAATTTTGTCAAAAGAATACAAATAGGTTTTTTTGCAAAAGTGGTCCATATAATTGTGCCTTTAGTTTTGTCCCACAAAAGAACATGGCTTTTTATTTATTTCTTCTTGTTTATTTTTTACACGTACTTGTTCTATAGCCGTTATATGTATGTTCATAAAATACATATATTGTGCTTCCGAATATGAAAAAAATCACATTTTGTTTTATTGTGCAGCTTATGCCTATACTTAAGTCCATTATGTATATGTATGTACATATATATAATTAAAAATTCTCAAACAATATAAATTACAGTTGCTTTAAAATTATGCCTTTCCAAGAATTGTTGGTTTGCACTCACTTGCCTGCCATGAGCAATGCTTTCTAAGCATTAGTTCTCTCTTCACATTGCTCAGTAATATATTTTTAATGTTTTTAGTTATTCTGTTTTTGCAAAATAGTTATCGATGACTTTTATATAAATCTGCGAAAAACAAGTCAGAGGGTGCACAAAAAGTTCCTAAGTCTAATTCGTTTCCATAATTTTTAGAATTTGCAAAAGTTTAAATTTATCTATTCTGTATTTACGGCAAAATATTCGCTGCGCTATGTAACCAATGAAATATCGGTTTGAAGTAAGTTCAATTGGCACATTCGTAGAGTCGGCACTTTCACCAAAAAAATTATTTATTCTTCTGATATATATCTATCATAGGGTTGGAGGCGCTACCTGGCTTAATGTAATTTTCTTCCAAAACATGTTGAAACTCCACAGGCAAAAGTATTGCATCATCTGTTGTACAATTTGTTGGAGCGCTAAACTCATTTATTTTTTAAGATAAAAGCTTCGTCATTGCGATATTAAATTAATGAACAGAAGGCTCTTTTACAATGTCCATCTTTGGTGCGCACATATGATATACATTTTTTTGGAGACGATAAAAATATACATTTCGGAAAGATCTCTTGGATTAAGAAATAAATTCTTTTTTATGGATTTTCATTTCCTAGAGCTTAAATAAAGAAAATCTGTGATCACCTATATAATTTATAAAAGTGAGTTTATTTAACAAAGAAGACAAAATTTATAAAAGTTTAATTTTAATACAAAAACTGAATTTTTATAATTAAAAATTAAAAACACGGGAATATTAAACTAAATTTATTAAACTTTTAATTTTATTGTGCTATTTTCCCGGTGTTGATTATTGGAGGTGAAAGCACGTCTCGATGGCCATTTCGATACCGCTTACTTAGCTCTTCAGGAAACTTCTCACAATTATTTTAAATGAACTAAAGATTTTTGTCTAAACAATAATGTAAAGACAAAAATCAAAGTTCAAGCAAAAACAACAATAATCAACTTTGATTTTAGTTTTCTTTATCCACTGTATACGGCCGACTTATTTTCGGCCCTTTTTATACAGTTTTAAAGATGTTGAAAAATAAAAACAACAAATAAAACATCAAGAAACACTATGATATTTTATTCTTGCTTATTGCACAGGCACTTGCAATAATTTAATAATAAAAAATTAAATTAATTTAATTTAAATTAAATTAAATTGCTCATAATAGCGTTTCACAGAAAGTTTTGGATTATTATTTAATTTGTCAACTTCGGCAACTGTCTTTTATTTCATCACTTTCCTTTCTAATGTTTTGGCTTTTTAAAGTTTCGTTCTCTTATTTTGTCACAGCTTTAAGATTTTTAAACCTTTTAAAATACTTTTTTTGATAAAAAATATTCATTTTTACAGCTTTAAGACAATTTTTACATTATGATGATGATTCCGATCTCATGCGCTTACGTGGTGGTGTTTCATATATAAATAACTTAACATCCTTGTTTTTAAAATTGTTTTCTCTTCTGTGCATGTATTCTCGTTTAATGGGTTTAAGTTTAAGGTTTTTAGGACTCCTCGCTTTAAATATTTCTTTCCAATACAGTCCGGTGAAAAGTGAGAGGCATTTTTGAAACTTTAAAACTACCTTTCGATTTGCCACAACTTGGTAAACAATACTTACTGCCTGATAAAGGTACATTAAATATGTTATTAGAGTTTTTTATATTTAAGCTTAAGGACTCATAGTTATCGAATATTCGCAGTAATTCAAGTAATTCTATGGAATTTTAGAGCAAAAACTTTAAACTTCAATCATAAAGCTTAAGATTATTTATATAATGATCCTAATATAAAGTAAAAGTTGCATTTGGAAAAATATTAGAAAAACACTGATTTTATCTTTACAAACGGACAAGTTTGTGTAAGACCAACATTATTTAACATGAAATTTGAACTACTAAAGAATAGGTAATATATATGTAGGTTTTTAGCTTCAAACTAAATGTTCTTCAACTATAATTTTATAAACTTTTAATTCAAATTTACAAATTTTAAATTCAATATTAACATACAAATTAAATTCAATTTTTGTAAATTAAATTCAATTTCATTTCATTAATTTCTATACAGTCTCACTGATCACGCGGAAAAACCTTATTAGTTTTTTTTTTTTTCTTTTTTTATCCCTTTAAAAGAACAAGATGTCTAATCCGTCTTCTAATGAATCCAGCCCATTGCGTCAACAAAATTATAGGAGAATTTTTGCTATTAGGGATAGTAGCTCTTTAAGCGAATCCGCATCAGATACGGAGACCTCCATATAAAAAAGTCGGTGCTGAGCAGAAAAGAGTTTTAGTTAAAAGCTATGATGAAGGGAAAACTATTGCAGAATCTCTAGAAATAGCAGGAATAAACAAAAATACAACAACTTCGATAATAAATTGTTATAAAAATATTGAGAACTGACAAATAAAAAGCGTGGTGTAAGAAGAAAAATTAAAATAACAACATAATTGTTACAGAAAATCGAACAAATCGTTGAGGTGAATTTAAATATGTGCAATACTAAAAAACATGAGACTAAAATCTACGAACATGTTAATATTAATTTAAGTTCAAACTGAATAAATAAAGCATTTAAATCACAAAAAATAACTCGTAAAACCGCTACAATAAATATTAACCGGTTGAATTCTGTAGTGCGATTCACTAACTTTAAACAATACGACAATTGTTATATGTTATGTGATTCTCTAAATTCATTTAAACGATATTAGACATTTTTAATTTTCTTATAAGACAATTTAAAATTGAGTGGCATCTCCGTCAGCAAATATTCGAAAAACACAAAAGAGATGAATAAAAACATTTGAATTCAAAAGAGGCACATGCAAGCGTTTATTTCTTCAATGTCAATTAACACTTATGAATACGTCTCATATAATATGCATGTATGGAATTTGACATAAAGAAAAGCAGAATAATTGTGTTGGTTGAAGAGTTGCGGTTACCTCTTCTTAAATACCGTCAAAACATTTGCTTTTTTTATTATTTTTTTGACAAAAAATTCATTTTTGAAATAAATTCTAAATGTTGAAGACTATTTAATTAAATTGAAAGGTAATTGTACTTATTTTCTTTACATATTTATTTTGTGTTCCAATATTTCGAATTCTGTGTTTATGCTCATATGTATGTATGAATGTACATACACATATTATACGTCGTTCGTTTTGTCGACAAATTTAACTATAGTCGCTTTCTTAAGGATGAGCAGCTCGCTAACTATATCAGCTAGTTTTAAAGTCCAGGATTCACTATATTACACAATCGTACGATTTAAACACATAGAAATCTGACAGAATTCTTTCCTATTTAAAAAATCGTTTCAAAATGGCGTCGTAGGTGCCACACTATTATACAAAAAAGATGCAAAAACAGATGCTTTTAATATTTTGTTGTTTCTTTCTCCTTATATTCAAAGAAAAACAACTCTGATCGCATAGAAAAAATCATTTTATGAATTATTTCAAAGATTATAAAATCGTACAGATCTGTCAAAAAGTCTGTCACACATCTACACTTTTAATCCACAGTATCATACTTTTTGAGCACACATGCAATTTTTGACAGATCGTACGACTGAGTATGATAGTCAGTCCTGGCCTTAAGCAACAACGAAAATTGTTAATAGTGTTACTGAATAGCATAATGTACAATTTTGTTGTTAAGTCAATTTAACCAAGCGATAAAAAAAAACAAATTCAATTAATTGAATGAAAGATGAATCAAGATTCAACTATTACATTTGTACAAATAGGAAATCTAGTGTTGAATTAAATTCAGACGATTCGTCAGAACTTGCACTATTTGTTTTTCCTTTGTCTTTCTAGTACTTGAACTGAAAGACGGTTAAAGAAAGTAAGTAACACCTGTGTAGGAAGAATGAATTGTCAATCGCTGACACAAACTTTATTTTCTTAATAGCTTATATACTAAATTAATTAATTAGCTACAATAAGAACAAATGAAAATTAAACACAATTCAATAAATGCATGACTAACAATAAATTTGTTGCTAACAGTTCAACACCTGCTGAATTTACTTTAATGCGGAAATTATGAAAAGAATGACCTAATTATTACAATAATTGCAAGTGTTGCGATTTGATACATTTAGTAAAAAATATGAAAAGAATGACCTAATTATTATGTTTAAATAATAATTGCAAGGGTTGCGATTTGATAAAAATGTTAGAATACAGTGTTGAACATATGATAAATCTATAATATTACATAAAATAATAAGACAAATAACTTTAAAATAAGTACAACATTCTTAGAACTCAAGCTAGATCAAGATATAAGGCATGTGATTGTTCCTACTGTAAGAAGACGATATGTGTATCATATAGCAGTCATCAATTCACACGGAATTGTACGCAAAAAAATCATTACTAATTCGTCAGTAAATTCCAATATTTTTGTATCATTTCTCAGGGACATGCTTAATAAATTAGAAGAAAGTAACATTACAAACATCAAACAATCAAACGAACAAACATCATAAGTACAAGACGTAGATGCCGAGACAACCCATACGTTGATTTTCCTTCTACCATATTTGCCTACGTTAAGCCCGATAGAACAGGTTTTTTTCGAAAACCAAACTTTGTGCAAGAGAGCTTTTGGCTGATCCTTAAAACAATATGAGTTTGGTCAAGGATATTGAACCCTCCGTAGCAACAGTTACATCGGAAAATTGTTGCAACTACTATGTAGATACGACAATAAAAATACTACAGGTCATAAACTACATTAAAATCTATTTAATTTTCTATTTTATTTGTTTTATTTTATTTTTGGAAAAGATTGAATTGAATTTTAAACGAATAATTAAACATTTCCTATCCTTGGAATAGTAATTGAACTTGATGTTTAGGAAATTGAATTCGAAGTCAAAAACCTATACAAAAATGATTAGATATGCACATATTCACTATCAGGAAATACAGAGAGCGATTCACCGTATAATAGCACTTTATGCATTGTTCCAAAAAAGGTGGATAGTTTGTGTGAAAGGAAATGCAGAATTGTAATTGATTACCGAAAACTGAACGAGATAACTAACGATAGATGAAAAATTTCCCATATTGAAAAAGGAAGAGGTGGTAATTTGTTCCGGCTACGGAGAAAGCTTGCATCATTACGAAGGATAGTGCAAGCTGATCATCCACCATCTTGGCAACGATCTTGCGAGGTCTGGGCAGAAATAATCGCCTTGGAGTCGCAAATGCAGCAGCACCATCACCTATAACAGGCTCACTCCTAATTTTTTTATTAAAACTTCTTTTTTTTTTAATTCTATTAAATGTTTTACATTTTCTTCTAAATTGCACGCATTTTTTTAAACAACCACCAGTAATACAAAAAAAAAGGATAAAGAAAAAAACAAGAGAGAAATGTCAAACTGCATTGGCGTTGCCATAGCATAAAGTAAGCCAGGGCTGTGAAAGTTAGTACATATATAAGAGAAGATTAGTGTTTCCGCTGGGTAAAAAAAATATATATAAATAAATAAAAGTTAGAATATTTTTGGGAGTAAATTAATGGATTATAAATAGTTATAAATTTATTATATTTGATTTAAATATTTTTACGGATGAATTAAATGTATATTACATTGAATTGGATAAGTTGAAAGAAATTTTAGAAAAAGTAAGGATATAATTTACTCCTTTTAACTTAATGTAGAAAAGTTAAGCCGATTGAGATATATAGAAAAAGGGCCAATAGTATTTTCGAAACTTTAGAAGAAAATGGAGAAACCAGGACTTTTAAAATTAGACTATTTGATCCGTGTGCAAGGTTACTACCTGTTATAAATAACTTGGTAATAAAAGAGAGTTAAGAATCAGAGAAAATTGAAATTAGTGGTTCGAAGTCGATAGAAGGACATAAAGTAGATTATAAAATATGGCGCAGTTCGACATACCGATTGTGGGTAAAAACTTCCAAGTTTTTAAAGGATCTTATGAGGCCTTAAAAGATTTTATAGTGCAAACAGAGTAGTTGCATGATTTGCTCAGAACAGAAGACAGAGAAATAATCATAATGTAATAACGGCACAGGTACGTAGTATTGTGGGGCGTTCTAATAGACCCTCAACTTTTACCGAAATAAAACGTTTACTGATTGAGGCTTACCCTAGCACAAGAAGGTCTTTGCAACCTTAACAGAATTTGGAACAGTTAGTCAAAGAGATATGAGTATAGCTGAATTTAGAGAAAAAATCGCCTTGCTTTCTGAACAGTTAAGTATGTTTGAAATAAAAGCTATATAAAACCCAATGCAAGAATTTAAATATGCAATTTTTAAGGTTAATGAAAGTTTAACGTTTTTATGAAAGGCGTAAATGTAGAATACCAAAATTTATTAATTGCTTGAAGCCCTAAAACACTGAATGAGGCAGTAGAGAAGTGCATAACTATGGAAAGAAACATGCAGAGTAGTGAGAAAAATGTATTCAGAGTATGGAGACCTAACAATAAGTACGATTCTGGAAGAGGAAAAATAAATTTGGTACAAAACAAATACTGGGCACGGTAGCACTTGCTTCAACAGTCCAAGTGACTTTAACAATGAATACGCTTCAAATAACTATAACAACAAAAGGAGGTATTATGCAAGTAACGATAGAGTTGGGAACAATAATTTCAGAGATTACGCGTTTGCGGATCTAAAAATAACAGCAACAGAAACTTAGTTCAGGTAGTTCAAATTATCGTGATAGCTAGGGAAACTGAAAAGGCCGGATAACATAAGAAGTTATCCAGAGCGGCCAGAAGTATGCAGATTATTAACAAGTGCAGGTAGTTTGATAAGTATACCTTGAAATGGTAATTATGGAAAACTAAGTTTTTTTAATAGATACGGGGGCAGACACTTCGATTTGTTAACAGATAAATATAAAAAACATTAACAGGCATTGTTACCGCCATTGCTAAAGTATTGCGGTGAATATTTGTTTTTTTTTCGTAATTGTTTTAACTCGTATATAAGTGGCATCTGTAAGTCGAAATCAAATTAAATAATTGTCATAATACTGTTAATTTTCCAAGCGCGATAAGCAAGCTTGGGGTATACATAAAATTTAAAGAAGAGTAGAGATTGACACGAATTTTAGAAGACCTATGAGGATTGCTCCGTGTTCAAACTAAAAAAGTAATGTGAATGTTATATAAGTATTTTTTAATATAATGTCAAATTATTTGTATGTTCAATTGTAGGAATTTCAACTCAATTTTAATTTAAGAAATAAAATACTCATACATATTTAAAAGAAAATTCTTTGGTGTTAATAATCTATTGAATCGAGAGCTTGAGTTGCTTCGCATAACAATTTGAAATTCTTTTGTATGGTGCTCTGTATTGTTTGCGGGTAATACCACACACAGGATTACAAAATCGTAAGTACATCATGAATTCTTCTACCTCAGAAGGTAAACCACAAAATCTACATGCCAAGAGTATACATAATAATGTCAGCAATTCAGAAAATTGCCAAATTTGCACCAACCTGCAGTCAACAAATTTGTTAAACGTAAAAATTTTCACTACCTTTCCACCTTGAATGTGCACAAATAACGTCTGTTTATAAGACTTGGTCTTGTTCAGAATACTCAGCAAACGAGACACTAATGTCACCTGTGTCTGTTGGTACTCAAAGTAGTCACGATACAGAATCTTCTAGAATTGAACACAATAAAAGGCAACTGGCCCTACAACGTTTAGAAGAAGAAAGGCTGCTCGAAAAGGATTTTCTGCAAAAAAAGTACCAAATATTAGAACAATTACAGGAAAACGACTACGTTTCCGCAGAATAATCCATTCATCCGTATCAGAGTGATCATCCCGAATCGAGAGTGTCAACTTCAGCACAAACTAACCAATAAACAGTTAAAATTAGAATAACTACATCACTTTTTAACAACCATAACGTTTTCAATCGACAAAACAATAATTCTTTACTAAAAGAAAAAATTAAAATTAAACAAAATTACACTTCCAATATTCAACAAAATTCGTTTGCTGGTAACCCAAAAGATACACAACATCCTTTTAGTCCAAATAGAGAACAGCATTCGCAACGATTGGTAAACCACCAGACATTTTGTACGTCACCATCACTAATTGATGGTCCCTTTGCTTATAGCCAAACAAGCCTTGCATCTGAACAAATTAATGCACAACAAACTGTGCCAAAGGAACTTCCAATTAATTTCAGGAAATCCAGAAGAATGACCACTGTTTAGTTCGACGTTCGATTGGTCTACTTCTGTGTGCGGACTGACTGATAGAGAAAACTTGGCAAGGCTTCAAAGAGCTCTTCGCGGAGAGGCATTAAGATCGATACAACACATTTTAATACATCAACTTCTATTTGGACAGCCAGAAAAAATATTAAATTCTATAAAAAATAAAATAAAATTACTTCCTACTGTAAACACTAATAGACTTGAATCAATTACCTGTTTTGCAGTTAAAGTAAAGGGCCCAAAAACAATTATAGAAGCTTGTGGACTTCACGAAGAATTAAGTAACTCTTCACTTTTACAGGATTTAATTATGAAAATGCCACCAGATTTACAATTAAATTAGGGAACGCACAAAGTAAAGCTAATGAAAGAAAACAAAAAAGAAAATTTGGCTGAATTCGCCGATTGGCTTTTTGACGTCGGCTTGTCTGCCAACAGCATAAACATAGCCGCAAGCAGCATTGAACTAACATCAACTGCACAAAATAAACAGAAAAAACACCGAAATTGCATAGTATGTAAGAGCAGCTGTAAGAATGTCGCTAGTTGTGAGAAGTTTTTATCAGCAGATCACAATGAAATGTAGAATGTCAACTCTGTAAGTTGTGTAAAAGCAACGTTCTATGTGGCGAAGGAGGCTGCCGCATAAAACACAATTCACTTTTACATTAAGCAGAAAGTATGGTAAATGAAGTGGGAATGACAAATGAATCCAATAATGTTAACACACATCGTGGTATGTTTAATCAAATTTTATATAAAATTTAACAGATAACAGTTTTTGGTCAGAACAATAAATGCATTAAAACTTTTGCTTTTATTGATGAATGGTATAAAAAGCACTGAGGAATCATCAAAACAATTGTCGTTAAAATTATCAGGACCCAACAATAAAAAACACTGTGCAGAAGTGCGATCTGTTAAGCAATTATCTTTGCCATCACAAAGTATTGATTACTACAGCTTAAGCAAACAATTTTTGCATTTGAGAGTTTTGCCTATTGATAGTTATACAAAAGCCGTTCCGGGAATTTTAATAGGATTAAATGGCATAAATATGTGCACCTCAAATTGTGTAACAGAAGGTCGCCGGGGGAGCCTACTGTTATTCGTACTCGGTTAGAATGGGTTTGTGCGGACAAATGAGAGGTAGGAAATGTAAAGATGATTATGCTGGTGTGCATGTATGCAAATGAGGTGATTCAATATTAAACAATTTGGTTAAATAGTTTTATACCATAAAACCACTGGCATAACTGGGGCGCCATATATGCTTGGCAAAGACGATCAACGGGCTATTATCAGAAGACAAAAGGTCCTAATGGTCAATACGAGACTCCGCTGTTATGGCGTAGCGATAATATATGTCTTCCTGAGAGCTACACTATGGCTTATAGAAGATTGGTATATCTAGAGAAAGTTTTAAAAAATAACCCTAAACTTTTAAACGTTTTCGAAAAAACTATAACGGAATATATAGAAAAAGATTACGTCACAAAACTTAATAGTTGCCGCCATATTGAAAAGCGTACCTGGTACCTGCCGATTTTCCCGGTTTTCAAAAAAAATAAACCAAGTAAAACTAGAATAGTATGGGATGCAACTGCAAAGTCTCACGGTGTATCATAGAATTCAGCCCTCTTAAAAGGTCCAGATCTACTTACTTCGCTTCCAAGTATACTATTTCAATTTCGCCAAAGCAAAATTGCTTTTGCAGCCGACATAGAGCAAATGTTTCATAGAATTTTTATAAGAGAAGAAGATCGTCATGCTCAACGATAATACTACAAAAAATCCTGATATATATGTTATGAATGTCATGACTTTCGGTGCCTCTTGTTCTCCCTGCACATCCCAGTTTATTAAAAACCTTAATGCTACGAAGTATAAAGATAAATACCTAGAGGCGGCAACTGCTATTGAAAAAAATCATTACGTTGATGACTTTCATTACTCTGCAAATACTCCGGATGAAGGCGTTAAAATAGCATTATATTCATAGCCAAGCAGGTTTTAATATTAGAAATTGGGTTTCTAACAGTAATGACATTATAGAAAACTTGAGTGCAAAGAAAGCTGATGGTAAAAGCCTTAATATTGGCAACAAGGAGGATCCAGAAAAAGTATTGGATGTATACTGGAATGCAAGCAACGATGTCATAACATTTAATATTTCTCCATCGATTTTGAACAGTGACATTTGGCTCGGTAAAAGGAAGCCTACTAAAAAGGCCATTTTAAAATTACTAATGAGTATTTTAGATCCCCTCGGATTAGTTGGACATTTTTCAATGTTCCTAAAAAGAACAGTGCAGGTGGTGTGGCGAAGTGGAGTTGGATGGGATAAAACTATTTTAGCTCCTCAAGGAAAAAATTTTGAAAAATGGCTGTCACTTTTATCTAAATTAAAAGACGTGAAAATTCCTAGATACAATTTACAAGATATACCCACTTATTATAAGTTGCCTGTAGAACTCCATACCTTCATTGATGCTAGCGAAAATGGATACGCAGCTGTATCATATTTTTGAATTATTTCTGCTGAAAGTATAAAAATCACATTAGTTGGTTCAAAAACTCGTGTAGCACCTTTGAAATTAGCCTCAATACTAAGGCTTGAAGTGATGGCAGCTCTTATAGGATCTCGTTTTGCGAAAAGTATAATGGATGATCATACAATAAAGATAAACAAAAAAGTATTTTGGACGGATTCGAGAACTGTCTTGAGCTGAATTCGTTCTGATCACAGGAAATATCAATTTGTGGCAGTTCGAGTAAGTGAAATTTTAGATTTGACTGAAATGGAGGAATGGCGATGGATTCCAGGAAGAGTAAACGTGGCTGATGACGCTACCAAATGGTCAACAAATCCCAACTTTTCGGATGCTTGTAGAAGGTTTAGTGGCCCTGAGTTTTTAAGGTTAGCTGATGATTTATGCCCGCTGAGAAAAAGGATGTAGTGTGCACAGACATAGAAATAAAACACACAAGTCTTTACATAGAAAACATGCCTACCTTCATTAATTTGACACGTTTTTCGCGATAGTGCAGATTGTTAAGAACTGTTGCTTACGTTATAAAATTTTGCAATTTTGTAAAAAGCAAACTGAAATTAAACCAGTTAGCCAAAGAACTTACCCGAAATGAACTTAAAATCGCAGAAAAAGTTATCATAAAAGAGACCCAAGCCGAATATTTTTCTGATGAGATTAAAAATTTACAACAAGAAAAACCAATATTAAAGTCAAACCCACTTTAAAAGCTTTCACCATTTTTTGATAAACATCAAATTTTGCGTATTAGTGGACGTATTGGCTATGCCGATGTACCACTCGAAATATAAAATCCAGCAATTTTACCAAAATATAGTTACGTCACACAACTTTTGGTATTGCATTTCCATTCTAAATATTTTCATATTAATCATGAAACAACAATAAATAAATATGCCAAAAGTTCTATATACCCCGACGTAGGACGATTTTAAAATCGGTTTTAAGACAATGTCAGATGTGTAAAGTAAAAAATGTCGTACCAAGAATGCCTCAAATGGCAAAATTGCCTAAAGCTAGGATTTCTGCGTATATTGCTCCATTTACGTTTACCGGACTGGATTATTTTGGACCAAAAAATGGAAAATGCACTAGTACGAATTTTAACAACCTCTACAACTTAGTGGAATTTTAACCCACCTGCAGCAGCACACATGCGAGGTACATGGGAACGCATGATAAGATCTGTGGATGGAAGATATCCAAATGAAAAAGTTCTTAAAAGCATGATGGCAGTGGTCGAGAACATTATTAACTCTCGTCCTCTGACATATATTTGCATTGAATCTGGTAATATGGAAGCTCTCACTCCATACCATTTTTTATTGGAATGCTTAGGCGGTTTGAAGCCGTTGGCATTATATGATGACGGAGCTGTATTAAGTCAGAGTTATTTATACTCTAAATTGTTTGGGTGGCAGAGTACCTGTCGACTTTGACATGTCGATCTAAGTGGTTCGAAAAAACGAAGCCGTTAGAGATTGGAGACCTTGTGAATGTGGTTGATCCTATGTGGCCAAGAAATGTGTGGCCCAGAGTAAGAGTTATTGAAGTTTTCAAGTCCGAAAAGCTAAAATGATGACGTCGTGTGGTATTTTGCAGAGGCCAGCCGCAAAATTAACGCTTTTAGACGTGGCTAAGAGGTTGGAGTAAGCCTTCGAATACTTCTCGCCATACTGCGGGGGAGTGTTACCGCCACTGCTAAAATATTGACGTGAATATTTGTATTTTTTTGTAATTGTTTTAACTCGTATATAAGTGGCATCTGTATGTCAAAATCAAGTTAAATAATTGATATAATATTGTTAATTTTCCAAGCGCGATAAGCAACCTTGGGGTATACATAAAATCTAAAGAAGAGTAGAGATTGTTTTGTTGTGAGTGACACGAATATCAGAAGACCTATGAATCTTGCTCCGTGTTCAAACTAAAAAAGTAATGTGAATGTTATATAAGTAGTATATAACACAATATCAAATTATTTGTATGTTTAATTGTAGGAATTTCAACGCAATTTCAATAAAAGAAATAAAATACACATACATATTTAAAAGAAAAATTCTTTGGTGTTAATAATCTATTGGATCGAGAGCTTGAAATACTTCGCTTAACAGGCATGAAGTGTCGTCATTAAGTGGCATTACTTTAGAGACTATTGACAGCATAGATACAACGTATTAAAGTTTAGAGGTAGAAGGACACAAAAAACTCACAGTGATGATTTTCCTATTGCTTCTGATGGGATTGTTGGAAGAGATATGTTAGAAAAAATTTAAATGTAAAATCTATTTTGAAACCTATACGATATCTTTTAATGTATCAGGTAAAGAGTATGTACTACCGATGAACATAAAACGAGCGGAAGTTTTTATGCCAGCGCGATCAGAATCAGTTGCTCCAGTGAATATTTGTACGTGTGAGGATAGCATAGTCCTGAATAAACAGTTATCGCCTGGAATTTTGGTAGCTAATAGTATAATACTCTTTATTCAGGACTGTAGTATCCTCACACGTACAAAGTAGGTGTCCAGCTGCATCCAACCGAAAAGGATGCAGTGCTGACTGATTCATAGATTTCCCAAAGCACAGATAAATATTATTAACCTTTAACTACTGAGGTGAAATATTTTGGCGAATATGCTTTGGTGGTGGTAAATTTTATCCCTTTTTAATTTTTAGAAAATTTTGCCAAAAGAGAGTTTCTTTTGATTTATTAGCTTTTATTTGGAATTAGATGACACAGTTTTAAATGAATAAAGTTATAAAATAAAGAAATCAACCTTCTACTCGTAGTTAAACAAAACAAGGATTTTATTTCATATTCACTTTTCTTAAAACTTAAAAAATAAATAAGAGAGGGTAAAATTTACCACTACCACAGTAGTAAAAGGTTAGTGAACAAATTGATAAACTACTGAAAGATAATATTGTTGAGCAATCGGTGAGCTCGTATAATTCTCCAATATTAGTTATACTAAAGAAGTCAACAGATAACACAAAAAAAAATTGCGAGTGGTCATAGATAATTCATAGAAAATTAAATGAAAAAATAGTCAGCGAAAAGTTTCCGTTAACAAAGATTGAAGTATTCTGGACAAATTAGGCAGAGCCAGGTATTTTTCCACACTTGATATGACTAATTCTTTTTACCAGATTAATTTACATGAAATTTCATTTCAGAGAATGTTGACTATAGCATTGAGTGGATTGATTGCAGAAGCATTTTTATATGTCGATGACATTATTGTATTCGGTTGCAGTGTAAAACATCACCACGAAAATTTAGAAAAATTATTTAAAAGATTAAGACATTATAATTTAAAGTTGAACACAAGAAAGTGTTGATTTTTAAAAACAGAAGTGGTTTATTTAGGTCACCTAAAAACTGCTAAAGGGATATGTACTGACCCTGCAAAGCATAGTGTGATAGAGAACTATCTAACGCCTAAAAATGCTGACGAACTCAGGCGTTTTGTGGCATTTTGTAATTATTACAGACGATTTGTCAAGAATTTTGCCTAATAGCTAGCGATTTAAATCTCCTTTTAAATAAAAATAAACCTTTTCTTTGGAGTGAAAACTGTCAAAAAGCGTTTGAGATATTAAAATTTAAATTAATGAATTCACCGATACTCCAGTACCTTGATTTTAATAATCCGTTCGTATTAACAACGAATGCATCAAATTTCGCATTAGGAGCTGTATTAGCGCAAGGAGGAATTGGCACAAAGTTACCAATTTCATATGCAAGTAAAACATTGAACAAACATGACATAAATAAACTTGTTATTGAGAAAAAGCTCTTGGCCATACATTGGGCTATAAATTTATGGTAGAAGATTTTATGTAATTACCAACCATAGGCCATTGGTCTCATTATTTTCGCATAAAAATCCATTGTAAAAAATGACCCGAATTCTATAAGAGTTATGCAAAAGGCAAACTAAATGCGTACATGAATCATGATAGATAGCGATTCACTAAAGGCATTAATTCCCACAGGTAATGAACAGAACTCTAAAGGTATGTTAGTGTTAACACGTAGTAAAAAAAGGATTAAGGTACGGTCAGATTAGTCAAATATTTGACCGAAAATGGGTAGTTTGTAACGACACGTTTTACGCTGGTTGCTGGGATAGCTACAGCGGAGTCCAGCGTCGTTGATGTTGTGTCTATCGTCTCACGACGGACGGGGAATAAAACAATTTTTGTATTAAAAACGTTATAAAACTTAAATCCAAGTTTTATTTTCCTAAAAATAAATGTTGCAACGACTGATTGGTAACGGATGATGGTCGGGTGACGTACTTGGAGTAGACAGCGCGGTTGATCAGCGTCAGCGTTAAGGACGATGCGCTTCCGTTTGTTGTGGTAGTTGACACGGGTTAAAGGCAGCGACGTATGCTGGATGCTTAGAGTGGCTGTAGTGGCGGGGCCAATGGTGGCAGCGTTTGTGTAGGCCAGGCCAAAAAGTAGGCGAGGCTGCCGGCGGTAATCGGCAGCTGATGTCGTAATAGATGGGCTGCGGTTACAGTAGTCAGCGGCAGCGTCGTGACGTAGGCCAAACACACGACCCTCTAGGAGGCCGTTGGCAAACGGTGGCAGTGGTTGTGCTAGGCGGCTACGGTGACAACAGTTAGCGGCAGCGTCGATACATAGGCCGGACAGCAGACAGGCTATGAGGCCGGCGGTAAAGGCGGCAGTGGCTGTGCTAGGCGGGCAGCGGTGACAATAGTCAGCGGCAGCGTCGATATTTAGGCCGGACACTTGGCTGTAGCGTGGTGGTCGCTGTACGCTGGAACACTCAAAGGCAGCGCCGGTAGGTCAACCGGACACCAGACAGTGGGTGCTGTAGCCGGTTAGTCGACTCTCTGCACCGGAGTCGGTGTGTGCGCGAAGTACTAGACGCTAGTCTCGGGCTGTAGCGACATTAAGCGGCAACAACCGCGTTTTATGCCGGACGTGCTCCTGGCAGCGCCTAGTGGTAGTGCTCGACCGCACAGCCTAACCCTGGGGAATTGTATAATTCCTCGCCAAGGTAAGCGACAAGGCCGAACCAACGCCGGTAGAAGTGTAACTTCTGTGGCGTTGTTTTACCAACAAGCGTAGCAACTGTCGCACAGCCGCGATGAATTGCAACCACAATGGGAGAGCTAGGCAGCGCAAGACTAAACCTATGGAATTGTATAATTCCTCGCCAAGACTATTTTCGCTAGTCGAGTCACCCACAAATGCAGTCTTACTGAAGATAAGAAATAATTTGGGGAATTGTAAATTCCTCACCAAGCAACTTCTTACCTGCAGGCCAGCTGCTTACAAACTGATCTATTCAACTCAATGCTCGCCTTTTTATACTTGTGCGTTGGCACACACATTCATTCACACACATATTCTTATTCGGTTGTGCTTACTCGGCAAACACAGCCGAGCGTTGTAGTTTATTTCGTGACAGTTGTGACACTGTTGATTGTTATAGCTGGCTGTTTATTCTGCAGGTATTCTCTTCAAGAGGGCGTAATGTGTCACCCGACCGTTATTTCAAAATATAATCAGGTAGAAAACTTATCATAATCTAAGTATAATTCATTCTATAAAGGCTTAATTCTAAAGTTAACAATAAAATAAAATATTTTATTAGAGCAATAATACATAAAAATATAATTCAATAAATATATATAAGAAAGAAAATATAATTCATTATATACAGGCTTAATTAGCAAGGTAATAATAATAAGAAAACAAAATTTTCCATTATAGCAATAATACATACAAAAAAAAATATTTAGGTGTTGACAAAAACGAGGAGGCGACTTTTGTCGTTACACTGCCCCTCTCCGGCAAGGCCCAGGGCTCCACTTATTGTGTCCGAAGGATGCGGATCTTGCCACTTCGTGCGATCGGAATTTGGTATCGCTGACCCTCATAAACTCGCAACAGGTGTAGTTGTTGACGGCTGCGCCGTCTCTTGATGAGTTCCTCCACTTCCGCTTCTAGAGGGCCCTGCGTTTCTGCTAGGGAAATCTCGGCGGTGTCCTCGTTTGGGGATGTGGCCAGATGTAACTCCGAATCGCCTTCCACGCCCGATGGTGACGTCACTATGCTCGGCTTGTTGAAACGGCCCGACCCACTACGGGTGACCCCGGCGATGTGCTTGCCGTCGAGTCTGATAAGGGTTCTGTGGACGGAGTTGACAAGAATGATGAAGAGGGACTTGCTGTTAGCGATGGCGGCGTTAGGCATGTCGAAGACTGTGGAGTAGTCGATGGTATGCGCCCACTAGAAATAGAGACAGGTAGTGGTTGAGTTAGAATTCTAATGATGATAGGCCTTTAGTTCGCTAATGTGTGCCGTGCGTTCCTCGTTATTTTCCTGGTCCCGAATATTCACGATTACTGGAGATATAAGCTCTTTGACAATGTACGGCCCGCCATATTTAAGCGCGAGTTTTGCCGCGAAATTCTCACTTGCTTTTGAGAGTGGATGTTACCTGGCTAGGACCCACGTTCCACGTCGGGGTTTCCAAGGACGGGAGGCCGCCTCTAGGTTCCTTTTTACAATGGTGAAGACTTCCTGTAATTCGCTCGCACGCTCAGTAGGAGTCAGGTTACGTGCCCCGGTTTCGACCGTTACTTCATCATAGAGTACCTTCGGCAGACGTGGTTCTCGCCCTTGGGTGAGATATGCAGGGGAGTAACCGGTTGATTCCGCGATACTGGTGTTGATGGCTAAAATTATTTCTGGTAAAAAATCGTCCCACGAATTATGGTTTCGGCCCGAGAACTGTGCAATGATCGTTTTGATCGTACGGTTAGCTCGCTCTGTCGGGTTTTCTTGGGGTGTATAGGGTGCAGTCAATTCCTGCTGTGTCCCAACGTCTTCCACCCATTTCCGGAATATGCGTGACGTAAATTGTGTGCCGTTGTCGGTAATTGTTTTCTTGGGAACCCCGTATCTGGCCAATATTCGCTCTCGGAAGGCCTTTACTACGCCCTCGGCACTGGCTTTCCGTTGAGGCACCAATTCGCACCTTTTCGAGAATCTATCGAACAATACTAGCAATACGCTGTTGCGATGCTTGGTCCGAGGCAAGGGACCCATAAAATCCGCACAGTTGGTAGCCCACGATTCTTCGGGAATTCGGGTCAGCATTTTTCCAGCTGGCATTTGGTGTTCGATCTTATACCTTTGGCAGGAATCGCACCGGCGCACGTAACGACTAACCTGTTTAACTAGTCCGGACCAGAAGTACCGATTTGCGACATTATTCACAGTTTTCCGGGTACCGAGGTGTCCGCCTGTGATACAATCGTGGTTTTCACGGACGACCTGATTGCGTAAGGGTTCGGGGACGCACAACATCCATGGCGTGCAGTCCTCGTCATTCACACTTCTCGTCGTGTGCTTATACATTTGATTATTTACAATTACAAAATTAGGAAATTTTTCCGGGTTCTGCCGGACCTCAGCCATTCGCCGCTTTAACCAAGGGCAGGTGTTATTGGCAGGTGTTAGTACGAGATTGAGTTTTTCTACCGGTTGGCGTGATAGGGCATCCGCTACGACATTTTGTATGGTGAATTGGTATTGTTGAAGCTCTAATGCACAGCGTGCCAGTCTGCCTGTGGGGTTGTCGATGCTGCTTAGCCACTTCAGGGACAGATGGTCGGTTATGACCACAAATTGGTACCCCTCTAAATATGGTCTCATTTTACGGATTCTGCAAATGATCGCCAGGCACTCCTTCTCTGTGGCCGAGTAATTTCTTTCTGCTGCCGTTAGATGACGACTTGCATAAGCGATTACCCGCTCTGCCTCGTCGATTGTTTGAGTTAACACTGCACCCAATCCATGCTCACTGGCATCAGTTTGTAGAACAAACGTGTTGGAAAAACTCGGACAGGCAAGTACTGGAGCCTTGGTCAGCCTGGTTTTTAAGGTAGTGAAGGCGTCTTGTTGCTCCGGTCCCCATTTCCAATGTTTTCCCTTTTTCAGTAATTGTGTCAATGGTTTAGAGATGGTTGCAAAATCGGGTACAAAACGTCGGTACCACGATGTGACGCCCAGAACACGTCGGATCTCCTTAACATTACCTGGCGGGGGCATATCAGTGATAGCGGCAATCTTGTCCGGGTCAGTTTGGATCCCATCTTGATTGATCACGTGACCTAAGTATTTTGTTTCCCGTCTAAAAAATTAGCATTTTTCGGCGTTGATTTTTAGATTAGCTGCCCTCAGTCTCCTGAAAACCTCCCTTAAATTAGATAGGTGCTCTTCAAACGAGGCCCAATTACGATGATGTCATCCAAATATGCGAAGGCGTGTGGTTCCATCTCTGGTCCAATTACACTATCTAACGCCCGTTGGAATGTTGCGGGGGCGGAGTGTATCCCAAACGGCATTACACGCCACTGGTATAATCCTCGTCCGGTGATAGCAAACGCTGTATATTTTTTACTGCTTGCTTCAAAAGGGATCTGCCAATAGCCATCTTTCAGTTCCAAACTACTTATATATTTAGCATTACGTAACCTGTCCAAGATGGTGTCAATGCGGGGCAGTGGGTATGCATCAGGAACCGATCGAGCATTAAGTTGACGGAAGTCCATGCATGTTCGCCATGTTCCGTTTTTCTTTCTCACTAATGTGATCGGAAAGCTGTATGGACTTCGCGTGGGTTCTATACACCCACGGGCAATTAATTTATTAATTTCATTGTCGATGATGGCCTGCATGGCTGGGTTACGTGGCGCATATCTCAGCTTGATGGGCCGCTCGTCCCTCATGACAATCTTGTGTTGGGCAATATTCGACACTCCCTTAATTTGTTCGAACATCGCGAGTTCTTTTTCCAAAAACCTTGAAATTCTTTCCTGTTCTTGTGGGATCTGGTTTATACTCTGCCCGATTTTAGGGCTGCCTGTTGAGGTACATAAAGAGTTAGTCATAGTGCATACCTTGGCTGTGTTTGGGCTGTGCCTATTGTAGGCCGGAAGTCTCGAGGATTTCGGGCGGCTTCTTGCTACTAGACCGGCACAACTGAACGTGAGTCCAGCCCCAGAATGAGGTCTTCCATTGCCTCCTGCATTACCAGGAATTCACACGGCATGGTCCTATTGCCGAGAGCAACCTGTAGCCGCACCGCCTCGGTAATAAGTTTTTTTGACCCATCTGCTAAAAATACTTCAGTATTTTCCGTAATCCGCTTGAGGGATGTCGAAAGCCGATTGAGTTGAACCGGTGAGATAAAGCTTTTGGTAGCTCCTGTATCGATGATTGTAGTAATCAGTTGCCCTTTTATTTTGACTATCGCTTTAAGTTTTTCCTCTTCCCACACTATACAGGTTTGGTTTACCTCTTTACTGCCCGTTCGGCAGATGGAATCCGATTGCTTTTTCGCTTTTCTACCTCGTATCATGCGGTGATGCTCCCCTCGATTGGGCTGTGAGGTCGTCGGAATACATTCTAACTCATCAGCTAGCTGTAGCAGTTCGGCGAGCGTTGAAAAAATTTTTGCGTCGGATGTACCATTGATAGTCTGGTTGGGAGTTTCGGAAAATTCTTTCCAGCAACAACAACAACATGTTGTTCAGTCATGTTAGTGGGCCGCATCAAGTTTTGTAGTGCTAGTAAATAGTCTTTAAAAGCCTCCTTTGGACGTTGAGTACGCTTACGTATTTCATCCTCCAGTTTTTCGAAATAGCGTGGAGGGAGGAAAAACCGGTAAAAATCCTTCTTGAATTGACCCCACAACTTCCAGTGACGATTGTTGTTCCACAACCAAACCAAGGCTCGTTCCCGCAGTACTTCTGGCATTATTTGCGGCAGCTGATTCGTGTCTACGTGGTACATTTCGGCAAGCTCTTCCATTCGTTCTATGAACTCTAATGGGTCTCTGCCCCCAGTAAACTTCAAGCCCCATTTCCTGACGATCTCGATGACTCCAATAGGGTGATCTTCGTGGAGTGGCGTAACGTGAGATGATGGTAAGGTCACAAGGTTAGGTTGGACGGATGATTCTGGCCGCTTCTCGGGGAACTTCGTACATTCAGCACTAGTTTTTGGTCTTCAAGTTTGAGCGGGGAGGCTGGTCGGCTTTGTCCGCTTTCAGTGGTTGCTGGAATCTTGAGGATAGATTCATGTTTACCTTGTAAGGCCATTTGAGTTTCCTGGTGTTCGATTGCAAGAAATTTGGCAAAACGTTTTCGTAACTCTTCCACATTTCCAGTGTGGTCTTGGTCATATTGGCCAAGGTACTTTACTAGCTCCTTCTTCTTCAAAAAGTACACCCAGGAGATTCGTAGCATCGTGGTAGCCTTAGTTATGACACAGCAAATTCTGGTCTTTTTTTTAACTAATTGAACACTAATAAATTAACTTATTTTTAGCTTAGAGAGTCCTTTTTTATTTAATAGAAATTGCAAATATTTTTTTATTTATTTTTCAATATTTCGGTACTCCTTTGTGTACCATCTTCAGGAATTAAATTGTTTTTACATGTATATAAAAAATTTTTGAACAAAAAACAAAATTTGAAAACATGAAAAAAATTCTTTTTTTTCATAATGAAGTTAAAAGAAAATTTTTTTAGTCATATCAACAAAAAACAAATATACATACATATATGAAAAAACAAAAAACTTAACTAATGTTATTGTGTTCGTCCATGTATAAACAAATAATTATGTAATTTTATGGATTAAATATCTATATATATGTGCAACATTGTCAGTATCAGCTTTAAAATTAATTCTTTTTGTCATTGGTGTATTAACCATATGTAGCATTTCTAAAATACAACGTGTCTTATAATTCTTTTCAATATTTATAACTGAAGCATTTTCAAAGTTTGGATAGTGACCTAATTCAGAACAGTGGGAAGATAATGCTGTTCTTTGTGAATTAACATATCTTAAGTCAGACTTATGTCCAGCTATTCTTGTTTTAAGCTTATTCTTGGTTGTTCCTATATATACTTTACTACAGTTCTCCTGATCGTTACTCTTACACGGTATTCTGTAGACTATATTAGAAATGTCAAATTTATTAATTTTATCCTTAGTCCTACTAAATAACCGATTCAATGTGTTATCTGTCCTATAGGCCATATTATATTTATTCTTATCAAAGATATTAGATTTTCTTAAACGTTCGGAAAAACCTGGTACATAAGTTAAAGATTTGTAAATTTTAGGTTCCATAACGTTTCTTATGTTAGTATTATTACTATTTCTAAATTGATTAATTAATTTATAAGTAAGTCCCTTAGGAAAGCTATTATCATATAAAATTTTCTTAATCTTCTCTTTATTCTTTAAGTGAAATTCCTTATCACTAATTGTCAAGACTCTATCTATCAAATTTTTAGCTGTATTAATAATTACACTTTTGTTATGTTTAGAAAAATAGTTAATAATTCTACCTGAAGATTAAGAAAATTTTATATGATAATAGCTTTCCTAAGGGACTTACTTATAAATTAATTAATCAATTTAGAAATAGTAATAATATTAACATAAGAAACGTTATGGAACCTAAAATTTACAAATCTTTAACTTATGTACCAGGTTTTTCCGAACGTTTAAGAAAATCTAATATCTTTGATAAGAATAAATATAATATGGCCTATAGGACAGATAACACATTGAATCGGTTATTTAGTAGGACTAAGGATAAAATTAATAAATTTGACATTTCTAATATAGTCTACAGAATACCGTGTAAGGGTAACGATCAGGAGAACTGTAGTAAAGTATATATAGGAACAACCAAGAATAAGCTTAAAACAAGAATAGCTGGACATAAGTGTGACTTAAGATATGTTAATTCACAAAGAACAGCTTTATCTTCCCACTGTTCTGAATTAGGTCACTATCCAAACTTTGAAAATGCTTCAGTTATAAATATTGAAAAGAATTATAAGAGACGTTATATTTTAGAAATGCTACATATAGTTAATACACCAATGACAAAAAGAATTAATTTTAAAGCTGATACTGACAATCTTGCACATATATATAGATATTTAATACATAAAATTACATAATTATTTGTTTATACATGGACGAACACAATAACATTAGTTAAGTTTTTTGTTTTTTCATATATGTATGTATATTTGTTTTTTGTTGATATGACTAAAAAAATTTTCTTTTAACTTCATTATGAAAAAAAAGAATTTTTTTCATGTTTTCAAATTTTGTTTTTTGTTCAAAAATTTTTTATATACATGTAAAAACAATTTAATTCCTGAAGATGGTACACAAAGGAGTACCGAAATATTGAAAAATAAATAAAAAAATATTTGCAATTTCTATTAAATAAAAAAGGACTCCTTAAGCTAAAAATAAGTTAATTTATTAATTAAAAAAAGAGTCAAAAAAATTGTTACTTTAATTCTAATTGAACACTATTAGTGTCCATGCTCGGGCGCCAATGTAACGACACGTTTTACGCTGGTTGCTGGGATAGCTACAGCGGAGTCCAGGGTCGTTGATGTTGTGTCTATCGTCTCACGACGGACGGGGAATAAAACAATTTTTGTTTTAAAAACGTTATAAACCTTAAATCCAAGTTTTATTTTCCTAAAAATAAATGTTACAACGACGGATTGCTAGCGGATGGTGGTCGGGTGACGTAGTCGGAGTAGACAGCGCGGTTGATCAGCGTCAGCGCTAAGGACGATGCGCTTCCGTTTGTTGTGGCAGTTGACACGGGTTAAAGGCAGCGACGTATGCTGGATGCTTAGAGTGGCTGTAGTGGCGGGGGCAAATGGTGGCAGCGTTTGTGTAGGCCAGGCCAAAAAGTAGGCGAGGCTGCCGGCGGCAATCGGCAGCTGATGTCGTAATAGATGGGCTGCGGTTACAGTAGTCAGCGGCAGCGTCGTGACGTAGGCCGAACACACGACCCTCTAGGAGGCCGTTGGCAAACGGTGGCAGTGGTTGTGCTAGGCGGCTGCGGTGACAACAGTTAGCGGCAGCGTCGATACGTAGGCCAGAAAGCAGACAGGCTATGAGGCCGGCGGCACACGGCGGCAGTAGTTGTGCTAGGCGGCTGCGGTGACAACAGTTAGCGGCAGCGTCGATACGTAGGCCGGACAGCAGACCGGTGGAAGCGGCTGCTCTGGTCGAACTGCGGTGACAACAGTCAGCGGCAGTGTCAAGACGAAGGCCGGACAACAGGCTATGCAACCGGTGGCAAACGGCGGCAGTGGCTGTGCTAGGCGGGCAGCTGTGACAACAGTCAGCGGCAGCGTCGATACTTAGGCCGGACACTTGGCTGTAGCGTGGTGGTCGCTGTACGCTGAAACACTCAAAGGCAGCGCCGGTAGGTTAACCGGACACCAGACAGTGGGTGCTGTAGCTGGTTAGTCGACTCTCTGCACCGGAATCGGTGTGTGCGCGAAGTACTAGATGCTAGTCTCGGGCTGTAGCGACATTTAGCGGCAACACCCGGGTTTTATGCCGGACGTGCCCCTGGCAGCGCATAGTGGTAGTGCTCGACTGCGCAGCCTAACCTTGGGGAATTGTATAATTCCTCGCCAAGGTAAGCGAAAAGACCGAACCAATGCCGGTAGAAGTGTAACTTCTGTGGCGTTGTTTTACCAACAAGCGTAGCAACTGTCGCACAGCCGCGACGAATGGCAACCACAATGGGAGAGCTAGGCAGCGCAAGACTAAACCTGGGGAATTGTATAACTCCTCGCCAAGACTATTTTCGCTAGTCTTACTGAAGATAAGAAATAATTTGGGGAATTGTAAATTCCTCACCAAGCAACTTCTTACCTGCAGGCCAGCTGCTTACAAACTGATCTTTTCAACTCAATGTTCGCCTTTTTATACTTGTGCGTTGGCACACACATTCATTCACACACATATTCTTATTCGGTTGTGTTTACTCGGCAAACACAGCCGAGCGTTGTAGTTTAGTTCGTGACTGTTGTGACATTGTTGATTGTTACAGCTGGCTGTTTATTCTGCAGGTATTCTCTTCAAGAGGGCGTAATGTGTCACCCGACCGTTAATTCAAAATATAATCAGGTAAAAAACTTATCATAATCTAAGTATAATTCATTCTATTAAGACTTAATTCTAAAGTTAACAATAAAAGAAAATATTTTATTAGAGCAATAATATATAAAAATATAATTCAATAAAATAATATAAGAAAGAAAATATAATTCATTATATACAGGCTTAATTAGCAAGGTAATAATAATAAGAAAACAAAATATTCCATTATAGCAATAATACATACAAAAAAAATATTTAGGTGTTGACAAAAACGAGGAGGCAACTTTTGTCGTTACAAGTTTTACAAATGTTTATTGAATCTTTCCTGACAAGTAGCATAACGAATGACGATTTATAATATAATACATTTCATATGTTGACCTTTTATATTAAGTAGAATCAAATATTTCTTAATACTTTATTGTGAATTATAAAAATTTATTCCCATAATTTATTGGTTACGTCTTTTTGGTCAAATATTTGACTAATCTGACCGTACAAAAATCGACACTTCTTATAAAGTGTCTTCTAAACCTTTATTTGGGAAAGTATATCCTTATCCAATATCAAAAAGGTAAAGAAACTCAGATTTGAGATAAACAGAAAAACACGAACACCGCAAATTTTAATACGATACGATGAGGTAGTAATTAGATGTATTGATAATCCAATTAACACAAAGTTGTCTTTGAAGAAGCTATTATCAAAAATGCTATCAATAGGTGTAGAAGAACTAGCTTTAGTATGTAGCGACAATGTATTTCGGATTGTACCACAGCAAAAACTTAAAGATAATTTTAACAATTTTAAAAGGAATGAAAAGAAAAATTTAAGAATTCTAATAATCAGAAAACCTTAACAAATTGTTGATAAAACCCAGAAGAGAAAGCACTTGTTGCGGAATACCATAATTCAAGAGTAGGTGGTCACTTAGGTATTAGGAAAACTACGTTAAAACTGAAATAAAGATATGTGTATTTGGAAAGATATGGGTAAGATGGTTAAAAAACACATATTAAATTGTGATGCATGTAAAACTAAAGGTGCCTTTAGACGAAATGTTTTTTACATATGACTTGTCAGTTTGAAAATCCACATGTAATTCCCTATGTATGTCAAAGTAGTCAATTTTACATATGGCTTTAAATTTCGCGTTTAAACGTACATGCAAATTATTTCTGTTATAACTTTCAAAGTTAATCATTGTTTACAACAGTTGTTTGGTGAGCGGCTCTTTTAATGCTAATAAAGATGTCAACTCTATTCTGCTTCCATCGATTTTAGTGCTTTTTGCACTTTATAATCATTTAAAAACGGTATAAGTGAAGAAAGAAAAAGTTGCACCACTGGAAGTCATATGCTTTGTCATATAAAAATAGAACACGCTCTAAATGAAAATTTGTCATATGACTTTTACATATGTATTTAACATAAGAAATGTTTTAAACCTTTTACACGATACATATGTATTTTTTGATAGAAAATCTGACAAGTCATATGTAAAAAACATTTCGTCTAAAGGCACCTTAATAAACAAACAAATCACACAAAAGAAAAGCTTACAATAACAGACACAACAGGAACTAGTAGATGATGTATCCATAGATATAGTAGGTCCCCTTAGATTTTCAAATGGATTTAGGTATATTTTAACTATGCAATGAGAGCTAACAAAGTATATAATAGCATGTCCTGCAGAGACAAAAGATGCTAAGATGGTTGCTAAGGCTTTTGTGAAATACTTAGTATTACTATACGGGCATTTTAGAATCTTTAAATCAAATAGAGAAACTAAACTTTTGAACGGATTAATGTCGGAAGTGTTAGAAATCAAACAAGTCTTTAGTACACCTTCCCATCACGAAACTCTAGGTTCCATGGAAAGGAGTCATAGAGTACCAAATGCATTTTTATCGAACTTCTGTAGGAACCATGACTGGGATTATTGGGTACCATATTTCTTTTTTGCGTATAACACAACGCCACACGTAGATACGAACTATACGCCATAAGAGTTGGTACTTAGAAGGCTGCCGAATTTTCCACATGAGAAAATATAAAAACCGGAATCCATTACAACATTGATAATTATTCTAAAGAATTAAAAGCAAGATTAAAATTTTCTTTAAAAAAGAGAAAGAATGGCTTGAAGTAGCGAAAAAGAAACGTGTTGAACAATGTACAAAGGTCAATCCGTTAATTGTAAAACTAGGGGATATGGTTTTGTTAAAGAATTTTAATAGAAAGAAAAATCAACCGCCATATAGAGGTCCTTGCAAAGTTGTAGAAACTAGAGGAGTAAATTCAATCTCAGACTTAGGAAATAGGCTTAAAAAATTTCATAATAATAATATTAAGAAACATTAATTATAAAAAAAAAGCAAAAATATTAATTATATATAAAAAAAAAAACTTGTATTAAAACTTACTTAATGTTAAAGATAAGAATAAAGGATTAGCTCTTGAAAAAAAAACAAACCGACTTTGAAACAGATCTCAGCTTTCTGTCAATTATGGCTCAAAAGTTTGTTACATAGATAAAATTTCATCCTATTTGAACTCTCTTTAATTTCCAAATCCAAATGTTATATTTATAGTTATAGCTGACTTAGCAGTACAATACAATTTAAACGTCTGTCTGCAACTGTTCAACAATTTAGCCATATACATTAAATTTCATCACCTATTGTAACACCCTTTAATTTGTTATTTAAAATACTTATACTTCTCATTATACTACATACAGTAGTAAACATTCTGTCTAATTTTTAAACTACATCAATCATGAGAACACCCTTTAAATTGCAAATTCAAATTGTAAACTTAGCCACACAGGTTTCTTATGAATCGTATGTCTACAACTATTTAAAAGTATGGCTGTATACATCAAACTTAAAAAACTGTGGGGCACCTTTTTATTTAAAATTTTTAGTATTTATACTTGTTAATATAACGGTTGTAGTAGTCGACATTCTGTCCAACTTTCAAGCGTTTGTCAATAACAATTCAAAAGATTGGCCCTTATAGGTAATATTACGTCTTCTAAGGAGAAACTCTTTAATTTTTAGATTTATTATTATATTGCTCTTTGCTATTAAGAGCTATTAAATTTTTTTATTTTAAAGCGGTTCTTTTTACGGTTCATAATACACGAAAATAACATATGTACATGCTACATAGGGACACACTTTAATTTATAAAATAATGTATGATAACCTCCTTTTTTGAAGTTGGTTATAAGTAGGGACCGTAAATACAATATTTTACAACGTAAAATTATTAGATTATTTGAACATTAACATTAAATTTCTAAAATGTTAATACGAGGCAATCTGACATATCTGAAGATTAAACCTTTAAAAAAATTTACCATAACAAAAAATTTGACAGAACTACTGGAATAAAAAAAAAATATATATCACAAATACAAAACTGTTAGTCCGAAAATATTAAATAACTGTAATGTATGTAATAGAGCCAAATTCGATCGAAATCCCGTTAGATAGAAATTTCAATTGACGGAAACTACTACAGATTTTTCACACTTACATTCAGATTTCCAACATTCGCCGCTACCTGATTCGTAAAAGACAGGACCAATCAGACAATTACTTAAAAATTCAGTCTCAAAATGGGCATTTCAAAAATTTTATTACAGACAATTAATTAAAAAGCATTAATACTAAGCACTACAAAAATATCGAACAACACTAAGTAAATGGGGGTAAAGAGCGACTTCATAACACATCACGTGGAAAGATTCAAACATTAACAGTTAAAGTAAAATGTTTAAGTATAATATATTAAGTATATATATATATATTTAAGCACAAAATAAGTCGGTGAAATTTAACAATAACAGCATACATTCTGTAATAAAGGAAAAACCAATTAATGTTGGATATGGAAACAAAGATTTATAACTATGTTAATGTTAATAAATAGAAACATAGAAATTCATTTCGATCAAAGCGATCACGTATATATAAAGCTTAGCTTAGACGATATGTTGAATCATCATATATATGCTAACAACTGTATGATTAAAAATAGCAGCAAATTCCTATGTCAGCATATATCATATGCTAGGTGTTTACACTATATGCTGAATCTACGAAATTTTTTAATTCAACATATTTCAGCAAATGAAATGGCAACATATAAGTTAGCATACAATTTTTGCGTTTATACGATATGCTGATATTTATATGGTGGTATATATGCTGAGTCGTATAAACATTTGCTAGTGAAAAATAGAGTTTAACACTACTTTTTATTTATACAACGCGTTGTTAAAGAAAAATTTATTTATTATAAAAACAAAATGTCTTCAGAGGAAATATCACTTGCTATTGCTTGCGCAGTGCTAGTTTTTGATAGTGATGAAAGTGAAATAAAAAGAAAAATGCGAAGAGTTTGGAAAAGAAAATGGGTACAACGTCGGGAGGAAGAAGGTTTTTGTTCAAAATTATACAAGGAATTGGAGGAGGAAGAAGAATCCCTGTATAAAAATTTCCTACGTATGGATATCCATCAATTTAATAACTTGCTTTCTTTGGTGTCACCAATAATTACTAAACAAGAGACAGTGATGCGCAAAAGCATTACTGCAAAGGATCGACTTATTTTAACCCTACGCTTTTTAAGCAGTGGTGATTCATTTTCTTCATTGCAGTATCCCAAAGACAACTATTAGTTCAATAATTCCACATGTATTAGATGCAATTTATACAGTGCTTGTAGAAAAATATATGAAGGTAATTATAACCTCAAGTATTATTTTTGTTTTTATACTCAAAAGATTTTACTCACTAATGCAGATGCCTGTAACTGCTGAAGAGTAGAAAGCTATAGCGTATACATTTAACGAGCGGTGGCAATTTCCAAATTGTATTGGTGCAGTTGACGGCAAGCATGTGGTAATGGTAGCCCCGCCGAACTCTGGTAGTATTTACTACAATTATAAAAGTACACACAGCATTGTACTAATGGGCGTTGCAGATGCGGAATACAAGTTCATTTATATTGATGTCGGTCGCAATAGACTTTTTCTGACGGTGGTATTTTTAATCGCTGTAGCTTTGCACAAGCGCTGGACAGCAAAAAATTAAACTTACCAGAGCCAACAGCATTGCCTAGAAGAGAATTATTTACTGGTTGCAGATGATGCGTTTGCTATGCGACCAAACCTAATGAAATCGTATGGTCAACGTGGTTTAACAATGGTGCAACGAGTATATAATTAACGATTGAGTCGTGCACGTCGCATTATTGAAAATTCGTTTGGAATAATGTCGGCACGATTTCGAGTTTTGCGATCACCTATTCATTTAAGTCCAGACAAAACTAAAAAAGTGGTTTTAGCAACTTGTGTACTTCACAATTATATGATCGAAACCAATAAAAAATTGTGCACACTTCAACATTTTTTCCACTAGAACCTTCAGCAAATGCTGATCTTCACTCATTCACCGGTGCTTATGAAATACAAAAGGAATTAGCAATGTATTTTGTAGAAGAAGGTGAAGTTGGTTGGCAGTATCAACAAATTTAATTACGAGTATAAAAAATTCAAAATTTTTAAAATTTCCATACATAAGAAACGCACATATACGAAACATACTATGTACTTTTATTATAACTTTTTTTTTATTAAAAACAATTCATTTAAAAAAAATATATATACATTTATATATACATACATAAATAAAAAATGCATTTCATTAAAAAATTATATGTATATACTAATATAGTTATACACATATAAAGACTAAATACACAAAATATGTACATACATGCCTAGGTATGTGTGTACATAAACTTCTATAAATACAATGCACTTTTAGTCTTATCTTTTTAATAAAAAAATTATTTCATATAAAAAATAAATAACTGTATATGTATACATACATAGAAACAAATAAAAAAATATTTAATTAAACAAAACATATGAACATACATACATATAAACATAAAAAATAAACTTAACAAAAATTTCACATACATACATGCTGATAACTATTATATGTACATACTTTTATTACATCTCATTTTATTTAAAACAATTCATATCATTTAAAAAAATATACATATGTATATACCAATATGTATGTATGTTAGACATGCATACATATATAATATGTGACTAGTTATCGTTTTGGACTTCTTCCATAAGATCGACGAGTGTGCGTGCCAATTTTCGTTTAACGAATAATGCTTTGGGAACTGACAGACTATGTAACTCAGCAGAAACATGATTGCCAAAAACATCAAATTGATCTTTTTCCTTACATTTTTCTGCTATAGTGCATATGGCTTTCGCTGCCATTTCTTTAAATATATCCGGTAACGGTGGAATTTTTTTATCACGATTTTGTAGTGTTGGTGGATTTGAATCCGCCACCAAGTCTAATTCTTCTGAAGGCTATTAAAAAAATTTAAATTAAGAAACCTCACCAAACAAAAATTAATACAAACTCACCAGTGTCATTGATGAAATTGATTCTGTTGTTTCGGATGTTTCATTCACTTCTAGAAACAACATTGCATTAAAATACTTCCACAAAATATTTACATGAGCAGCTGAGCTGGATTTTTGTTTCTTGGATTTGCTTAAATTTGTCTTAAAAGTTACTCGCAAATTAGACCACTTCGCCTTGCATTCGTCTGCATTTCGATGTCCTTTGCTGTCCGCGATTTCTTGCCAAGCCGATGTTTTTGCCAATTTGTATTGGAAAGAACTAATATCCCAATGCGTTGGGCGTTCTTCCACCGCATTAATTAATTTTATAATGTCTTCATTCGGTATTTACTTTCGGCCTTATTTGTTTATATTTTTTTCGCACTTTTTTTGCTGGCTGTGGTGTGTTATATAGTTCATGTACAACATCACCGTCATCAGAACAATATAGGTCTACATCCACCTCTTCCAAAGTATCCATTTCTACACATATGTAGGTATGTAACAATAGTATTAAAATAAAGTACTGAAGAACTTACCAACTTGCAAAATTCAATTAATTTTTGAAATATTTAAAAATTAAAGGGAATAATTTTTTAATTTGTTGTCATGTTGCCATACTGACGTTCAAAGATCTGTGCCATTTAATTTTCGCTTTGGTAGCCGCTAAAAACCAAAGCGCGGCGGCAGCTGAAGTCCGGCTGTGTGCATGTAATCAACGCCTTGCTGTTGATTGCTATTTGTTCAAACTATTTATTGTGTTTTTTAAATTAAAAGCTAATAATATTAAGGAAAACATCAGAATCTTATACCAAAAGCCGAATTGATTAAATAAGAACGCCATTAAATCAATAAAGCAAAAAGCCATAAAAAAACTAAAAAAATTTTAATACAAAAACACAGTAACCATTGAATAAATATTTTTATTTTTTCTTTCTTTTTTCTACATTAAGGCTGCCATCGGAAACCATTCATATGTATTTGGTAGAATCCACTGATAAGCTATATAAAAGCAGTAGCGAAATGGCCATATGAATATGCTTTCTCCGCAGTAATACATTTCATTTTTTAATTTAGTTTTAAATAATAATTATTTCATGAGAATATCATTAAATATTTATATTTTAAGAAATCAAGCACAATTAAAGTTTGTTAATATAAAAAAGATTCTAAATTATAGGTTTTTTTGATATGTATTTACATTACGACGGCTCAACTACGCCATTCGGCAAATTTGCTTAAAAACTTGGCATATGCTGAAAAGCTTAAATAGGATTTTCAACAAATGGCATATCAGCTAGCATACACAGAAAATTTGACAAGCACTAATAATGTACTGTTCTAACGATATGCCTGAATTGTCGACATACGTTTCTTGATATTGTTAACAAATTGCTAGCAAATGTTGTTAAGCATACGTATGCTGACAAAAATTTTGCGTTTACACGATATGATGGCACTTTAGCAAATTTTTAAGTATAAATATGCTGATTCAACATAATGTATAAACTAAGCTTAACATATTACAAACTCGTTAGACATAAAAGAGAACCAAAATTTAGAATAAGCAGTTTAAAAAATTTGCATATATGAAAACGTAAATACAAGATAGTTTATTAATTATTTAATCTAAATTTATTGCTGTAAAATGTAAACTAAAAATTGAAAAAATACAAATATTCAACTTAATTTTAAAATTTGTCAATTTGATCCCATTACTTACAAAAATTTGTATTTTTACAAAGTATAAAGAACTCTGGAGTGTTCTTGTTTTAAAGGAAGGAGCAGTTACGAAATAGAATTGACACCATTGCTGTTTAATAACTCATGTTTTATAATTAATAATAATTTTCTTTTACTTTCCTTTACTACTTTTCCTCTTTATATATATTTTAATTTCTCTCTCCCATTACTCTTTAATTTAGCTAAATAACTTTTAACCATTCTTGTAACAACTAAAAGATTAAAAGATCATTAATATTTCAACCGGTTAAGAAATAAGTTAAAACTAGATGACCCGTGCGAATATTTCGCAGCGTTAGTTGTCATTTTTGTAAGATAAAATGAAAATAGTTAATAGAAATTTTATTAACTTCAATACATTTTATTTAATGTATACAAATATTAGAAATCATAATATATCATACATATTTACATACATACACACATATGTTTAAATGCTTTTATAATACTTCTTTGAATACAATGTTAGAGGTAATGACATGATCATCGTTAACTTTTTCCCGTACGAATCCCTAATACAAACAATAATATCTTTAAACGTATGCACTCCAGAAAAAGCCACGTATAACTGCCCATGTGAAAAGACCGGTTCTGGTATATACAATCCTACCTTTTGAAGGGTTTGACCTTGTGCTTTGTTTATTGTCATAGTAAAAGAAACTTTCAGAGGGAATTGTTTTCGTGTCATTCGGAAAGGCACAGTTGGATCAGAAGGTGTAAGGTTGATTCGGGGTATGAGTATGAGTTTTATCGGTATGAATAATTTTCTGATATTACTTGTTTTAATCTAAATGCACGTTATTTATATTCTTAATTTGCACGTAATATGCCTATTATATATAACTGACTCAGTAAATAGGGGTATTGCCAGAATGGATTTTAATACATACTTTATTATGTAGAACTTCGTTACCACACTTGAACAAAAATATATAATCATAATGACAACAGTATTATCACGCAGAAGCGGTTCTATATAAAATATAATTTTTATCAATGAAAATATTAATTTTTCAATTTTTTAATATTTTTCGCCATAAGTGTTAGAAATAAGAATTAAAACGAGGTATCATTCATTAAATTTGATGCGGTGGTATGGGAGGTATTTGCAACCGACATAAAAAACTGCTTTAGAAATAATATATATGATTAATTTTGAGAAGTGATTTTGTTTCGATTTACATAACTTGCGCACCAACCTGAAATTATATTAAAACACTAGCTTACTCGGAATTAAAAAAAAAAACGTAAGCTATATGTGTGCAGTAAAGTCGTTACGTTATTTGGGTATAAATTGTCCCTTAGAGTGAGTCACCTTTAATATTAAGAAGTATGAATAATAGAAGTCTACCGTTTCTCAAAGGCAATTCAAAGGAGTTTACTAACAAAACTCGACCGGAGAATTTTATATCTCAAATAAGAAAAGTTGAAGAATTGCACTTTCATATTTTTGACTTTACCGTTTCCGTTCACAAGCCAATATTTTAACTAATTTAAAAATTCCAACCAATTTTGGCCATTAGTAGAAATTTTATAGCTTAATTACCCTTTTAAAGAAAACATTTAAAGTTTATCTTGCAACTTTTTGTTATTTAAAATTTTCTAATTTGCATTTTAGAGTCCGTAAAAAATACAATACAACAAGTGAATGATCATAATAAAGTAAGTTACAGACGCCTTTTAGTAAAAAAGTTAAAAAACACACTTATGTATGCTAAATACGCAAAATATATTTTTTCTATTTTTGTTAAAAAAAATAATTCTTTAGAAACAAGAAAAATTAACTTAGCAATATTTTTTTAATATATAAGAAAAAGAAATAAATAATAACTAATAATTAATAGCATTAAAATATTCTTTAAGACGTCGAATAACGAACTTTAAACAGCGCAGCACGTTAACAGTGTTCATAACACGCTGCACTTGTTCTTATATTTTTTTCTTCTTTGTCGTTTTCCTACTTTGATTCTCTTTAATCTTCAAAATTAAGCCAATTCTAATAATTACAAAGAATAATTTCATTTCGTGTCAGCTATGCTCAATTAAATTTAATTCATATGAGCAGAGTATCTGTTAACAAATATTTTATTTTTCTATCGACAATGAAGCAGAAATCTAGGAGAAAAAAATCTAGTCACTATTTACTTTTAGAGCTGGGCCTTATAACTGTCAAGTAATTCCTGTCAAAGTGCCATTCTGCGTCTCGAACATTTCTCGCAAATTTGGAAGTATACGTTGTTTACCATGATACCGAAAATTTGTCAAACTATTTATGAATAAACAAAGCTCTATTACTGAAGAATTACATATGTTTTTCAAACTACCCATTCGTATTGAGGACCTATAATATTGTTACGTTTATTTAAATTAATAAACGTTTATTTTATTGAGTTCTTTTATTACAAAATAAATATACACAATTTATTAATTAATTAATTAATTTAATTAAATTACACTTTTATTAGACGATTATTTACTTACTCGCGATTAGTACACAAAAATACGCGATGGCAACTTCACCACTGTGTAACACGAGATTTTCACTGGTTGATGTTTTCACTAAGAATGAATCAGCATGTATGGCCGTTGCTTTTATATACCCAATGTTAAGACTCTTGAACATACTAGAACTTTCTCCATCTATTGGTAGAATATTTCTTTACTACGCATTTATCATTTGAGATACATGATGATTGTTATTTGATTTCAGAACCTTCCATTGTTATTTTAAATTTATTTAAACATGCTGGCTATTTTTTATTGGTCGATATGTAGGTGTTTGTGTAGTTGTGTGTTGCGTTTATTTTTATTTCTTTATTAAATGTTAATGTTTTTTGACCTTTTCTTATATTTAACTTTATTTTATATTAAAACAAGCACTAGGTCAGTTTTAGAATAAAAATAAAAATATTGTTTATTATTTTATATTTTTTTCTTTCAATTTTATATTAAAACAAGCACTAGGTCAGTTTTAGAATAAAAATAAAAATATTGTTTATTATTTTATATTTTTTTCTTTCAATATTTCGCCAGACCGTTGGGTGGCATCTTCAGGAAACAGGAAATAATATTATTAAACAAATTGTATGTGTTTCAAAAACAAAAACATTAGTTCAGTTGAAAAAATTTGTCAAAAAATATAAAATAATAAACAATATTTTTATTTTTATTCTAAAACTGACCTAGTGCTTGTTTTTATTTCTTTATGTTAGTTGTTTTTGTTTTGTGATTAAGAAGTTTTTGTTGTAAACATTCACAATAGATCATTTCGTTGCACTTCGTTGGTGACAATTATTTTTATTTCTTTTAATGACCTAAATAAAGAATCTTCGCAACAGTGCCGCCCACTTAAGCCTTTTCGTCGCGAATAGGCACAACAAAACCTTTGCCATATTTGGCCAGCCGTTCCAGGTGAACAACTTTCATTTTTGACCTTGGATTATGGTATCTCTGTATCCGGTAAACCACATCATTCAATTTCTTGATCACCTTGTATGGTCCCTCCCAGTGAGTTTGCAGCTTAGGAGACAGTCCTTTCTTGCGTTGTGGGTTATATAGTAGAACCATTTGTCCTATAGTAAATCCCTCCGCGTTTGCTGCTCGATCATATCTGGCTTTCATTTTATCGCTAGACATTTAAATGCTGTTACGGACAAACTCATGAAGCTCATGCACGTCTTCTTGCACTTGAGGAACATTTCCATTGTCTTCGCCTGCAGGTCCCGGTTTAATACAAAATTCTAAATCTGCTGGCAGTTTTAGTTCTGTCCCGAACAAGATTTTTGCTGGATTACGTGAGGTTGAATCATGTACAGCTGACCGATAAGCTAGCAGGAACTTTGGTATATGCTCATCCCAATCCTTCTGGTGTGCACTGACCACTTTTCTGAGATATTCCTCTAGGGTACGAATAAATCTTTCTACCACGCCATCAGACTGTGGATGCAGCGGTGTCGTTCTCGTCTTTTTGATACCATATACGTCACATATCTCTTTGAATATGGTCAATTCAAAATTTCGTCCCTGGTCTGAATGCAGTTCTAGTGGAACACCGTATCGACACACCCAATTGTTAACAAGAGTGCCACTACTGTTTTGGACTCTTGGGTTGGAATGGCATACACTTCAGGCCATTTGCTAAAATAATCTATAAACACTAGTACATATCGGTTTCCAGCATTACTAATAGGGAATGGACCTGCTATATCAATAGCTATCCGCTCAAAGGGGGCACCTGCGTTGTATTTCTGCGTTGTATTTCTGCCACGACTCTTTCTTGTAGGACCCTTGGCTGCAATGCACTGTTCGCAATTCGCTATCCAATCTTCTACGAATTGTTGGCAGCCTACCCAGTAAAATCGTTGCTGTATCTTTTCCAGCGTTTTTGTTATCCCCATTTGACCCCCGCTGTAACCATTATGAAACTGCTTCTGTTGTGGTTTTGCCATCTGTGCTTTCCCAAGATCGGTATAAGCAGCCATATACCACTTTCAGGCTATTCCACTCAGCCCATTACGATTTTGCTAGGCGGCTTTCTGCCGATATTTCATTATGGTTCGGTCCTCTGTTATTTTGCTTAGCCAATATAATTTTTGCCAAAATTGGGTCCTTTTTCTGTGGACGCACGTCAATGAAGCACTCCCTTTTTCGACATTTGTGCAGTGCTTGCACTATACTTTGCAGGGCCGTCTTGAAAGGGCATCAGCGTTGTTGTGTTTTCCACCTTTTCTATGTACAATACTAAAGTCATAGATTTGCAAACGTTCAACCCAGCGTGCGAGCTGCCCTTCAGGGTTCTTAAATTGCATCAACCAACGTAGTGCGGATGTCCGTCCTTAAGATGAAATGTTGACTATAAAGGTACTTGTGGTAATGTTTAACACACTCCAGCACTGCCAAAAGCTCCCGTCGTGTAACTCAGTATTTTCTTTTGGGCTTTGAGAGTACACTAGTATAATAGCCAATGACCTTTTCTGTTCCATTAATCTCCTGAGAAAGTACTCCTCCTATTCCATAGCTGCTTGCATCCGTGTCCAATATGAATTTCTGTCCAGCTATTGGCTAGGCGAGGACTGGAGCCATACATAAAAGTTTCTTGAGCTTCTGGAACGGTTCTTCCGCTGCTTCACTCCAGTGGTACGGTTGCGACTTTCTGGTCAACTCATGTAGGCTAGCAGCCACTTGGGCAAAGTTTGGCTTAAATCTCCTGTAGTATGTGCAAAGCCCCAGGATACTACGTAGCTTATAAAGATTTTGTGGACTGTTATACGCTTAAATACTTCATCTAGGTTTTTGAGGTATTCGTCAAAAGTTTTCCCCATTACGATTATGTCATCCAGATACACTAATCGCGTTTTCCAATTGAGACCCTTAAGAACACGTTCCATTAAACGCTCGAAAGTAACTGGATCGTTGCAGAGCCCAAATGGCATCACCTTGAACTGCCATACACCACCACTCGCGCTAAAGGCAGTTTTCTCCTTTTCTTTATCGGCTATTTCTACTTGCCAATAGCCGCTTTGCAAGTCCAAGGTAGAGAACCATTTTGTTCCGGCCAACGTGTCTAAGGTATCATCAATTCTAGGCAACGGACAACTGTCTTTCTTGGTGACGTCATTGAGCTTCCTGTAGTCAACGCAACACCTGGTACTGTTGTCTTTCTTCTTTACTAAAACTACTGGCGAACTCCACGGACTCGAGAATGGCTCAATGCCTCCGTTCCATTTCGCTGACAAGTTCCTTGACCTCGTTTCGCTTTACTAGGGGAACAATTCTCGGTGCTTGTTTTATAGGCCTCGCTTCGCCAGTATTAATTTCATGTTTCACAACTGCCGTCCTACCTTGGCTTTTATTATGTAGAGCGAATACGGAGGCATGTTTTCTCAACAACTACTTTGCTTTGTTTCTGTCAGAAGATGTTAGTTCTGCCACCCATTTTCGTACCTGTTCTGCAAGTAAATCCCTTTCTCTGGCTGGTAATTTGGTGCATACTGTATTCACCGCACAATTGATAATGGCTTCAGCTGGCTCACATCCAGCTATCTCAAAATTTCTGTTAATAGTCTATTCGCTATTGGACAGATTAAGTACTCTCACAGGAACTATTACATCGTTGCAGATTTTCACTACAGCTTTAGCTATTAAAATGTCGTCTTTTACTTCTGCTGGTTCTACCACCCACAACCGGTTATCCACACAATCTGCCTCCACACGTGCCTATACCATAGTTTCCGCCTGAGGTGGTAACTTCTGGCGTTCAACGGCAAATAGCTTCCTTACTGCGGGCCTGCTCTCATAACCAACATCCAGGAGTATTTCCACATTACGCCAGATTATTATTTTCTCTCCCATGTGCAGATTAATACCGTTGGCTATCATGAAGTCTGCACCAATAAAAACTTCATCCACTATGTCAGCGACAACTAATACATGGTCAGCGCTGCTGTCTGCTATAGTCAGTCTTACCCTGGCTCTTCCATAGACAGTGGCTAAGTCCCCAGTAGCCGTGCGCAGTCGTACATTATGTAACGGTTCCACAGCGCCTTTTACTAAATCGGGCCTTATTATGGACTGAGACGCTCCTGTGTCTATGGTGAGGACTTGCTTTCTTCCGTTGATAAGACCATAAGCAGTTAGGTTGCTATTCTTCTGTTGCACAATTGAAATCGAGATTGTGGGGCCATCGGTTGTGGGAGATAGCACTTGCCCCTTAGCGGTTGCTCGATTTAGTTTAACGATGACTCGAGCAATTTGGTACTATTCGCCCGCTTGTTGTCTCTCGTTGGCGAAGCAGCTCTTGACCTGTTCTTTATAGATCTGCAGTTGCACTGGAAGTGGCCAGCTTTTCCGCAGTTTGATAATATCTTTTATCTCGCTCCTTTTGTCGCCGTGGTTATAATCATCAGTCTCAAGACATCGCACCTTGTACATCTGCGGCTTTGAGATGACTTTTGCGGTCTCCTGTGCTAGCGCGTACGAGAAAGTTTCTGCGAAGGTTGATTTTTGCATAGCACAAACCACATATTTAACAACTGATCGAGAAACGGATGATGTTCGCCTGGATAAGTCAGCTGCATCAAACGTTCAATTTCCATAGCGAAGTCTAAAAGCGTCTCGTTCGCCTTTTGAACCCTGCCTCGTAACTTCATTCTATAAAGTTCTCTCTTATGCTCACCTCCGTACTTACGTTGTAAGGCATCCATTATGTCCTCATAATTATTTCTACTTCCGGCTGGTAAGCTTTCGAGCATCTCTGCTGCTGCTCCCTTTAAGGCCAAAATAAGCTCTTTAGCTTTTTCATCATTGTCCCATCTATTCTTGTTGGCCACTGTTTCGAACTGGAACTTAAAAACATTAAAAGGTGCGCTGCCGTCAAAGCTCATGCAATTCTTCTTCCAATTTTCTCTCTAAGCCGGACAATTTTTCACCAAACTCGCTGACTCTCATTTCCACGACGTCTACTCTTTTGCCGAAGACTTCTGATATTTCCTTAAATTTCTCGTTAACCTCCGCTAAAAGCTGTTCCCCCTTTATAATAGAGCTTTCTAGTATTGCTTTTTGAAGCTTCTGGTTATTTTCTTTTATTTTCTTTATTTGGTTGTCCTGCTTCTGGTTATTTTCTTTTATTTTCTCCATTATCTGTTCGCTCTGCTTCTAGTTGTTGTCTTCTATTTTCTTCATCATTGCTGCAAACATAGAATTCAAGTACATAATGCTGCTTGTTGATGGGGTACATACTTCAATCACTTCTTATATTGTCCGAATTCGTATGTCCCAATATCAATACCACGCTGCTTGAATTCATCTATTAATCTCTCTTGCAACTCAGCTTTATTTCCCGCTGTCGGCAGATCCAACTTACCTGGCTCCATTTTTAGCTGCTCAACTTTTATCTCGTTAAATTTCATTGTGATTTATTTAGTATTTGCAATTTCACTTCTGACACCAATTGTTACGTTTATTTGAATTTGTAACGTTTATTTTACTGAGCTCTTTTATTGCAAAATAAATAAACACAATTTATTTACTACTTTAAATAAATTACACTTTTATTAGATGATTATTCACTTATTTGCGATTAGTACACAAAAATACGCAATAGCAACTTCACCACTGCTTAACACGAGATCTTCACTGGTTGATGTTTTCACTAAGAATGAATCAGCATGTATGGCTGTTGCTTTTATATACCCAATGTTAAGACTCTTGAATATACTATAGCTTCCTCCTAACGAAATATTCTACCAACGAATATTTCTTTACTACGCATTTATCATTTGTGACACATGATGATTGTTATTTGATTCAAGAACCTTTCATTATTGCGAGTATTTTGAATTTATATATACATGCTGTCTATTTTTTATTAGTCGATATGTAGGTGTTTGTGTAGTTGTGTGTTGCGTTTATTTTTATTGCTTTATGTTAGTTGTTTTTGTTTTATGATTAAGAAGTTTTTGTTGTAAACATTCACAATAGATCATTTCGTTGTACTTCGTTGGTGACAATTATTTTTATTTCTTTTTATGGCCTAAATAAAGCATCTTTGCAACAACATACATATTTTTGTTGACATCTGACAAGTCAACCAACATTTTTATTCTTATATGAGCGAAACAGGTAATGCTAGTGGAACGTCATTGCCAGTGAACGTGATATCGCTGTTCCTGTAAATAGTTATATACGAACTATATAAAACTTCTCATGGCGAAATCATCTACCAGGTGGTGGCGTGGCATTTTCGGCGTTTAAAAAAATGTCAAACTTCATATAAAAAAATTTTTTCACTGATTTGTTATATAAGCTGTTCGGTCGGTATGGCCATTAAATAGTACCGTTTTTAAAGAAAACGTACTAGAGCAAACTGGTAATCACAAGAAAGAATTGAAAATAATTATCCAAGTAACCAAATAGAAGAAATATGTATATTAAATTTTTTACGTTTTTTTTAATTATTAGGTAATTTTCCAAAGCGGTTATGAGCAGTGTAGCCAGATAAGGGAATTTCTCCACAAATTGGGGAATTCAACATAAGTTTGTGGACAGAAAATCGTGGGGAGGGATTTGGGAATTTTTCATTCTTAGTGTTCAATAAAAGGTGCATAAACCTTATTGAACTGGGTTCAACCACTAGGATTTGTCCAATAATAGCACTTAAACTATATTAGACTGGATTTGAGTAACTGGAGTTGTCCAATAATAGCACTCAAACTATATTGGATTCGGTGGTTTGATACAACAACAGCACTTGAAACTGTGTTGTTTACTTTTAAATAAAAGCCTTGTGATACTTTCAAAATAAGAGTGACTTTATTGATTAATTTTTCAAACTTATATACTAATTTAACAATAAAATATTTGCATCATTTGCTATAAAAAATATGCTTACATCATATTTTGTTATAAACTAACAGTACATTGAACCATATTTTTGCCAAACAAATAACCTTGAAACTTATAAATTACTGTATAAGCGTAATTAATTTAAAGTTAAAAATTCTAAAACAAACCAAACAAAATATCAAGTTGCAATTGTGAATAAGACAAAAATAAAAGGTATGCAATTCAATGAACTCTAAAATAAGCTGAATAGATGTTCCATAAAAAGGTATGAGAGTTAAGTTACAATTATTAACAAAAAAATATAAGTGTGCAAAATAAGCTGAATATACAAAACAAATATTAAGAATTAAGTTGCAATTATTAATAAGACAAAAATAAAAAATATGTATGTAAATTTTCTAAAATAGCAAAGTAACAAAAGTATGTATTAACATTCTCCTACCGGTGAGCGCAGCTCAAAATATAGAGTTGATGTTGGAATCTGCTGCATTGGTATCACTGTGTGTATTTCTGTTGTAGCCTTATGAGGGTCTGTTGCTGTTGTTGATCAAATATGCACCTTGAAGTCTGATGTTGTATGTTGTTTGCGAGGTGCTGCAATTGGATGGTGTTCACATTTTTGCCTAACAATTAGATATACTAAAAGGCAGCAAACAATTGTTAAGGCTGAATAACCGACAGTCATGTGATGGTAATTATGGGACTCAATTCTATTTGGTAGCTAGGGTATCTCCTGCGCCTATAGTGAGGTTTGCAAGTCAGTTAGGTTTTGTATGGGTGGACTGTACTCGCTTGTATGTATTTTAATGAGAATTGACTTCAAATGTGTTGCATGGGTTTGTTCTGTAATTGGCCAAAGCTTGGTGTATGATGCCTTAAGCGAACTGGATAATGTCTGTTGGCCTTGTATTGATATGAACTTATTTTTAAGAGTGCATTCTGGTTCCACGTAAAGTAAGCCTGACCCTTTTAAGGCAAATTGAGTGATATCTCTTTTACACACAGCCGTTGTATGAGTTGCCGTGGGTAATGCGTAAATCCATTTATTCTGCTGGTGGAGAGGTATCCAAACATTAGCGTTGTTTATCTGTTTCACTGGACACTCAGCATTAGTTTCATTGTGCAATAAACTAATTTCGCAGGCGCATATTGGTGAACCTGATTCATGTTGGATCTGCATTTTGGAACATACAAATCTATCTTCTTCAATAACAGCGCATAAATTAAGTTCACTTTTATCCATGGTGAAATACTGACGTCGGATAACATTGACAGCCAGAAGGGAAGAGCATGGTTTTATTGATAGTAAGGTATTGTTAATCCAATTTGGCACTGGTACAAGGTTGAATAATACAAACTGGTTCTGGTTAACTAATGGTAAATTAATCCGAAAAAGTACTTTGTTATTCGTGAGTCCCCCTTGAACTTTCATCAGTTTGTACAATCGTAATGCATCATTCTGTTTTACAGGCAATTCGAGTGACTCGGGCAAATGCATTCTTATTTTTTTGTTTCCTGTTGCAATTGATACGAGGTGAGGATAAGCAGACTTATAGTCCCGTGGTGAGTATTTGTAAGAATATCCAGTATTGAAGACTGCGTGTGTTGTAAATTTGACGCAGTGATTGTTAGTTGAATGCATAGTGATGAGAAAGTTTGGTATATTCTTTCCTGATATAATTCCTTACTGTCGTTGTGTATCTTATTATATACTTGTGAGATTTGTTGGTCGACTTGATCAAGCTTATTTTTTATTAGCCCTTGGTCTGACTTCAGGATATTCATGGTAGAGTCTACAATTGCGTTTGATTTCTTAAAAGGCTGAGCAGATGTGCTTCATTTTCCTTAACTTGTGAGATTGTGTTTGCCATTTCTTCTGCATACTTTGAGTCGAGTACGCCAAATAGTGAGTGTGCGATGTTCCCCACTAAATCGATTGCCCCCCTTTTATGTCTTCTGCCTGACAGTAGAGTGGTACTCATATGTAATTCATTTTTAGTATGTTCAAAATATTTTACTAGGTTCTGACATGTCGATTTTTCTGCCATGTCGTCACATAAACCGCTTAAAGCCCTGGTCCCATTTGCAAATATGGCCAATTCGGACCAAAATTCCTGCAAGTCATAATAAATTAAGATCTGCCAATCTAAAGATGAAATGGATGCTGATCCAATGTCTTCAAAATGTATGCCCAGCTGAGCACCAAACTGCGTGTTATGAACTTGTGCTCCCAGGACTAATGGCAGCAACACTAGTGAGATTAAGGTAGTCATCATATTAATAGGCCTGGACATCCGCCTTTTCTTTCTGGTATTCTCTGGCATATTACTTTTATCCATATCGACATCTCCATGATCGGAAGTTTCATCGGACTCTGTGCCGTGAATTGGCAACGGTGCCAACCGTGCAATTGGTCTTCTGCAGACACCAGATGCTGTCTTAACATCCGCCACTCGGACCAGACCATCATCCCCTTGATGCACCTTTACTATTCTAGCCAACGGCCATTTCAGGGGAGATGTGTTGTCTTCCTTCACTATGACCATATCCCCGTGCTGTACGTTGGCGTTTCGCGTTTTCCACTTATGCCGATACTGTAGTTCGCACAAGTATTCCCGTGACCAGCGCTTCCAAAACTCATCCTTTAAGTAGGTAACCAATTTCCACCTGGTCAATAGACTCATCTTTGTTTGTTTAGAACTTAAATTTACCTGGGAGTTCAGTGGTTCCCCAATTAGAAAGTGACCAGGTGTTAATGCGGCCAAATCATTGGGTTGTTTGACATGCGAGTAATTGGTCTTGAATAAGGAATGCCTTAAGTTTCTATTACAATGGTATCTAGTTCCTCATACGTCAAAGATGCTGTTGCTACACTCTTAAGCAAAAGATTTTTGGCTGACTTGACGGCAGCTTCCCACAAAGTTAGTTGCGTTGTCACAGTACAGCCTTACAATGACCTCGCCTGCTGGTGAATCGTCTTAGTGCTCCCATGAAGGCTTCGGTGGTTATGTCGCTAACCAATTCTAGATGAACCGCTTTAGTGGCGAAGCAACAAAACACAGCAATGTATGCCTTTTGGGGTCTTTTGCCTCGTAACTTATAATGAATCCAAAGCGGACCACAAAAGTCAACACCGGAGTTGATGAAAGCTCGAGCTTGTGTAACGCGGGTTGCAGGTAAGTTACCCATAATTTGACTGAGCAAGTGTGGTTTGGCTCTGGAGCATCGTACGCAGTGTTGGACAATTGATCGTGCCACTGTTTTACCCTTGACTGGCCAATACCTTTGTCTTACATGTGATAACAGTGCTTGAGGCCCACAGTGCCGATTTTTCTCATGTGTCATTCGCAGTATCAATTTTGTTATTGGGTCATTGTAGGAAATAAGCATTGGATATTTTGCGTCGTATGGCAGTGTTGATGATTTCAACCGTCCTCCTACTCTGATGATGCCGTTAGTACCCAAGAAGGGGGTGAGATTGCTATATGGACTTCCTCGGTATACTTCGCCGTGCCGTTTAAAATGCTTCAAATCTATTTCAAAATCCGATCGTTGCATTACACGCACAATGAGTGTTAGAGCCTGTTCTAATTCTTGGCACTCTAAGTTTAGTTCCTTATGTTGTTTAATCTTTCTTGTGTGATTGATGAATCGTAGCATGTAAGCTACAACCCTTAGAGTGTTTGAAATGCACCGTTGTGTTTTATGTTGTAGATTATATCTACTGAGGTATCCTCTGCGGCTGTATCTACGGTCACCCTTTTCCGCCCCATGTCATGCTCTTGACTGCTGTCTTCAGTCTTTGTGAGTTTTTGTGGCCAATTTTCATTTTGCCCACAAAGAAACATGGGCCCGTAGAACCATAGGGGGTGTTCGATTAATTTTTTGGGGGATAGACCACGTGACAAGACTTCTGCAGGACTGTCTTTTGATCTCACATGTCGCCACTGCTCGGTGATGGATAATTCTTGAATTGCTGCTATTCGGTTGGCCACGAAAGTTTGGTATAACGATGAATGTGACTGGATTCAGGCTAAGACGATCTCTGAATCTGTCCATAAGTATGTGGGAGTGTCTTCAAAGTTTAAGTCGTTTTTAACCCTTGATGTTGTGGCATATCTTGCCGTTAACTATATCTTGTACTTTACGATATAATACAACATTGTAACTGATGTAATCAACAGTGTTTATGTAGTGTGCTTAAAATAATAGTGTGTATTAGTGCTAGAATAAAAAATGAATTCTATTTGGTAATGGTATACAGAATTAATGTAAAATAAAGATGGAGTTTTTTAGTTAGTAAAAGCTGTTACAAGAACTAACACGTCTTTTAAATTACACTACAATTGGTGACCCCGACAAAAAGAACAACGCCATGAACGAAGGAAAGCCAAGCGAAAATAAAACTGTGGACCAAGCAACAACATCCAGACAGTCGGAAACAGTATCTAACGTACCTATACTTACCCATGAAAGTAGCACAATCGTTAACAGGGTATCCGTTAAAGTTCCACCTTTCTGGCCGGAGCAGCCGGAAATATGGTTTGCTCAAGTGGAAGCGCAGTTTAACATTTCAGGTGTAAACAATGATATGTCTAGATATAACACAGTCGTGGCTGCAATTGAAAGTAATGTATTGGCACAGGTATCCGACGCAATTTTAAATCCTCCCGAACGAGACAAGTACCTTAACCTCAAATCCTGTATAATTGAAAGGTATTGTGACAGTGAACAAAAAAAAAATCCAAAAGCTTATTTCCGAGATTGATTTGGGCGACAAACTTTCTACGCAATTATTGAATGAGTTGAGTGGCTTAGCGAAGGGTAAAATAAATAATGATTTTTTAAAGTCCCTATGGATACAGAGACTACCTGCGCAAACAAGAGTCATATTACAGTCATCAAATGCAGATTTGTCGGAGCTGGCGAAACTTGCTGACAAAATAATGGAAGTTTCAGATTATCAACACGTGGCCGCAGTGTCTACGCCACAAAATCTACAAAGTGATACCGATCTTCGTATACAACGTATTGAACAGCAGATAAATCGATTAGTAAATGAGCGTGGAAGACGATTTCGTGGACAAAGCATTAATCGTACTTCAAGCAGTAGGGAGCGTCTAGCAAAAACCCCCACTTCTTCAAGTGGTTACTGTTGGTATCATGAAAAGTTTGGTAGGGAGGCACGAAAGTGTCGGGCTCCTTGCAATTATGCAAGGAGCGAGCAGCTCTAGCGACAATTTTTTTCAAATTGCTCGCCTTGTTATTTGCGATAACAACACAAGTATAAAATTTCTAATAGACACTGGTGCCGACGTGTCTGTAATTCCGCCCAGTGCCGCCGACAAACGTAAGATGCCTTCGACAACAACTTTTTTCGCTGCTAATGGTTCGCCTATAAAAACGTTTGGACAGCGCCGTCTTAATTTATCACTTGGGTTACGCCGCAGTTTAAGTTGGAATTTTTACATCGCCGACGTAAATGCGGCAATAATAGGCTCCGATTTTTTGAAAACATATGACTTACTGGTTGATATAAAAAGAGGTAAACTTGTTGACAGGAAAACAATGCTAGAAACAAAAGCAAATGTGGTACAAAATTCACAAATTAAAATATTAACCTTTAAAAAAGACCTTAAATTTTCACATATACTAAGGGAATATAATGATTTAGCTATCCTCAATCCACACATCACATTGTAACAACCGGTCCACCCATATTTACGCGCCCGAGACGACTGGCAGGTGAAAGACTAGCGGCAGCAAAACGAGAATTTAAATTCCTCATGGAAAAAGGTATTTTTCGGCCATCAAAAAGCCAGTGGGCGAGTCCACTGCACTTAGTGAAGAAACCAAATAACGAGTGGAGACCGTGCGGCGACTACCGGTCACAAAATGCAACTACAGTGCCCGATAGGTACCCCATTCCCTATCTTCACGATATAACGAACGTTTTACATGGTAAGAGAATATTCTCAGCAATTGATTTGCTACGCGCCTACCATCAAATACCGATCGAGCCCAAAGACATACCAAAGACAGCCATTTCAACACCGTTTGGTTTGTACGAATTTGTTTATATGACGTTTGGGTTGCGCAATGCCGCCCAAACTTTCCAGCGATACCTGGACGATTTGCTCAGGGGCTTAGACGGAACGTTTGCCTACATTGACGATATTCTTGTGGCTTCGACAGACGCAGAGCAGCATGAAAAGGACTTGAAGGCAGTATTTGATAGATTGCGTAAAGGTAATTTATCGATAAATGTCGATAAATGCAAACTTGGACAGAAAGAGCTGTAGTTTTTAGGCCACACCATTACGAGTAAAGGATTGCTACCACTCAAAAGCAAAGTTGAGGCTATATGTAATTCTACTAAACCAGCTATAGCAAAAGACCTAAAAAAATTTTTAGGTATGTTAAATTTTTACCGCCCATTTCTCAGAAATGCTACAAGGCATCAAAGTGTTCTTCAAAACTAGTGATCGGAAATAAAAAGAACGATAAGACCAAAATAATGTGGTCAGATGAGTCTTCAAACGCTTTTGAGGCCTGCAAAAACGAGCTGGCTAATGCTACTTTTTTGTGTTACATGTCCCCGCACAGTGAACTCACATTAACGGTAGACGCATCAGATTCAGCAGTGGGTGCGGTGTTGCACCAAATTGTCGACGATGTGGCCCAACCACTAGGTTTTTATTCCAAACAGCTAACAAACGCGCAACGTATGTATAGTGCGTACGACCGGGAATTAACGGCTGTTTACCAAGGCGTGCAACATTTCAAGTACGCTTTGGAGGGGCGTAAATTCGCAATTTACACGGACCATAAACCTTTAATATTTTCATTCCAACAGAAAAGTGAGAGAGCTCCTCCTAGAAGAGTAAGACAGTTGGATTTCATAAGCCAATTCTCTACTGACATTCGTCACATCAAAGGCTCGGAAAATACAATGGCTGATTGGCTTTCACGTATTAATAATATTACAAAAGATGTTCTTGATTTCGAGGCAATAGCAAGTGAACAAGAGCGAGACGGAGAGCTAAAGTCTTTGCTTGAATCAGGTAAGGATTTATCCCTCAAGCTGACACGTTTTCCCATTCCAGATTCATCTAAATTTTTGTACTGCAATGTACACGAATCAACTATACGGCCATATGTGCCCGTTAAACTTCGAGAGGTCGTTATGCGGAAATTACACAACTTGGCACATCCTGGCATAAGAGCTACGAGAAAGCTGATAATGACTCGGTATGTATGGCCGGGCTTAGCTAAAGATATTGGAAATTTTGTGCGTAGTTGTGTACCGTGCCAAAAAGTTAAAGTCTGTAGGTACACGTCTGCTCCTTTAGGCACATATGCCAAAGTCGACCACCGTTTTCAACATATAAATATCGACCTTGTCGGTCCACTTCCAACATCATCTGGTAACCGGTATTGCCTCACCTGTGTAGACCGATTTTCGAGATGGCCAACAGCGATCCCTATACCAGATATTTCAGCTCACACAGTTGCGACAGCTTTCATAACCGGGTGGATATCGTCTTATGGAGTCCCAGAGAAAATTACTACCGACTTAGGGAGGCAGTTTGAATCGACTCTTTTCCAGGAACTAGCAAGAATCCTGGGTATACAGCATTTGCGAACCACGGCATATCATCCGCAAGCGAATGGTATGGTCGAAAGGTGGCACCGTACTTTAAAAAACGCAATTAAGTGTTATGCTACAAAAGATTGGTGTTCAGTACTACCGTTTGTACTTCTGGGTCTTCGAACCACTATAAAGCCAGACATCGGGGCTAGTCCAGCAGAGCTTATGTATGGAACACATTTACGTCTACCAGGGGAGTTTTGGGTCAAAAGTAACAGTAAAGACAGTCAAGTCGAATTCATACAAAAACTTCGTAAGGTAATGAGTGACCTAAGAACACCTGCCCCATCAAGACATACAAACAAAAAGGGCTGCATTGAGCGCGAATTGAATACAAGTAACTTCGTATTTGTTAGAGTGGATCGGGTACGGAAGCCGTTAGAGCCGGCATATGAAGGTCCATTCGAAATCGTAAAGCGCTATAAAAAGTATTTTATAATAAAGAGAGGTTTAGTGAAAGACAAAGTTTCAATCGACCGAATGAAACCCACAAGAGTATTCCCCAATGAACCCGAAAGGTCAATTATCGAACAGACAGTGCAAACAATGCCCAACAACGCTCAAAAAGAGGAGAAAGTTAGCCGATACGGAAGACGAGTTAAATTTCCGAGCTTTTACACATATAATACTAGCCGGGGGGTATTGTGGCATATCTTGCCGTTAACTATATCTTGTACTATACGATATAATACAACATTGTAACTGATGTAATCAACAGTGTTTATGTAGTGTGCTTAAAATAATAGAGTGTATTAGTGCTAGAATAAAAAATGAATTCTATTTGGTAATGGTATAAAGAATTAATGTAAAATAAAGATGGAGTTTTTTAGTTAGTAAAAGCTGTTACAAGAACTAACACGTCTTTTAAATTACACCACAATGTTCACTGAGCGGCTAACAATGCTGCACATAGTTCGAGGCGAGGTAGGGTTTGATGTTTTAAAGGTGCTACACGTGATTTTGCACATAACAGTCTTACGATTACCTGAGTGTTCTTTATAACTGATCTTATGTAAACCGCAGCACCATATGCCTTTTCTGAAGCATCTGCAAAAGCATGAATTTGTATGTTTGATGTTATTTGTCCTTCAAACATATGTCGAGGTATCTTTAGATTGTCTATATGTTTTAATTCATTGCGAAATGTCATCCACCGCGCCCGAAGGTCTTCTGGTAGCTCATCATCCCAGCCTAGTTTAAGTTGCCACAGTTCTTGGATAAATATTTTGGCGGTGACTTCAATTGGTGATAGTAAACCCAACGGATCAAATAGCCTGGCTAAATCTGAGCTTACTATGCGTTTGGTAATGTGTTTAATTTCCCTGAGGGAGACCTTGACACAGAATTTGTCAGTTGTTGGCATCCATGTTAAGCCTAGGGTTTTTACCGTTTGGTTCTCGTTGTTAAAATCAATATTTACTTCTTGTTGTTGTTCTGTAGTGTTTTGTAGTAGCTGTTGGTGAGTTGCAGTCCATTTTTGTAGTTTGAGACCATGCTGGCTTAGTATGTGTTTTAATTCCGTTTGAATTGTCAGAGCTGCATGCAAGCTATCAGCTCCTCCGATTTCGTCATCCACATAAAAATTTTTCAGCAGGAACTACGCTCCATACGGGTATCTCGCTGTACTTGATTCACCAGTTGTTTGTAGACATTTTGTTGCTAAATACAGTGTCGAACGAGTTCCATATGTGATGGTGTTTAGCTGATAATATTTAATTAGCATTATTGGGTTTTCCCTCCAGATGATGATTTGAAATTTTCTATCTTCCGGATGCATGATAAATTGCCATATATCTTTTCTATGTCAGTTGTGAATACAAACCGCGGTAAACGGAAACGAAGTAGTATGGAGAAGAGCTCACTTTGTGACTGTAGGTCCTGTGTGCATTATATCATTCAGGGATGTACCAGTTGAAGTTTTTGTAGAAGCATCAAAGACCACTCAAAGTTTTGTTATAGCGCTTTCCGGTCTAAGGATGCAGTGGTGAAGGATGAAATAATTTGGAGATGAAATGGAATTCACATCAATTTGTGTCATATGACCCAACGCTTCATACTCTTTCAAAAAACTTGTGTATTGTGTTTTTATTTCAGGTGCCTTGGATAAACGTTTTTCCAGCAAAAGAAATCTGTTGAATGCAATGTGGTGTGATTCTCCCAATGTATCAGGGTTGTCACAAAATGGAATTTTTACAATGAATCTTCCACTCTTGTCGATTGTATTTGTTTGGGCAAAATGATCTTCACAGTACTTTTCTGAGGTTGATAAGATTTTGTCAACCTGACTTAGATTTTCCAGATCCCAAAGTTGAGCAATGGCATCTTCGAGATTGGTGTCGTCTTCTGTGCACATGCCACACAATGCAGTTGATGGTTTATGTCCTCCTACCTTGCCGGCAATAACCCAACCCAATAATGTGTTTTGGAAAGCTGGCAAATCATGTCCTAGTTTGATTTGCCCTGCTGACATTAATTGGTGGTAAAATTCTGCACCTAGTAAAATGTCTATTTTATCAGGACGATTGAATTCTGGATCGGCAAGCACTATATTTTTCGGCATTGGCCACTGTTCAATATTGATTGATTGTGATGGTTGAGGAGTCACAATGTGCATTAGGACTGCAGCCTCTAGTCGAGTATTAAAGTTGTTGATGCATGATTGTAAGACTATGTTTACTCGACGTTGTACTCTGGTATTAGTTAAGCTGATGCCGCTGAAGTGTATTGAAGCTGGGTTTGGTAACTGAGCTACTGACAGTTGATTGCTACTTTCTTCTGACTTATGGTTATGTGGACCTTTTGGTACTGGTGCTGCTTGATTATGATTGGCGCCTTCGAGATGCAGTAGAGTGTTGTGTTTTTTACCGCATTTCATACAATTTCTAAGGTTGCACGCCTTTGCATTATGACCAGATTTAAGACAGTTCACACAATGTTTGTGTTTTTGAACAAATAAAAGTCTTCATAAAGGTGGTTGTTGAAGAAATATTTTGCACCCGAATAAAGGATGGTTTCCACTTTTACACATAATGCAGTTAGAGCTGACTTGATGATTTGACGTTATGGAGGTGCACACTCTTGACTTGGATTATGCACCCTTTTCTCTTTCAGTCATTGATTCCATGGAATGAAAATGCCTTTCTAAAAATTTTAAAAATTCCTTAATTGTTGGAACCTCTCTTGGTTGTAATAAGGATTGCTCATATTGTAGGCGAGTGGTTTGGTCTAATCGCTTGAGTAGTACATGAAGCAAAAGTGGATCCCACGATGAGGTGCCAATATCTAGATTTTTGAAGGATAGGAGACACTCTTGGATTTTGTCGTGGAACGATTTGTAGTTGTCAGCTGTTGTTTTAGTTGGAGCATCTACCAGCTCATGTATCAGCTTCCTGACTAATAGCCTCTTGTTGTCGTAGCGATGTACTATGGTTGTCCATGCATCATCAAAGTTTTCGCCAGTGGCAGAGAAGTGTTTTATAAGATTTGCAGCTTCCCCCACTAAATGTGTTTTTAGGTACCAAATTTTTTAGACTTTTGAAATTTTTGGCCCACTACCAACGAAGAAAATAAGTCGTAGAATTCTTGCCACTTTAAATAATTACCGTCAAATTTTGGTAACGTAATTTTTGGAATTGGTATAGACTCTGGCTGCCTATTATTATGCCCAGAGTTTGGTTGAGTTGCTGTTTCGTTGGTGACGGATCGCAATGCTCTCCGTACATCGTTTTCCAACTTGATGAATCGATCAGTATTGTAGCCTTGATTCACAGGCTCGACAAATGTTTCATATTTTTGAAGATGTATTTCTTAAATATTTTGCCACAGTGTTGTGGCGATTGGCACATCCTGATTTATTAAATCATGTTTTAAAAAACGCTCAAGAGATGCCATTATTGCAGATTGTCTACGAATGAGTCTCAATATTTGCTCTGCATCAGTTGCCATTCTGTCAGAGCATGCTGCTTGTTTCTGCTGTGGAAGTGCGTCTTGGTTTCTTGCTGAAGATTGGGACGCCTTCAGGATAGACGCTTAAAATATATCCTTGTATTGTTGTACGGCATTCGTGATGGCATTGTAGTAGTCCTCAAAGAAGTACCTGTGATCTAACTGAATGTTTTCCATTAGCCGAATTTTGTTGTCATTGGATTCGAAGTTCGACCATTCTTCATCCAGCCTTCGAAGCCTCTCTTGGAAATATTCAATAGAAGTTTTCCTTGTGGCGGAATCCTTTTGGAGTTGCGGATGATTGTTTCAGTCCGTTCTCCTATTTCCTTCTGCTTGCTAACCAGCTCCTCAAATGATGCCATTGTGGATTGAGCCTTGCTGTTCTATCTATTAGAATCCTGTGCCTTGTTACAGGATCACGTCGGGGTTACCAAAAAATGTTCAATAAAAGGTGCATAAACCTTATTGAACTAGGTTCAACATCTAGGATTTGTCCAATAATAGCACTTAAACTATATTAGACTGGATTTGAGTAACTGGAGTTGTCCAATAATAGCACTTAAACTATATTGGATTCGGTGGTTTGATACAACAACAGCACTTGAAACTGTGTTGTTTACTCTTAAATAAAAGCCTTGTGATACTTTCAAAATAAGAGTGACTTTATTGATTAATTTTTCAAACTTATATACTAATTTAACAATAAAATATTTGCATCATTTGCTATAAAAAATATGCTTACATCATATTTTGTTATAAACTAACAGTACATTGAACCATATTTTTGCCAAACAAATAACCTTGAAACTTATAAATTACTGTATAAGCGTAATTAATTTAAAGTTAAAAATTCTAAAACAAACCAAACAAAATATCAAGTTGCAATTGTGAATAAGACAAAAATAAAAGGTATGCAATTCAATGAACTCTAAAATAAGCTGAATAGATGTTCCATAAAAAGGTATGAGAGTTAAGTTACAATTATTAACAAAAAAATATAAGTGTGCAAAATAAGCTGAATATACAAAACAAATATTAAGAATTAAGTTGCAATTATTAATAAGACAAAAATAAAAAATATGTATGTAAATTTTCTAAAATAGCAAAGTAACAAAAGTATGTATTAACATTCTCCTACCGGTGAGCGCAGCTCAAAATATAGAGTTGATGTTGGAATCTGCTGCATTGGTATCACTGTGTGTATTTCTGTTGTAGCCTTATGAGGGTCTGTTGCTGTTGTTGATCAAATATGCACCTTGAAGTCTGATGTTGTATGTTGTTTGCGAGGTGCTGCAATTGGATGGTGTTCACATTTTTGCCTAACAATTAGATATACTAAAAGGCAGCAAACAATTGTTAAGGCTGAATAACCGACAGTCGTGTGATGGTAATTATGGGACTCAATTCTATTTGGTAGCTGGGGTATCTCCTGCGCCTTTAGTGAGGTTTGCAAGTCAGTTAGGTTTTGTATGGGTGGACTGTACTCGCTTGTATGTATTTTATTGAGAATTGACTTCAAATGTGTTGCATGGGTTTGTATTGTAATTGGCCAAAGCTTGGTGTATGATGCCTTAAGCGAACTGGATAATATCTGTTGGCCTTGTATTGATATAAACTTATTTTAAGAGTGCATTCTGGTTCCACGTAAAGTAAGCCTGACCCTTTTAAGGCAAATTGAGTGATATCTCTTTTACACACAGCCGTTGTATGAGTTGCCGTGGGTAATGCGTAAATCCATTTATTCTGCTGGTAGAGAGGTATCCAAACATTAGCGTTGTTTATCTGTTTCACTGGACACTCAGCATTAGTTTCATTGTGCAATAAACTAATTTCGCAGGCGCATATTGGTGAACTTGATTCATGTTGGATCTGCATTTTGGAACATACAAATCTATCTTCTTCAATAACAGCGCATAAATTAAGTTCACTTTTATCTATGGTGAAATACTGACGTCGGATAACATTGACAGCCAGAAGGGACGAGCATGGTTTTATTGATAGTAAGGTATTGTTATCCAATTTGGCACTGGTACAAGGTTGAATATTACAAACTGGTTCCGGTTAACTAATGGTAAATTAATCCGAAATAGTACTGTGTTATTCGCGAGTCCACCTTGAACTTTCATCAGTTTGTACAATCGTAATGCATCATTCTGTTTTACAGGCAATTCGAGTGACTTGGGCAAATGCATTCTTATTTTTTTTAATTCCTGTTGCAATTGATACGGAGTTAGGATAAGCGGACTTATAGTCCCGTGGTGAGTATTTGTAAGAATATCCAGTATTGAAGACTGCGTGTGTTGTAAATTTGACGCAGTGATTGTTAGTTGAATGCATAGTGATGGAAAATACCGAATTCTTTCCTGATATAATTCCTTACTGTCGTTGTGTATCTTATTATATACTTGTGAGATTTGTTGGTCGATTTGATCAAACTTCTTTTTTATTATCCTTGGTCTGACTTCAGGATATTCATGGTAGAGTCTACAATTGACGTTTGATTTCTTAAAAGGCTGAGCAGATGTGCTTCATTTTCCTTAACTTGTGAGATTGTGTTTGCCATTTCTTATGCATACTTTGAGTCGAGTACACCAAATAGTGAGTGTGCGATGTTCCCCACTAAATCGACTGCCCCCCTTTTATGTCTTCTGCCTGACAGTAGAGTGCTACTCATATGTAATTCATTTTTAGTATGTTCAAAATATTTTACTAGGTTCTGACATGTCGATTTTTCTGTCGTCACGTAAACCGCTTAAAGCCCTGGTCCCATTTGCAAATATGGCCAATTCGGACCAAAATTCCTGCAAGTCATAATAAATTAAGATCTGCCAATCTGAGGATGAAATGGATGCTGATCCAATGTCTTCAAAATGTATGCCCAGCTGAGCACCAAACTGCGTGTTATGAACTTATGCTCCCAGGACTAATGGCAGCAACACTAGTGAGATTAAGGTAGTCATCATATTAATAGGCCTGGACATCCGCCTTTTCTTTCTGGTATTCTCTGGCATATTACTTTTATCCATTTCGACATCTCCATGATCGGAAGTTTCATCGGACTCTGTATCGTGAATTGGCAACGGTGCCAACCGTGCAATTGGTCTTCTGCAGACACCAGATGCTGTCTTAACATCCGCCACTCGGACCAGACCATCATCCCCTTGATGCACCTTTACTATTCTAGCCAACGGCCATTTCAGGGGAGATGTGTTGTCTTCCTTCACTATGACCATATCCCCGGGCTGTACGTTGGCGTTTCGCGTTTTCCACTTATGCCGATACTGTAGTTCGCACAAGTATTCCCGTGGCCAGCGCTTCCAAAACTCATCCTTTAAGTAGGTAACCAATTTCCACCTGGTCAATAGACTCATCTTTGTTTGTTTAGAACTTAAATTTACCTGGGAGTTCAGTGGTTCCCCAATTAGAAAGTGACCAGGTGTTAATCGGCCAGATCATTGGGTTGTTTGACATGGGAGTAATTGGTCTTGAATTGAGAATGCCTTAAGTTTCTATTACAATGGTATCTAGTTCCTCATACGTCAAAGATTCTGTTGCTACACTCTTGAGCAAAAGATTTTTGGCTGACTTGACGGCAGCATCCCATAAGCCGCCAAAGTGTGGTGCGCGTGGTGGTAAGAAGTGAAACGTTATACCTTTGGATGAACATTCTTTGCTGATCTTACTTGCGGCTGAAATTGAATAAATCGAATCTGATAATTCTCTAAGTTCATTTTTTGTACCTACAAAGTTAGTTGCGTTGCCACAGTACAGCTGTTTACAATGACCTCGCCTGCTGGTGAATCGTCTTAGTGCTCCCATGAAGGCTTCGGTGGTTATGTCGCTAACCAATTCTAGATGAACTGCGTTAGTGGCGAAGCAACAACACACAGCAATGTATGTCTTTTGGAGTCTTTTGCCTCGTAACTTATAATGAATCCAAAGCGGACCACAAAAGTCAACACTGGAGTTGATGAAAGGTCGAGCTTGTGTAACGCGGGTTGCAGCTAAGTTACACATAATTTGACTGAGCAAGTGTGGTTTGGCTCTGGAACATCGTACGCAGTGTTGGACAATTGATCGTGCCGCTGTTTTACCCTTGACTGGCCAATACCTTTGTCTTACATGTGATAACAGTGCTTGAGGCCCACAGTGCCGATTTTTCTCATGTGTCATTCGCAGTATCAATTTTGTTATTGGGTCATTGTAGGGAATTAGCATTGGATGTTTTGCGCCGTATGGCAGTGTTGATGATTTCAACCGTCCTCCTACTCTGATGATGCCGTTAGTACCCAAGAAGGGGGTGAGATTGCTATATGGACATCCTCGGTATACTTCGCCGTGCCGTTTCAAATGCTTCAAATCTTCTTCAAAATCCGATCGTTGCATTACACGCACAATGAGTGTGAGAGCCTGTTCTAATTCTTGGCACTCTAAGTTTAGTTCCTTATGTTGTTTAATCTTTCTTGTGTGATTGATGAATCGTAGCATGTAAGCTACAACCCTTTAGAGTATTTGAAATGAACCGTTGTGTTTTATGTTGTAGATTATATCTACTGAGGTATTCTCTGCGGCTGTAACTACGGTCACCCTTTTCCGCTCCATGTCGTGCTCATGACTGCTGTCTTCAGTCATGGGCCCGTAGAACCATAGGGGGTGTTTGATTAATTTTTTGGGGCACGTGACAAGACGTCTGCACGACTGTCTTTTGATCTCACATGTCGCCACTGCTCGGTGATGGATAATTCTTGAAATACTGCTATTCAGTTGGCCAAGATGGTTTGGTATAATGATGATTGTGACTGGATCCAGGCTAAGACGAACTCTGAATCTGTCCATAAGTATGTGAGAGTGTCTTTAAAGTTTAAGTCCTTTTTAACCCTTGATGTTAACTAAGCGGCTAACAATGCTGCACATAGTTCGAGGCGAGGTAGGGTTTGATGTTTTAAAGGTGCTACACGTGTTTTTGCACATAACAGTCTTACGATTACCTGAGTGTTCTTTATAACTGATCTTATGTAAACCGCAGCACCATATGCCTTTTCTGAAGCATCTGCAAAGGCATGAATTTGTATGTTTGATGTTATTTGTCCTTCAAACATATGTCGAGGTATCTTTAGATTGTCTATATGTTTTAATTCATTGCGAAATGTCATCCACCGCGCCCGAAGGTCTTCTGGTAGCTCATCATCCCAGCCTAGTTTAAGTTTCCACAGTTCTTGGATAAATATTTTGGCGGTGACTACAATTGGTGATAGTAAACCCAACGGATCAAATAGCCTGGCTAAATCTGAGCTTACTATGCGTTTGGTAATGTGTTTAATTTCCCTGAGGGAGACCTTGACACAGAATTTGTCAGTTGTTGGCATCCATGTTAGGCCTAGGGTTTTTACCGTTTGGTTCTCGTTGTTAAAATCAATATTTACTTCTTGTTGTTGTTCTGTAGTGTTTTGTAGTAGCTGTTGGTGAGTTGCAGTCCATTTTTGTACTTTGAGACCATGCTGGCCTAGTATGTGTTTTAATTCCGTTTGAATTGTCAGAGCTGCATGCAAGCTATCAGCTCCTCCGATTTCGTCATCCACATAAAAATTTTTCAGCAGGAACTACGCTCCATACGGGTATCTCGCTGTACTTGATTCACCAATTGTTTGTAGACATTTTGTTGCTAAATAGAGTGCCGAACGAGTTCCATATGTGATGGTGTTTAGCTGATAATATTTAATTAGCATTGTTGGGTTTTCCCTCCAGATGATGATTTGAAATTTTCTATCTTCCGGATGCATGATAAATTGCCTATATATCTTTTCTATGTCAGTTGTGAATACAAACCGCGGTAAACGGAAACGAAGTAGTATGGAGAAGAGCTCACTTTGTAACTGTAGGTCCTGTGTGCATTATATCATTCAGGGATGTACCAGTTGAAGTTTTTGTAGAAGCATCAAAGACCACTCAAAGTTTTGTTATAGCGCTTTCCGGTCTAAGGATGCAGTGGTGAAGGATGAAATAATTTGGAGATGAAATGGAATTCACATCAATTTGTGTCATATGACCCAACGCTTCATACTCTTTCAAAAAACTTGTGTATTGTGCTTTTATTTCAGGTGCCTTGGATAAACGTTTTTCCAGCAAAAGAAATCTGTTGAATGCAATGTGGTGTGATTCTCCCAATGTATCAGGGTTGTCACAAAATGGAATTTTTACAATGAATCTTCCACTCTTGTCGATTGTATTTGTTTGGGCAAAATGATCTTCACAGTACTTTTCTGAGGTTGATAAGATTTTGTCAACCTGACTTAGATTTTCCAGATCCCAAAGTTGAGCAATGGCATCTTCGAGATTGGTGTCGTCTTCTGTGCACATGCCACACAATGCAGTTGATGGTTTATGTCCTCCTACCTTGCCGGCAATAACCCAACCCAATAATGTGTTTTGGAAAGTTGGCAAATCATGTCCTAGTTTGATTTGCCCTGCTGACATTAATTGGTGGTAAAATTCTGCACCTAGTAAAATGTCTATTTTATCAGGACGATTGAATTCTGGATCGGCAAGCACTATATTTTTCGGCATTGGCCACTGTTCAATATTGATTTGATTGTGATGGTTGAGGAGTCACAATGTGCGTTAGGACTGCAGCCTCTAGTCGAGTATTAAAGTTGTTGATGCATGATTGTAAGACTATGTTTACTCGACGATGTACTCTGGTATTAGTTAAGCCGATGCCGCTGAAGCGTATTGAAGCTGGGTTTGGTAACTGAGCTACTGACAGTTGATTGCTACTTTCTTCTGACTTATGGTTATGTGGACCTTTTGGTACTGGTGCTGCTTGATTATGATTGGCGCCTTCGAGATGCAGTAGAGTGTTGTGTTTTTTACCGCATTTCATACAATTTCTAAGGTTGCACGCCTTTGCATTATGACCAGATTTAAGACAGTTCACACAATGTTTGTGTTTTTGAACAAATAAAAGTCTTCATAAAGGTGGTTGTTGAAGAAATATTTTGCACCCGAATAAAGGATGGTTTCCACTTTTACACATAATGCAGTTAGAGCTGACTTGATGATTTGACGTTATGGAGGTGCACACTCTTGACTTGGATTATGCACCCTTTTCTCTTTCAGTCATTGATTCCATGGAATGAAAATGCCTTTCTAAAAATTTTAAAAATTCCTTAATTGTTGGAACCTCTCTTGGTTGTAATAAGGATTGCTCATATTGTAGGCGAGTGGTTTGGTCTAATCGCTTGAGTAGTACATGAAGCAAAAGTGGATCCCACGATGAGGTGTCAATATCTAGATTTTTGAAGGATAGGAGACACTCTTGGATTTTGTCGTGGAACGATTTGTAGTTGTCAGCTGTTGTTTTAGTTGGAGCATCTACCAGCTCATGTATCAGCTTCCTGACTAATAGCCTCTTGTTGTCGTAGCGATGTACTATGGTTGTCCATGCATCATCAAAGTTTTCGCCAGTGGCAGAGAAGTGTTTTATAAGATTTGCAGCTTCCCCCACTAAATGTGTTTTTAGGTACCAAATTTTTTAGACTTTTGAAATTTTTGGCCCACTACCAACGAAGAAAATAAGTCGTAGAATTCTTGCCACTTTAAATAATTACCGTCAAATTTTGGTAACGTAATTTTTGGAATTGGCTGCCTATTAGTATGCCCAGAGTTTGGTTGAGTTGCTGTTTCGTTGGTGACGGATCTCAATGCTTTCCGTACATCGTTTTCCAACTTGATGAATCGATCAGTGTTGTAGCCTTGATTCACAGGCTCGACAAATGTTTCATATATTTGAAGATGTATTTCTTCAATATTTTGCCATATAGTTGTGGCGATTAGCGCATCCTGATTTGTTAAATCATGTTTTAACAAACGCTCAAGAGTTGCCATTATTGCAGATTGTCTACGAATGAGTCTCTGTATCAGTTGCCATTCTGTCAGAGCATGCTGCTTGTTTCTGCTGTGGAAGTGCGTCTTGGTTTCTTGCTGAAGGTTGGGACACCTTCAGGATAGACGCTTCAAATATATCCTTGTATTGTTGTACGGCATTCATGATGGCATTGTAGTAGTCCTCAGAGAAGTACCTGTGATCTAACTGAATGTTTTCCATTAGCCGAATTTTGTTGTCATTGGATTCGAAGTTCGACCATTCTTCATCCAGCCTTCGAAGCCTCTCTTGGAAATATTCAATAGAAGTTTTCCTTGTAGCGGAATCCTTTTTGAAGTTGCGGATGATTGTTTCAATCCGTTCTCCTATTTCCTTCTGCTTGCTAACCAGCTTCTCAAATGATGCCATTGTGGATTGAGCCTTGCTGTTCTATCTATTAGAACCCTGTGCCTTGTTACAGGATCACGTCGGGGTCACCAAAAAATGTTCAATAAAAGGTGCATAAACCTTATTGAATTAGGTTAAACCACTAGGAATTGTCCAATAATAGCACTTAAACTATATTAGACTGGATTTGAGTAACTGGAGTTGTCCAATAATAGCACTTAAACTATATTGGATTCGGTGGTTTGATACAACAACAGCACTTGAAACTGTGTTGTTTACTCTTAAATAAAAGCCTTGTGATACTTTCAAAATAAGAGTGACTTTATTGATTAATTTTTCCAACTCATATACTAATTTAACAATAAAATATTTGCATCATTTGCTATAAAATATATGCTTACATCATATTTTGTTATAAACTAACAGTACATTGAACCATATTTTTGCCAAACAAATAACCTTGAAACTTTTAAATTACTGTATAAGCGTAATTAATTTAAAGTTAAAAATTCTAAAACAAACCAAACAAAATATCAAGTTGCAATTGTGAATAAGACAAAAATAAAAGGTATGCAATTCAATGAACTCTAAAATAAGCTGAATAGATGTTCCATAAAAAGGTATGAGAGTTAAGTTACAATTATTAACAAAAAAAATATAAGTGTGCAAAATAAGCTGAATATACAAAACAAATATTAAGAATTAAGTTGCAATTATTAATAAGAGAAAAATAAAAAGTATGTATGTAAATTTTCTAAAATAGCAAAGTAACAAAAGTATGTATTAACACTTAGGCTTTTATTATTACCACATGTTTGATTTATTGGCATTGGTTTTTATATTTTGAATGTTTTTTCTACCTTTAATACCACCTGATCGAGCTAACATATTAAAAGCATCACAATATAAACTTTTTTGTGTAGACACTAAATAGGGACTTAAATATTTTTGTACGGCAAATTAAATTACTCATTCTAGTAAAATATGAATTGGTCATCTATGCAATTTATTTTCAAAAAGTGTTGCCATAACGCTTAGGACAAAATTCTAGGCAATAACAAAAGTTGTTTTAGCGCCTGCTTTTTTAAAACAGTTAAAATTGAATGTTAATATGGAATGCCGGTAAATACTCCTAACTGATTGTTGAGTAAACGGATGTATCGAGTTAAATGGAGAGCTGTAGCAGATTTTTTTTAAAACTTGCACTTGTTTCTTAATAATTAAACTGGCATTAAAACAGAACATGCAAGCAATATGTGTGGGTTAAAAAGTCTTTATATTTTGTGTATAAAGGAAAAACAGTTCAATTAAATAAAATATATGCCTTTGCCTGTTACTAAATTTATAAAGCTCGGAAGAGATGAAATCAATCCCCAACTCTGTAGAATTTCTTATTAAGGAATTGTATAACTACTTTTTGTACTCTTCACTAAATCTGATTGGCATATAATATGCTAAGCAATTACAATTGTTAATTTTTTCGGCTAAAATCTATTATTTATTGTTTAGAATACATATGTAAAAGATTCGTAAAAATATGATAAACTACGGACTCTTAAGAAGTTAACAATTTAAGAATTTTGAAAACATGAATAAATAGTGTTGAAGTGAAATCCTATTTCAACCCAAATGTAAATATACATCACAATGTATTTAGCTCTATGTTTTTTGGTTGTCAAATTTTCTAGCGCCAAAAAACGTTTTATTATACATACACTTTTAGCATTCGTCATTAAATCGTGCTTTACGCAAGAAGTATTTTTTATATATTTAAATAATATTAAGTATAACTTTTTGAATCGAAGACACTTTTGGCACTTAGCTTAAAAGCTCTTCTGCTGCACTACAAGGTTTCAACTAACAAATGTTACGGGCCCAGAGAAACAAACAGGAGAAATCTTAAGTATAAAGTAAAGTTAGTTTTGGTGTCGTTTGGTTTTATAGTTTTGTCCGGTGTTGAAAAAAACGAGAAAGATGTCATCTGCAGCATCAAGTATCGAGAAGTTAAACGGCGATAACTATGAAACGTGATGCATTCAGGTAAAAAGTTTACTGATGACCTTAGATTTGTGGTCCTCTGTTGTGGAGGCTTGTCCAAAGGAAAATCCGAACAAATGGATGGTTTCAGTTGCTAAGGCTTCGGCAACAATCACATTAAGTGTAACACCAAGTCATTTGATTTATATAAAGAATTGTTTAAAAGCTAGAGATGCTTGGAGTATTTTAGGTTCGTTTTATAAAGCGGGGACTGCCTCCAGAAAAGTTAATTTATTCAAAAAGTTGGTACGTTTTAAATTTAGCTCGAATGAAAAATTTTCTACACAGGTAAATGAATTTGTTTCAACAATGCATGGCTTAAAAGAGATTGAAATTAATCTAAATGATGATTTGTTGCCCATATTGTTGCTGTGTAGTCTTCCAGATGAAATGGAAGGTTTTGTAGTGGCTATAGAGAATAGAGACGAGTTGCACAAATGCGAAAATTTAATATCAAAAGTTTTAGAAGAAGAATTACGGAAAAGTAATAAAAATTTCGAATCAGATGAGCTTCTGTTTGCGGCAAATTCACGAAAAGAATTAAAAAAATAGTAGAAAAAACTACAAAAGAAATGTTGCAAAACATTAACAGCAAAAACAAAATTATCAAAATGAAAAGAGAAATACAGATGTCAACGTTTACAACAACAATACTAATGCAAATATTTTCGATGTGGTAAAAGGGGACACAAAAGATCTCAATGCCGAGAAACAAAAAAAGACAATGACTTTGCTTGCTATTTAAAAGAAAACAAATTAAATTTAAGAGACTTGTGGATATTTGAGAGTGGTGCATCGTCGCATATAGTTAACAGCGAAATTTTGAAAAATGAACAGAGACAAAGCATAAAATTATTTTAGCATCTGGAGAAACTATTTATGCTGAAGGAATTGGAAAAATAAAAATAAAAACAAATTTTTGCTCACTTACTCTAAATACATATAAACATTCTACATTCAAACTTTTTATCTATAAATAAAATAATAAAAGCTGGTCATGTTGTTCAATTCGCTACAAATAAAGCAATATTGAAAAGCAAACAGAATGAAAATATTTTAACAGCTGATTTAGTAGATGACCTGTTTGTTGTGAATTTAGAAAAAATAAAAGATTTTGAAGTTGTAAGTGAGTTGGGAAAAAAATTTTAAAAAAGTGGCACGAAAGATACGGACATACAAAAATTACAGATTGAAATAATTATCCACTAGAAACATGGTAAAAGGTCTTGATGTTAAAATGCCCAAATCAATAGAGTGTGTTACTTGCGCTGTAAATAAAATTACTGCAGCACCATATAAAAACTATTCAAGTGTGCAAGCGAGTGAAGTGTTAGAGTTGGTGCATACAGATTTATGTGGTCCAGTTGGTGTAAAACGTTCATCATATTTTATTACGTTTATCGACGATTATTCGAGATATATTTCAACTAATTTTCTCAAACAATAAAGTGATGCATTTGACGGATTCATAAATTTTTCTGGACTCGCGGAGAAGCAGACAGACCGCCAAATTAAAATTGTTCTTAGTGAGAATGGCAAAGAATTTTTAAATTTAAACAATATTTTACGAAAAAAAGTATTGTCCACCAAACAACTGTCAGTTACTCACCACAACAAAACGAAGTTTCTGAACGTGCAAATAAAACCCTTGTAGAAATGGGAAGGTGTGTGTTAAATTCATCTGGATTACCGCAAAGTTTGTGAGGTGAAGCGATAAATACGGCTACTTATTTAAGAAATTGTGCTCCTACTAAAGTACTTGGTAACGTTACACCTTTTGAACGCTAGTGTGAAAAAAACCATCCGTAACCCATTTAAAAACATTTAGTTGTGAAGCAGTGGTGCTAAAGAAGGGTCCAAAATCTAAAGGTACAAAAATGAAGTTTGTTGATTATCAAGCTTATACAAAAGCATATCGTTTGTATAATATTATAAAAATGCAAATAACTATTGCTCGAGATGTTGTGCTTTTTGAGCAGTCAATTGAAAAACATGAAATATACGATAGTTTGATTTTTTAAAAAATAAACAAAGCAAATTTGTGCATACATCTGGTGTCGAGTTTCAACAAAATAGTGATGGTGGTAATGATCAACAAAGTGATGAAGACGTAAATTTTCGACAAAAAGAAGAAACTGAGTTGAGCAGTGAAATGAGTGAAACAGACAGAGAAGATACCCCTATTGTGAAAAACAAATGAAAACGTGGAAGACCAAAATTGTTTAAGGCTGAAGATAATGGTAGACCAAGAAAAATGGCCCTCAAATTCTTAAGTCAACTATTGAAAATCCAGACACCGTGGAGGAGGCTTTAAACGGTAAAGATTCTAATAAGGCCATGGAAGCTGAATATTAATCCCTCATGAAAAACAATACTTGGAAACTGATTGATAAGCTAAATGGAAAAAACTTTATTGGCTGCAAATGGGTATTTACCTTAAAGCATAATCTTGATAGCACAATTGAAAAATATAATTCACGACTTGTAGCTCATGGGTCTTCGCAGAAATATAACGTCGATTTTCAAGAAACTTTTGCGCCAGTGGTACGACATTCAACAGTAAAAGGTTATTAACTTTATCTGCACAACAAAAATTGCTTGTAAATCACGTTGATATAGCGGCAGCATATTTGAACGGTGACTTGGAAGATGAGGTGTTTGAAAACATAAAGTATGCCAACAAGTCTGCAAATTAGAAAAAACGAATAAATGATATTTTAATAGAAATGGGTTTTTTGAGGTGTAAATCTGACAATTGTGTATATTTGAAAAGAGATGACATGTTAGTGGCATGTTCAAGTGAATTACAGATGAAACAAATTATTGCAAGTTTAAATAATTCAGTAGAGGCAATTGACCGTGATCATATATCTTTTTATCTTGGAATGGAAATTAATCGTGATGGTCTTCAGGGCGACATAACTATTCATCAAAAGAAATATACTGAGGAAATTATAACAAGGTGGGGTGTGACAGCAGTAACACCCTGGGCAAGTGGAACAATACTAACGAAGTGTGAAAACAATTGTGTGAACTTGGTCACAAAAAGTTATCAAAGTCTAATTGGGGCTCTAATGTATTTGGTCTCTAAGTTGTCCCAATTTAACTCTCAGCCACACAAGGAGCATTTTCAAGCTGCAAAATACGTGTTACGATACCTGAAAAAGAATCCTGTGGGTAAAATTATATTTTCTGCTAATTTAGACAAATTTATATGCTTTACAGATTCTGACTGTAGGAGCGATACATATGACGGAAAATCATATTCCGGTCATGTGGTGTTCATGGCAAGTGGTCCTATTGCTTGGAAGTCACGTAAACAACCTGTTGTAGCTCTCAGTCCTATGAGGCTGAATATATTGCTCTTTGTCAAGGAACCAAAGATGTTTATATTCGTGGTCTTATAAACGAGAATCCGACTCCGATATTATGTGATAATTAGTCAGCAGCGTTTATGGAAAAGAATCCAACGGTTCAGAGAAAAAGTAAACATATCGACATTCGTTATCACTATATCCGTGAGTAGTATGAAGAATAGGTAATCGATGTACAAAACGTTCCATCTGACGACGGTATTCTTACCAAAATATTAACTAATCAAAAACAATTAAATTCTTGTAATCTTTTAAGAATTGAGATGTAATATACATTTTGCTTGTGTGGGAGATTGTTGAAGTGAAACCCTATTTCAACCCAATGGTATTTAGTTCTGGTTTTTGGTTGTCAAATTTTCTAGCGCCAAAAATCGTTTTATTATACATACACTTTTAGCATTCGTCATTAAATGGTGCTTTACACAAAAATTATTTTTTATATATTTAAATAAAATTAAGTTTAACTTTTTGAATCGAAGACACTGTGTTTAACTTTTGGCACTTAGATTAAAAGCTCTTCTACATACAAAATCCACTGAATTAAAATTGCACAAATTTATTTTCATAAGTATAAGAAAAATTCCATTTTTGTGTTTCAAGCAATAGTTCATACGAAGATAATGCTGGAAGTTGTTTTTTTCGTGAAATCGCTGATTCAGTGTTGTTTTAGAAGGAATATTTATGTGCATGAACAATACGAAGACCAAACTAAGGAATAAGCTACAGTGTGAATTGTTGGAATCACTGATTATAATTAAATCTGATTTTATAAGTCTGAAGTTCCTAGAACAATGGTAGAAAGTTTTTAATCTGAAAATATGTACAAAAGAAGTTAACGAAAAACTTGACGCCTTTGAAATTTTGAATTATCGACGTGATAACAAAAGGAACAAACTCATTCATATATATTTATATAACACAAAATATACTTTCTTATCCTTAAACTTTATTTCAGAAAAACCATTTTGAAAAGCAAATTGATAAAAATATTTCCTAAACTACCTATAAAATTCTGATTAGCGAATTTTTCGGTTTTTTGTATTTAATTTTACTTTATATTTTTAAATTTATTTTTATGTGAATCGAAAATATGTGTATGTAATTATTTATACAAGGTGTGGCTATTAAATAACGAGACTGACGCTGTAAAACATTTTATTTTTATTTCATACATTTTTACTTTTTATCACCTTCAATATACACCCCTCCTCTATCCCTACAACGCTGCATGCAAATCTTCCATTGTTCGATACATTGCTAGAAGTCTTTTTCTGTCAGCTCCTTCAGGACGCGTGCCGCTTTCTCTTTCACAGCTTTAACAGACTCCAATATTGTTCCTTTTAGTGCAGATTTCAGCTTAGGAAACAGACAGAAGTCGCACGGAGCAAGATCCGGCGAATAAGGCGAATGGTCTAACACTGCGATGCTGAATTTGGCTAAAAGCCTCTTAACAGACAATGCGGAATTAGCCGGCGCATTGTCTTGATGGAAAACCCATGACTTGTCCTTCCACAATTCAGGTCGTTTTTTACTTATTCTTTCGCGGAGTTCAGCAAGAACATGAAGGTAGTAATGTTGATTAATCGTTTGATCTTCAGGAACCCAGTGAAGGTACACAACCGCATGAATATGAAAAACAATCAACATTGCTTTGAATTTTGATTTGCTCATTCGACCTTTTTTGGCTCTCGGTGAAGATGGGCTCTTCCAGTGCATGGGTTGGGGCTTTGTTTCAGGATCATACGATTCGTCACATGTTATTATCCTTTCCAGTAAGTTTTGATCGTTTTCAATGGCATTCAGAGTGTCAGTACAAACATTTTTGCGAGCTTCTAGTTGTTCAAATGTGAGAATTTTAGGCACCACTTTGGCACACACTTTTTGCATGTTAAAATTGTTATGTAATATTTGCCGTACGGATTATTTATCAATTCAGTCACAGTTTCAGCAATCGCACGAATACTTAACCGACGGTCAGATCGAATCATATTACAGATTTTTTCGATATTGTCATCCGTTTTCGACGTGGAAGGGGGACCCGGGCGTGAATTATCTTGAACGTCTTCTCGGCCATCTTGAAAATGCTTAAACTACTCAAAAACATGTGCACGCGATAAACATTCATTGCCATACACTTCTTTCAATAAATTATAAGTTTCAGTAGCAGTTTTTCCAAGCTTCACATGAAATTTCACAACAATTCGTTGCTCTACTGTTACACTTTACATTTTTCCGGCGAAACAAAAAATCAACTCTAATGCGAACGAAGGCTACGGCTGTATTGATTTGTTTACAGAAGCTAGAGGCACTACATTCGAAAGAGAAGGCTTCACGATAACAGCTGTTGGTTGCTGGTGTTTGGGGCATGCGCACTTCTTCTGTAATAACGTCAGTCTCGTTATTTAATAGCTTTGTATATACTGTTGTCATACCTTTCGGTGAAGACCGTCGTCACTGGCTGTTTATTTAGTACGATTGGCGAGCGCTTTCGATGTAAAGACATCATTTTCAAGCCGCGTTTTGATTAGTACTGGTTAGATAGTGTAACGTGTTTGTTGCATAGATAGTGGTGGGTACAGGTAGTTTTGTCCGTTAGGATGGTGTCTATTTAAAAATGGTATTATGCAGGTAGATTGCCTGATATCTGTCATCTTTATTGAAGGTATATAATTTTAATATTTCTGTCTTTTTTGAATTATATACCTTCAATAAAGATGACAGATATCAGGCAATCTACCTGCATAATACCATTTTTAAATAGACACCATCCTAACGGACAAAACTACCTGTACCCACCACTATCTATGCAACAAACACGTTACACTATCTAACCAGTACTAATCAAAACGCGGCTTGAAAATGATGTCTTTACATCGAAAGCGCTCGCCAATCGTACTAAATAAACAGCCAGTGACGACGGTCTTCACCGAAAGGTATGACAACAGTATTTTATTTACTGGCGGAATAAATCCAATTAGCTTTGTATATATTTGTATTATACACAAATGTCGTCAGCAAAATTGAAAAACCTAAACAAAATCCTTTTCCTATTAAATTTCATGCTTTAAACGAAATTGTATATCCCTTCAATCAAAAACACAGTTTTGATTTATTTTATTACATGATTTTTTATTTTAGCTTATAATATACTTTTGAATTTTGGATGTACAATGTTAAATTTGTAAAAAAATTAAAAAATATTTATTACTTTTATTTAAAATTAAAAAATATTTATTTATTTTTATACAGAAAAAAAAAATATAATATTGACTTTTATATCACTCAGTTCAAAATATTACTAATATTATTACTGACATTTTGTATATGTATGTATGTGTATACCTATACGTAAACAATTATTTAAAAATTTTTTTTAGTAGAAATCCGTATTTTCAATTGTTTCTTTTTGGGAACAACATTGGGGATTTTCGTTTTAATATTGGAAATTTTTGAGGACATCATTCGTCAAATAGGGGACAAGGGTTGGAATTTTTCTGGCAACACTGGGTATGAGGTTTAAGCGCATCATGAATATCTTTTTTTCTGCAGTTAGTTCTAATAAACATTCTTATTGTGATTTAGATGTAAAAATATTTATATTAAATTTTAACTTCATACATGTGTATAACTTGTTTATAATTATAAATAATAATTGTACTAATCTTCTTTAAATTGTACCGAAAAAGAGTACATTGCATTGAATGTTTCATCACCGGCTGTTATTTTACACTTATTTGCTGTGTACGTCCATACCTAAATAAAGGAAAAACATCAAAAAATATTTTTTTATTATTCAAATACTTGCATTTTCTTCAATGTTACAAAAAAAATCTTTTATCAGACATTTTAAAAGCAAATTATTTTGTAAACAAAAGTAAGAAACATCTGTTTGGCTAATTCTTGTTAGTAAAAATTTTACTAGCCAAAACTTGCAAAAAATCTATTCTCTCTCACATTTGTATGCTCCTTTTTCACTCTTTACTTGCAAGTTTTTTGAGTAGGTGAATACGTTTCAATAACAATTAGCAAAAATAATAAAAAAATTTTAGTTACTGAACAGCCTTAATATCAGGGTACGGATTTGCACACTCGTGTGCGGCACATGTGCATGAAGAGGAATGTGCACACAAAATAAATAAGCAAATGCAATAAGAGCTAATTTTTTGTGTGCCCACTAAAGGCACATGTGCAAGTTCAACTTGCTTAGGCACATTTTATGTGCCATTATTAAAATGAATGACACATGAAGGCACACGATCTTGCACTTTAATATATGTTGAGGACGAAGTAGTACAATGATAAAAAAATCGTGGTCTTTTTTTGTTATTGTATGTGTTGAATAGTTACCCCAGAGCTGTAAAGGAATGATTCATATTTGGCTTTTAACTCACCGTGACTAAAATGTTTGAATGCATTCATCTGTTCAAAAAAAAATGAATGGAATTAAAAATGAATGCATTCACAATAAATTAGAATTCTTGAATGCCATTCACTTGGCCACACAAAGTATATGAATTTGAATGAGTTTATTGCGAAGAAAATTTGTGTGAATGCATTCAAATAAATAAATGTAATAGAATCTGAATGGAAATGAAGATAAACGTCGTGAGTGTATTCACTCGCCATCCAAGTAAACGAGTTAGAATTTGAATGCAATTATTGGGAGGGAAAAAATATTGAAGGCATTTATTTTATTTACAATAATTCGTTTTTAGTTAAAAATTTTATAGTGTGTGTTACTACATCGGCTATGGTAAACGCTGTAGAAAAATAAAAGAGTGTTACAAAGGATGTTAATTATAAGAGATAAAAAACTTGAAATTTACGCAGTGTATGTTACTAAGTCGGCTTTAACATAAATTGCAATTGAGAGTAAAATGTATGCTGATAGTTAAGATATTTGAAATTCTACAGATATTTAGATATATAAAAAATTGCAATCTCAAATATTAAAAAAAAAACAAAACAAAATGTATGTGTAACAGTTTCCACGAAAAATATCAATATGAGTGCAACAACGAAAGTTACAAAATTGAAGTGATTTTGTCAATTTATAAGTGGAGATTGTCTACTAAAGCACGAAGCAATTGAATATAAAGTAACCAACTAAAGAGGATGTGATTTAATTGAACATTTATTTTGCAAAAAAATAAAAGATACTAATTTGCCTTTAATTTTATTTTTGCAAAATATCTACCTTTATATAAAAAAAGGAATCAACATTAAAGTCAGAAAATTATGAATTTAAACTACATGCGAATAACTATTTAAGTATGATTCATTTTTTTCTAGCACCAATTTGAGGATATGTAAATAATAGTTGCAGTTTTTAATCATGAGACAATTGTCATTTTCGAACTGGTATAGTGGTACAAACACTACAGATTTGTTCACCTCCTGTCGACGAAGTGGAAGCCGATGCTTCGTTTGGTGGAGTTCGTGAAAGGGACATTTTAAATTACATTTTAGTTTTACGTTTTTTTTTTTTTAATTTAAGCTGGGTAAAATATTTAACTATATATTTAAATGCTAATTAATCAAAATAGATACATTAGGTACTTTTCTTTCTTTTAGGTCGATAAATGCAGATATGCCAGGTGGATACAAATAACAAGATAGGGAAGGAAACAATAACCAGTTTATGGGGATATAAGTATAATGAAATTTGGGTAGCAGTTAAAAAAAAAATGCCAGTAAAAAATTATTTTTTCTTTAGAACATAAATTTGGATAGGCATTAGCAAAAGTTGCCAAGAGTTCAATTTTCCGAAATTGATTAATCAAAAAAAAAAAAGTATTTGATATAATATAATATTTTTAACGCCATAAAGATATCGAAATCTTAAATTTAACAAAACTTTTATGTACTATGTACTATTTGTTGGTTTTCTTTAGAGCCGAAAGTTTCTAATTTATTTACTTTCGGGCCCCACGTTGCGCCCAATTTTGCTTACTGTTATGTATATGAATAAAATAAACAAGTTTTCTGGTTACTAAATAACTCTAGTAGTAAGAGAATGTTTAATTGACTATGGGAGCCATTGATTAAGACTAACTTACAGTCGGGTGAGGGGAGGTTCGGTCCACACTAAGGCAATCGCTACTTTTTTCACAGTCAGTTTATTATAGACTCCCTCTTTGAAGATGTTAAATTATTGTTTGAAAAAAGGACCGGTACTTTCTTTACTACACTCATAATGACATCTTTTCTGGAAACTGTTACAAAGTTTATGAATTAAACATTTTTAGGAAGATATAGAAAATATTTTTGCTTTTTTTAATAATAAAAAAACAGGATTTTTTTTATACCTAAATAAAGAATTAAGTACCTAGCAACAAAAATATATACAGCCTGCTTGTTGCCAAAATGCTACATTATGATAATGGCAAGTAACTAAATTTTAAATGATGTTGTTTATTTAGATTGTTTTAACTACTACATGATAAAAAATTCAAATGAAATTTAAGGACTAAAAACTGGTCTGATTTTATTGTACTTTCGTTATTACACTCATATTGATATTTTTCGTGGAAACTGTTACAAATACATTTTTTTATTTTTAATGTTTAAGATTGCAATATATTATGTACCTAAATATCTGTAGGATTTCAAATCACGAATGGGTTAACTTAACTATCAGCATACATTTTACTTTCAATTTTAATTTATGTTAAGGCCGACTTAGTAACATACCCTGCGTAAATTTCAAGTTTTTATCTCTTTTAGTTTAAAACACAACACCAAAATTGTTAAAATCACGTCAGTTTTGTAACACCCTTTTACTTTTCTACAACGTTTATCATAGCCCATGTAGTAACGCACACTGTAAAGTTTTTAACTAAAAACGAATTATTGTAAATAAAATGAATGACTTCAATATTATTTTTCTCCCAGTAATTGCATTCAAATTCTAATTCATTTAATTAAATGCATTCACGACGTTTATCTTTATAAAAAATCCATTCAGATTCTAATTCGATTTTTGCTAACAAAATTAATGCATTTACAAGCGCTATCTTGTGGTAGAATTTAAATTCTTATTCATCGACTTCGTGTGAGCAAGTGAGTGGCAATAAAGAATTTTAATTCATTGTGAATGCATTCAAATTTTAGTTCAATTCATTTTTGTGTGAAATAAATGCATTAAAAAATCGCCATTGGCAGGAATGATTAAAAAAATGATTCGTTTACTGCTCTGACCTACCCACATGAAAATTATTTTAACTGCCTAGTTTTACAAATAAAAAAAAATTTTTTGCGTCTTTCATCAACAGGCGGTAACTGATACAGTGTGCAACATCGTTGTGTAGAGCAGTAAATAATTATTTTTTACAATAATGGTTTAATGTGTACTGGAAATTTAATGATTAATTAGTCGTAAAAATAAATTGCAGGAGCGAGCTCACTATTAATTTATTTGGAAATATGTATGTATGTATGTGAGTGTGCGCAGTCAAACTGTCGTATTCATAAAATATTTAAATAGATTTAATATATATTTTAGGACAAAGTTTTATAAAAAAATATTAGAAGCTATCTTTATGTTTATTAAGGATATTGAGGTAACGGTTTGTCTTATATCGAAACCTTATTAGTGAACATGATATACACACATATATATATGTACGTCTAAGGTGAAATAACAAACATGCTTTTTATGTAAATTCCAAAGCGAACGAGTTATACATATATCTATCTGTTAAAATATTTTACATTTTTTTTACATTTTATGGGACATAAAATTGTAGAAATTCTGGGAAATGTTTGTAACGACACATTCTACGCTGGTAGCTGGGATAGCTACAGCGGAGTCCAGGGTCGTTGATGTTTTGTCTATCGTCTCGCGACGGGGAGAAAATAAAACAATTTTTGTTTAAAAAAAACGTTATAAAACTTAAATCCAAGTTTTATTTTTCTTTAGTGGTAAATGTTACAACGACGAGTTGCTAATGGATGATGGTCGGGTAACGTTGTCGGAGTTGAGAGTGCGGTTGACCAGCGTCAGCGTTAACGGCGATGCGCTTACGTTTGCTGCGGAGACAAGGGTCAGTGGCGGCAATCGATAGCTGCTGTTGTGATAGACCGGCTGCCGTGACTGCAGTTAGTAGCAGCGTCGTGACGTAGCCGGAGTTGACAGTCTATGAGACCGGCGGCTAATGGTAACAGCGGTTGTACTAAGCGGATTGTGATGGCAATAGTCAGCTACAGCCACGATACGTAGTGAGGACAAAAGACAGGCTATGAGACCGGTGGCAGCGATGTAATAGACGGGCTGCGGTGACACCAGTCAGCGGCAGCGTCAAGACGTCCCTCAGATACTTAGCGGTAGTGTGGTTGTCGCTGAACGCTGCAACACTCATAGGCAGCGCCGGTAAGTCAACCGGGCACCAGGCAGCGGATGCTGTGGTCGGTTATTCGACACCAAATCAGTGCGCCCGCGAAATACTAGGCGTTAGTCTCGGATTGTAGCGACGTTCAGCGACAACGCCCGGGTTTTGTGCCGGACGTGCTCCTGGTAGAAGTGTAACTTCTCTGAACCACAAGCGTAGCAACTGCCGTACAGCCGCGATGAATGGCAACTACTATGGGAGAGCTAGGCAGCGTACGAATAAACCTGGGGAATTGAATAATTCCTCGCCAAGACTATCTACGCTAGTCGAGTCACCCACAAATGCAGTTTTACTGAAGATAGGAAATAAATTGGGATATTGTAAATTCCTCACCCAGCAAGTTCTTACCTGCAGGCCAGCTGTTTGCGAACTGATCATTTTCAACTCAATCTTCGGCTTTTTATACTTGTGCGTGGGCACACACGTTCATTTACACACAGCCGAGAATTGTAATTTAGTTCGTGACAGTTGTGATGTTGTTAATTGTTACTGGCTGTTTAGTTGGCAGGTTTTATCTTCAAGAGGGCGTGATGTGTCACCCGACCGTTAATTCAAAATACCATTAGATGTATAAATATAATTCATTTAAAATTATACACAAAAGAAAATATAATTCATTATATAAAGGCTTACTTCTAAAGTTAACAGCAAGAAGAAATATTTAATTCAAAGTGATATAAAGTGATATAATAACAAAAATAAAGAAAAATTTAAATTCAGGTGGTGAAAAAAACAAGGGCCCGACTTTTGTTGTAACATGTTTTCTTCCAATTATAAGGGATTGAAATGTTTTAATTAGCTAAAAAAATGAAATTTTACATCTACTGCTGTATTCTCTACTTTTAAAATTCCATAAAGCGAAATTCTGAGAATTAAATATAAATTTTGTCTCTTCCATGACTTTATTTTGTTCTTTTATTAATATTGTTTTAGCATAACTAACATTTTTAGTAAAATAGCGGAATACCTTCTAAGTATTTATTCTACATTCGTATCTAGTACTATCGTATTTAAAAATGATCTGTAATTAATAAAAAAAATAATTTTTTCCTACTCTGTTTGTTAATTATATAAAGACAATTTTAATAAAAGAACAAAATAATATAAAGAATATAGTGGTGTACGAATATTGATTTTATATACTGTATTTTTAATCAATTACTTACTTCCTGTTGATGAAAGACAAAAACACTTTTTTTTATTTGTAAGACTACGCAGTTAAAACTATTTTCATGTGGGTAAATATTCAAGGCATACAATAACAACAAAACACCACGAATTTTTGTTGTTATCATTGTACTTCTTCGTCTTCGACATATATTAAAGTGCAAGATAGTGTGCCTTCATGTACCATTCGTTTTAATAGTGGCACATGAAGGCACACTATCTTGCCTAAGCAAGTTGAACTTGCAAATGTGCCTCTAGTAGGCACACCAAAAATTAGCTCTTATTCATGTGCATGGCTACAAATTTTGGCAAGTGTGCTGCACATTCATGAGTAAATTCCTACTCTGCTTAGTATTTTATGTAAACAGAATCCATAATGCATAATACTTTGATCTCTATATTTGCAGCAGCTGTAATTAAATTTGGCCAAAAATGAAATTCATTGTAGGTTAAAATTAAAAAGGCACAAGTGCATTTGTATTTATTTATTTTTTTTGTTTGTTTGTGTGAAGCTTGGGAAAGAAATAATAGCTGCTGTTAATAAGTAGAAGTAAGAAAAAACTACAGCAATGAAGCTGCTTTGACGTATGAAATAATGAGTGTCAAAAGTACGAATATTGTTCTGCACAAAGTAAAATCAAATTAAGGTTTGTACGTGTGTAAATATAATAGAACGTATTTATGCGAAACTGTTACTTAGTTAATTCAGTAACTATTGTGAACAGTGATTTTTCAATCACAGTGATTAATTCACAGGTACTGAAATATCGCTTATCGCTTATCTCTAATTCTTATTAATTTCCAAATCCCTTATTTGGCATTGAGATGTTTGCAGGACCATACATGTTGTTAAAAAAGTGTTTTAGAAATAGTAATATATACGAGCAAAATATTGACCTTGAAAAAAGAATCATGGTCGGGATAAAAATAAAGCAGCACAACGAACTGGCTCATATAACAAAACTCTACACTAAGCCCTAACTGCATAATTCTACTGCACAATGAAATTCAAATTTTATAACCCCAAAAAAGTTTATGGTATTGTCAGATTCAGTTATGGTGCACTGCAATTCAAAGGGATAATTTTTTATGTAAAGAAATTTGAACCCACACGCAGAGCTAAACGTGCGACAACGCATTCATAAAAACTTTAAAAACATACAAACCGCCAAGCTTAACATATTTAACGAAACACAGTTACAAAATCACAATGATTGTAAAGATTGTGATAGAAAACATTTTTGTTTAGCTCTAGCAGAACCTACAAAGTGTTTATACATATTTTGATATCTTTATTTTCAAAAGCATCTTACCAAAAGTGCAATCTTTTTTATGTATTTTGTTCATAAAAGCCAATTGTGAAGGTTTTGTATTGTCTTGTTTTTTGTTCTAGTTCACCTGGTAAAGTGTTATCGTCTTAGTGTAGAGTTTACTCAAAAACCATCACATGGTAATTTGATTGCTCTTTAAAAAAAACTGCATCAAAATATTACAAGTATATTTTAATTCTTATTATTTTATGGTAATTTAACACATTGTTTCTTGTCAAAATTTTAATTTATGGAAACAAAACATATTTAATTTGATGGATTGTCAACAATTTTCAAAAAACAGTTCGGCGATAAGGTACCGTCTCTTTAAAAAAATCCTTACTGGATGAAATTATTTGATGTGGATATTAAAAAAACCTTACATAGCATATAAATTTTACATAAGAATTTATATATTTATATTGTTTTTAAAACTTCTTAACAATTTTTTCTTTTTAGACAATGCATATAGAAATTGTAACAAAAGTAAAAAAACGCTACAAACGTGATGCAGCATTGGATTGTCGTGAAAGCGATAACGAAGTTCGCTGCTGTCGCTATCCACTAAAGGTGAATTTTACAAATTTTGGCTGGAATTTTATAGTTGCGCCTCAACATTTTGATGCTTATTTCTGTAATGGAGAGTGCAACGTTGGCTATTTAGAAAAGTACACACATACTCATATAACTTCTCTTTCAACATCAGCCAAACCATGTTGTTCACCTCAAAAATTAAGTCCGCTTGCCCTTTTATATTTTGACAACAATAATAAATTAATGTACAGCACCATACCCAACATGTCGGTTGAAAAATGCAGTTGTTCGTAACACTTCAGGGACCAAGTTTCTTCAAATATATTAAAATCAAATATGCATGAAAACATATATACTTAAATATGTATGTATGTATTTCGAAAAATAATTATGCCCATGCATACATGGTAGTAAAACTATATACAATACTGTTTAATTATTAGAAGGTATATTTTACTAAATTTTTGTCAATAAAAAATTTTTGTGATACGTTTTTAAAAATACTCGTTTGACTACTTTTGTATTGCTCTCATCTTTCATCAACACTGCAAGATGTTAACATTAGTTGAATGTTCAACATCTTTGCAAATTGTTACACATTTTGTTTAGATCATATTTTGTAATCGAAGGATACTCCACTCAGCATTTTATTATTACAACGAGATAATGACGTTAATATTAAAAAAAAAAAAAAATGCGAAGCAAATGTCAATAAGTAAGAGTGCTACATTCGGCTATGCCGAATCTTAGATACCCTTCACCATGTATGTAAATCTAGTTTAATGAAGTAACTCCAATCAAAAAAGCAAATATTGATGTGACGGAGAATACAAAATAAGAAAAAAATTTTAAAGTACAACATATATATAATTTTACATAAAAATGCCAACAACTGTTAATGGGTTAAGCACTTGAAAAAATTTTAGTATTTCCTTAAAGATCTCTTCAAAAGCTTCAAGATGATACCCATATTGAATTTTAAAAATTTCAGAGTTCCGTAACTAGGAATTTATGGGCGAAGGCGATATTTTTAAACTTGATATTCTCTTCTTCTTTTTTTTTTAATTCTCTATCGCCCCATATATTTATTTTTTTGATTGGACTTACTTCATTGTTTCAAATGATATACAAAATTACAGATAGGCGCGGTGTTTTGCCCGCCGTGTCAGCAATTTATATTTTCGGAAATGGATATTGTAGAAATTACAAACGGAATGACAAAATTAGTTGTACCCTTTTTCTACTTTTTGTGGTGAAGGGTATAAAAACTACTATGAGCAGGGCAGCCAAATGTAAGTACATTTGAATTTAAATTATTTAAAAATAGTTAAATAATTTAAAAATAAAGCAATTAGCTGAAGAAAGCATGCTCCTAGATCTTTGGCTTGATATAATTCAAGATATACGATGCGTTGAAAAATTCGCTGCATCCATGTAAGCAGCTGGAATATTGTTCCCTAGAGAAATAAATCATATTTTGACATCATAGGAGCATTACCATAAGGTAAATAATATCTTGGGTTTTTTCAAACTCCATAATAAAAGAAAACTACGCATGAAGTAAGTTTTTGTTTGTAGTAACAGTCAAGTGAATTCTGCATATACAGACATGTCTACACTTCTAAACGAAAGTCAAAATATAATAAAATTTGACCCTATAGACTTCGACCTCGACCAACCATGTGCAAGCAGTGGGATCGTCTCGAAAGGTGAAGAAAGGAAGAGGACGCAGCTTAAGAAAGGAAAACTGGATGTCAAGGCGAAGGTGGTCAAGCTGGCCTGAGATTGCAATGAAGAGAGGAGACAGCAAATATATGAAATTATGCAAAAATTGGACATCATTTCATTTTCATTTCAATTTTGCGAAAAAAAAGTGAGAAAAAAGTATTTATGCTTTTGTTTATGTATTCTATGCTATTTTTCGAGTTATTTTTACACTATTCTCGATCTTGTATTTCTGTTTAAACTAATAAATATATATTTAAAGTTACTGTTATTAAATTCTTGCTATTTTTCAGTTTTTGCTATTTTATACACTTCAGCATAAAAAGTGGAAAAAGGTTATATCTAATTTTTTCATTTCGTTTGTAATTTCTACAATATCAGTTTTCGATCCCATAAATGGATCAGACATAATGTCGCAAGAAGTGCTATTGGAAATCAGCAAGATCGGTCCATGTCTTTCGACGCAGCGGGCAAAAAACCACGCCTATCTCTAATTTTTCTATATCATTTGGAACAATGAAGCAACAATTAAAAAATAAGAAACAAACACCAAGTGAAAAAAATTGGCGCTCGTCAATAATTTCCGAGTTATGGGCCTCTAAAATTTTTAAAATATCAATATGGGTATCATTTTAGAGCTTTGAAGAGATATTTAAGGAAATACAAAAATTTTTTAAAAATGCTTAACGCATTAAGGGCCGATGGGATTTTTACGTATTTTTTTTTTTTTTTTTTTTTTAATATTATGTCACCTATATTTTTTTGTTTATTTTTTATTTTTTATTATTATTATTTTTTTTTTTTTGATTGGAGTACTTTACTAAACAGATTTAGATAAACGGTGAAGGGTTTATAAGATTCGGCATAGACTAATTGAGTACTCTGACTTGTTTATTTTTAAAATTAGTGTTTTAGTTTTAAGCCTCGTAATGTTTTTGTTTTACTTTTCAAGTGTTTTGTTTTAATATAATGTTTTAGTTTGCGCATTTTGAATAAAAAACATATTTAACTTTTTAGTTTGATTTAAATTTAGTAACTGTTTTTAAAATCATATATTTTATTGAAATAATAAAACGTGTACAATGAGATGTTTTTAATGAATTTGTGGTGTTATGTTTGAAGCTATTACCCTTTAAAGCCCTTTTCCAAAGTTAAACTTTTAATGCCTATGATCGATGTTCCAATTTTCATAAATTGTAATAAAACATTTGTTGCCCGAAGGAACAGTCTGTTAAAATTTAGATGCAAAATCACCATCAAGGAGTACTGGCACTGGATGCATTTCTCTTTTAACAAAGTTCTGACTGTCAGTAAATTTGCAAGTCGCTGCAAAGTTCCGGGCGACGCACAATGGCACATATTATGAGAAGGCGGCCAAAAATTATTTTTTTGTGGTTACCGATCTTAGCGTTTTCTTAATCATTTGAAAGTAAATACCAGTAAACCTGTTCCAACTAAAACACACTGAACAGGGTGATCCAAAACAGACTTTTCGAATATTTTGTTAAAATGAATTTTTTTAGTAAATTCTAATTTTCAAATTACTATAACTTTCTTGTTTTAAAAGATATCAAATCAAAAAAAATGTTGTTTAATTTGCAACTTGTTATTTGTCAGTGTTACCAAAATAAAGTTGTTACGTTTTTTAGAAGTTGTAAAATATTTGTTTTAAAAAAAGTCAAAATTCTTCAAAAATCTCGTGCTTAATAGAGCATAACTGCCTCCCGTCAAACCACGCCAAAAAGATAATTCTCTGTGTTATAGCCCAAAAAATTCCCTACACACCTATATCCCATTATATGTGCGCCAGGTTGCGACTTTGTGCACCAGAGCAATTTTTCTGACTAAAGGTCAGGTATTTTGTACAAAAATTATGAATAGATACGAAATTTTTTAATTATTTTCTACAGAGTTATTTTTGAATTACATTAACTTTTTTATACAGACATAAGGCCAATTTTTTTCAAATCTCCTTTCAAGATGGCGTATTAACTTTTTCGATGGAATATAGTAATATACAAATGCACTGTATTGTACCTATCACATTTGCAAAATCTAAATATTCAATGAAATTTTGGTTATCCATTGGCAAATGTATCATAAAACAATAAGATCATAAAGAATTATGAATCCAGAATAAGGAAAAATTGGAAAGGAAGTCTTAAATAAAATACGTGAATGCACATGTTTATCGTGGCATTCTTTCAAAAGCAAATGGAATTTAATTCCTTGCTTAATTGAATAACACAATTTTGTACACAAAAGATGTGCGTACACATGATCTGTACCTGATTATTCTTAGTACCTGGTTTTTTCTTTGGCAAGAAAACTAAAGAAAAAATAACAAATTCAAGAAAAATATCTTCAGCTTGGCTTTATAATTGACCAATCTAAATAAGGAGAAGGAAATTCCCATGATAAAAATACTGCAGGAAGATTTTTTCCGGTCCAAAAACTGCATCAGCTATCACAGTGTAAATTATGAGTTAATAAGACGATTCAAAATCATTATACAAGTCTTGGCATGCAGTAAAAGATAAATGCAAAAAAAATTGGTGATTACGCCAATAAAACAGCTGCCTTTTACAATGAATAATACTCTTGGAGATATATGTCTTCAATGGTTCATAAAATTTTGTGTATTGGGATCTGTCTGAAGAAGCGCAAGAAAAAAGAAACAAAGACTACAGATACTTTCGCGAACATGGCACAAGAAAAATGTCTAGATGTTGTACTAATAAAGACCTTATCACCATTCTTCATACTTCAGATCCACATATGTATGTCCAACATTCGAAAAAAATGGGAAACAACTCCAGCCGAATCAGAAGAGGAGACTAAACATTAAGAAGATGAAAATCAATGCTATTTAAAAGATTGATTTGAAAGTATACGTATTTATGTTAATTAATTAATATTTATTTTATAAATTGTTATATAAATAGGATTTTTTTTTTTCATTAAAACCTTTCGTTATTAAGAAAGTTTCAACTTTTCAAAAAATCTAAATTTTTTATTTCAAATGGATGTTTAAAAAACCAACCTTTGGCCTTGTTGTTTTTAAGCTTAAAATATTAAAGTGGCCAAAATTTGGCGTTTCCTGACAATATTTAGTTTACAAAACTATTAATAATTATAATTTGTAACAATAAGAATATGAAATACATATGATTTTTTTTTTTTGTGTGCAATAACCGCTATACGCCATAAAAATATTTGAAGATTTCAGTTGCAATACCCGACATCAACCATATCGCTACGAATAGAGTAAAAAGTTCTATTTTTTTCTTATAACGGTGACTCAGTAGTCACATTTAAAAAATATTATAGAAAAAAGATTAGTTCATACCTTAAGAATTTTGGAATGAAACAGTTTTTCTCTCTCCTAAAAATTTGAAATTTGGCGTATGGCTGGTATTGAATATATGCCCTCGAGGAGTTCCTAGAATATATGACAAATGGAATGACAAACTTAGATATATCCAGTGGCGAAGAGTACAATAAGCGCAGTCGGATATTGTGTCGAGACGGGCGATAAACTGAAAGATATCCAACTTACACTGCAATTAAAAAGTTAGGAGGGCGACCCGAAAGCTTTTCAGAACTTCTTCAGCTTATCCTAAGAGAAATCCCCAAATTAAAAAAACAAATACAACATTAAAAAAATAAATTTCATATACCGAAAGATATATATTGAGAATATTTTTATCAAAAATGTAATTTTCTTATACTTCTTGGAGCTATTGGTAAGGGTAAGATATATAAACTTTGAAGTAAATTATTTTTTTTAATTATAAATAATTTATCCAATGCGAATGGCATTTCGTTTAAAGAAAATAGTTCCTACAATTATTACTACAAGGTATTTAACTGCATTATTTTAATAACAGTAGCTACTGACAGTTATAAATTTAGCACGAAGTGCGTTGAAACAACTGGCAGGGCCAATGACGTTACTGCGTTTACTCCTGAGACACCGGGAAAGCTATTGAATACTGTTTATTAAACTTTTCAGAAGACATAGGATTTTTTGAGATATATTTAAAGATACTTTTAGAGCTTAGTCGTCACGAAGTAATCCTTATTGTCCGTTCAAGGCCGTTCAATTTTGAAATATGTCCATCGTTCCACTCTTTTCTTTTGTTTCACTTATATTTTAGTTTTTCTTATACTCTTCACTGGAGGTGACAGGTTATGTCTAACTTTGTCATTCCGTTTGTATTTTCTTCAATATCCATTTTCAACCCCATAAAGCATATATATGATTGATCCTCATGCATAGGGGAGTGATTTAGTTATGTCTGTCTCTCCATAACCGTGTTAAAATTAGTTTTACAACATCTCCAGATAAGCTATAAAAAATTTATGACGACTTTTAAGAAAAGTATTCTTAACGTTATATTACTTTTTATCATATATATATATATATATATATATATATATATTTACTATATAATACAAATGTCACTAGTATTGCCTTCAACTAGACGATTCTGTAAAGTAAAATTAGAGTCCACTATAACATTAATCTGTTATCTATATGGCTGGATGATTATTAGCTAATCTGACTTCATGAAGAGAAGTCATTATTCTGTTCGCTTAACATTAATTGAATTTAATAAAAAGTCTATGAGAAAAACTAAAGTTTTAATTTTTTTTTTTTTGAACTTTTAACATGGCGACCGTGACAGGACACGGCCAAAGTTGTTAATTTCTATATACATACAGGTTGATATTTGATTTTCTTTATATAAAAAGATGCCGCCTCTGTATGCGATTACAATAAAAATGCTTTGGCATTTTAACGTCAAATATATGTATGTATCTGTCTGGTTAAAAAGTAAAAAACATTACATTACCTTGTTCTCTCCACAATTTTTTATGCAGAGATGATTCTTTTTTTGACAACATAAATTTCAAAAATTTAGGCATTTTTTTAACAATGTGAAAATACTTCTATAGTAAAAGAATGTCATTAAAAAAATAAATTTTAATTTTTTTAATAATAAAATAAGTAAGTTTCATCAACAACTTTATTTTCCCTTAAAAACTGAGGTATTATTTATAATAAAGAAAAAATATGTTTCTTTACTGAAGTAGCCAAAAACTCGAACTATAAAAGCTAAATTTGAAAACCGACTAAAAATACAAAAATTAAGAAAATAAGATTCCAAATAATAAATTTTCATATTGACAAATTAATAGCTTAGTTTACATTATACTTTGTTGACTCTAACATTGTTTTCCTTTTTATAATTGCACATAAAATTATAAATCATAAAAAATACGTATTTATTTTTTTAAGGAAATGTATTTATTGTAATTAAATTTTCTCTAAATTTTAATGTCAAGCTTTGTACTATATGTGTAAGTATTTATTAAGGTTAAAGGTAAGTACTAGTTAATTCAGTCTTTAACTTTAGCTTTAGTTTTAGCTTATACAATTTTAATAATAAAAAAACAATTAGAGCAGTTGCATTTTTTTAAGTCGTCCCAGAAGATATTACATTCCTCTTAAGCTTCAATACTCCCGTTCTAATTACGCCAACTTTGATCTGTTCAGAAGAATGTTTTCTGAATGTAACGATATATGTATGCACATATGTGCTTTTCATTAGATCCAAATGTTATTAAAAAAATAATTAAAAAATTATACTGATTTTATTTAATAAATTTCAAGATTTAGATGTAGTAATAATTTTGTTTTTTACTCTATCCTTTAAAATATTGTATTTCAGAGACTAAATATATTTATACCATAAATAAAAATTAATAGTAAATACTGTATGCAATATACACATACATGCATACATATATCTAAAATTTTTCGTGAATCCTGGAATCTACTAAACATATCTTCCGTAGGAATAAATGTGTTGCAACACACATACATACATATGTTTCTTACTGTGTGATGTTACTGTCGGTAAAGAACTGAGAAGTTCATATTGCATTTTATTTACCAATTTAGTTTGCATAGAATCTATTACAGAAAAAGTTCTTTCGACGATTACTTGTGGAAACAACTAATATATAAAAAACCACCATCAAGAACTCCAATTCATAAAAAGAAGTTCTCCCCACTGTGTTTCATATGTATGCGTGATTAGAGTCTCCATATTTTTTAAAAACTTCTTAAACAGCGGATAATTTATTTAGAGTATTTTTCCATTAAGCTACTTAGGCCTATATATTTTTAAAGTTATTAAAACAAGTAAATTTTCTGGTTAGTATTAAGGGTATTTTTCCATTTAGCTACTTAGGCCTATAGATTTTTAAAGTAATTAAATTGTTTTAATTAAAATTAAATTTTTTTAATTACTTTAAAAATCTATAGACCTAAGTAGCTTAATGGAAAAATACCCTTAATACTGAGCAGAAAATTTTGCCAATTTAAATACCACATAGCAGATAATTTAATTTGAGATACAGATTGACAGCATTTTTAAATTAAAAGCTGACAAAAAAAATTAAAAATACATATGCCTTTTTCTTTAAGCGCCCTTACCATTGAAATTTAATATTTAAGTTAATATATATTTGTAAAAACACGACAGATGAAAAAAAAATCATTAAAAAAAACCAAAAACACCGCCAGGTATCTCGTCTCTTGCCATTTTAAAATTTTTATCGCCAGGAACGATTTCTTTATCGCAAAATTTGAATGCAATAGTATCAAAAATAATGGATTTACAAGTATTTACATTTCAAATATTACGTTGTGATAAATAGAGTTCAGTTTATATTATTTGTTTGCCTTCTCCTGTGAAATCACAAATTTGTGATTTAGGGCCTTTTTACATGAGAACACCGATATATAGATCATATAACAAGATCAAATAACAAGATTGCGCATTGCGCAGGTCCGTTAGTTTGTTGTATATCTTTCTCTTTTTTGTGTGACATAGACATAGAATATTTTTTGTTAATAAAGTACATTTGTGTTTGGAAAGTGCATCAAATAAAAGTAAACAAGTTAAAGAACCTTATATACCCTTCACCATTAATACAAATCTAGTTTAGTGAAGAGCTCCTATCAAAAAAACAAATATTCGGTGAGAGAGAATTAAAAAAAATTAAGAAAAAAATTAAGTACGATATATTATTTTAGATAAAAATGTCATCGCCTCTTAATGGGTTGAGCATTTAAAAAACAAAACAATTAAATTGACAATCGATCTTTCTTATGAAAATTTCAGAGGCCTATAACTGGCACATTTTTTCATCGCTCCATATATTTGTTTTTATTGGAGTTGCTTCATTGTTACATATGATATGGAAAAATTTTTTCCAGGCGTGTTGTTGAGCCCACTGTCAGAAGGTCATAGAGCGAGTTTTATGATTTTTGATATCTCTTTCGAAAATATGTATGATCGTTTGGCGTATTTAAATATTCTCTAGCTCATCTTTGCTTTGGCAAAGTTGATTTCAACACTAACATTTATTTATTTTAATAAGGATAAAAGTATGAAGTAGTTTAACAATGTGTTAAGAGTTTAGGATATTTTTTCCTATTTTGATTAATTATATAATAACAATGTATGATATTTGCATGTAAGTTTAATATTATTTTAGAGAGGAAAAAATTTTCAAAAAACCTTTCTGAACATTTTTTGTTTTTAGTAAAACAAGAATAAAGTTAAAAAAAATTATGATGAGGTCAGCTCATTAATATAGATAAACTCAGAGTCACGACATCTGATTTTAAAATTTTTATTAAGCCTGTGGATTCGTGTGTTGACAAGTTCAATGTTAGCCAGAGTGAAGACGTTCAGAAGAATAATGCCAAGGCAGGTTATGTATTATTTTTAACGGCTTATTTTGTTGGGCTATTTATAATTTTTTAATATGATACTGTGCAGCAGTAAACCATAATGGGGCAGCATAAAAAATGATAGCTTGAAATTCTAATTTAAATATAAGAGTTTTATTCCCAGTACTGAGTCTGGAATTTTTGTTTATTAAAGGGTATAGTAGTCTTATTACCTTGTTAATTTTGTCGATCCTTAAATTTGAATTTACAATAAGTGAAACAAAAAATTTTCATAGAGATAATCCAAAATTTTAAACTTTTGTAGCCCGAAATAGCTCTTCTTTAAGTAGCTTCAAGGCCAAACTCATCGATTTCGTCTTCTTTCTTCCCATTTAAAATCGATACACCCGTTTAGAAGTTATGTTGTTTTTTCTAGTTTTGCGCCAAAATTTCTTACATTTTTTACTACACTAATTTTCATATTATGATGACGTAGATGCGCAGCAGAACATTTTTTTGTACGGCTGAGTGCGCAATTTTGTTTTCTTGATTAATGGAAATAGATATTTACTCACTCTTACTTATTTGGTAACATAGAGGCCTCTTCGAACGTCTCTATATGTATAGTTGGTGAGAATTTTACATAAAAACAATCATATACGTATATACATATATATATCAAATGTTTTGTTTATGAGTTAAATCTTTGTGTTTATAACTTAAATACAAATATAAAATATTATATGCATTCCGAAAAGTTGATTGTTTCAAAATATAAAATGTGTTTTATATAAATAAATATGTTTTATTTTAATGTAAAGTTAGCAAAATTATTAGCATGATACGTCATTGACAGCTATTCAGTGTAAATAATTTACGGATGGTTAAAATGATAGAATTTAATATGAAGTTATAGGTGATAATAAAATTTCTCTTCATCTTGGATTTTATTTGTAATTAGCGGATACTTATTTGGAACGTGACGTCAACAAATACATTCGAGCCTTCGTGCTGCACTTACAGTCTGGTAAAGATTATTGTACGCGTTGACACTCACATTATACATACTTCCAAATCAATTAATAGTGACCGTGCGCCAGCAATTTATTTTTACGATTAATTATTCAGTTAATTTCCATTACACTTTATGCCATTTTGTAACAAATAATTTATTAATGTTGTACAAATACCGATTTTGAGTACTGTTTCTGTTACTACCCGTTGACGAAAGACGGAAAAAATCTGTTTTTTATTTGTAAAACTAATCAACACATACCATAACAACAAAACACTATGATTAATTCTTCTATATCATATGTAACAATGAAGCAACTCCAATAGAAACAAGTATATGGAGCGATGAAACAATGTGCTTGTTTTAGGCCTCCGAAATTTTCATAAGAAAGATCGATTGTCAATTTAATTGTTTTTTTTAAATGCTCAACCAATTAAGAGGCGATGACATTTTTATCTAAAATTATATATCGTACTTAATTTTTTTTTCTTAATTTTTTTTTAATTCTCTCTCACCGCAATATTTGTTTTTTTGATAGGAGCTCTTCACTAAACTAGATTTATATTCATGGTGAAGGGTTTATAAGATTCGAGCTAGCGAAATATAGCTCTCTTACTTGTTTACTTTTATTTGATGCACTTTCCATACACAAATGTACTTTATTAACAAAAACTATTCTATGTCTATGTCACACAAAAAAGAGAAAGATATACAACAAACTAACGCACCTGCGCAATGCGCAATCTTGTTATTTGATCTTGTTATATGATCTATATATCGCTGTTCTCATGTAAAAAGGCCCTAAATCTCAAATTTGTGATTTCACAGGAGAAGGCAAACAAATAATATAAACTGAACTGTATTTATCACAACGTAATATTTGAAATGTAAATACTTGTAAAACCATTATTTTTGATACTATTGCATTCAAATTTTGTGATAACGGTGAAATGTATGGAAATTACGAAAAAAGTAAAATTCGTATAAATTCGAGTAAAGGGCTTTCGAAATGAGACGAGTGGTATACTTCTTTGCAGTGATGTCAGTTATGGCGATTTCTCATCTAAATGATTATATATTCGTCACATTCCTCGAGTGATTTCCATGTGTGTAGCCACCTTCTCCAGTAAAGGGAGGAAGACTTCACGCTTCCCTCAAACAATCTGCAATTTCCAGCAGTTCTTAATTTTTTCTTGGCATATATATATATATATATATATATATATTCGTCACATTCCTCGAGTGATTTCCATGTGCGTAGCTACCTTCTCCAGTAAAGGCAGGAAGACTTCGCGGTTCCCTCAAACAATCTGCAATTTCAAGCAGTTCTTAATTTTTTCTTGGCACTGTTATTGTTGACTGCCAAAAAGTTTTTTTTAGCATTTATATATATATAGAAATTGATGTATTTAATAATAGAAAATAAACTAAAAAAAAGTTATTGTGCGAAGTCTTTTCTGCTTTAAAGTCTGGGCAATTTCGCACGGCTCTCTGATGTCGTTGCCATAACAGCGTCAACATTTCCTGGTATAACTCATTTGGGAATGCTAGCTAGCAATTGAATGTGTCGTTCCGTTCCTTGTATGTGTGATGGAATTTTTGGATCAAAAAACGGTGGATAATCTTGATTTAAACATTCTTTCCATGTGTCGCACGGAATGCTTCGCGTGAATGGTGGTTCAAATACATTATTTATATCATTCAAATTGATCATTTCATTTTTATAAACTCTAAGTTGGTCTTCTCCATCGGTTCTAAAGCATAGAATTTTCTTTATAGCACAGTCTCGCTTTCGTTTTCTATCATCAAACAACACTGCTACCAAAGTATTTTCCGAATGCGCATAATATGAATTATCCTTAATTACTTTAGTTACAATACTGCGTAAATGAGGTTGTAGAAACCGTGACCAATTAAAGAATTTAAAAAGTAATGCACTACCGTATACGACAGAGCTGTAAAACTTGATATTGAAGTAAATTGGCACATAACAATCAATTATAAAATCAACCAGAATTCGTAAATTTTCAGATGGATTTTCCGTTGTCACATACAATAGTAATAATCTACAGGCCTTGGTGAGCCAGCGAGAATGTACAATTTTTCCTTGTATGTTAGCCAGATCAACCTAAACCTCGCCGTTAGAAATTGTATGAGCCATGCCGCATAAGTACTTCGAATCGGCGAAAAATTCAATTTTTCTGATTTTTCAACTCAATTTTCCGAAAGCCGTCCACCACCTGAAATGCAGAATAATAAAATAATTAAAAACGGTTGACAATTATAATAAATGAGTTAAAGCATATATATATATATATATATATATATATATATATATATATATATATATATATCTTAATATATAAATCAAAGTATACTATGATTGAAATTAAGAAAGTGAAAGTTAATTAGAATAAATTTATAGTGGTATTTATAATACATGTCCTCTTTTTTTTATACACAAAATATTTAATATGTACATATAATAATCTAATTAAATTAATTAAAAATATCTACAAAGGCTTGTATAAATTAGTTTGTTTTTTTATGCGACTACTTTTGCGAATATTGACAGCAGTATCATTTTTAATAGTATCAGAATTAAAATTATTAAATTTTGTTTTTCTCAGTTTATTATGAAAGGAATTTCTTCTATAAGTTTTTCCATCTATTAAACTCTTTACAATATATGATCTGGGCGTATTGTGATAAGCAATTATTACTCCGGGTATCTACTTTCGTGATACATCTATCTCAAAATATACATTGTCACCAATCTTAAATCCTTTCCTTTGTGTCTCGATTATAATACTTCTCAAAATTATTTATTTTCCTTTTCATTCCATTTTTAATAAATTTACTGTTTATGTATTTTAAATTAGGTTCTAACAATTCATCTGTACTTGGAATTTTAGTTCTCAAACGCCTATATAATAACAACTGCGCTGGAGAATAATTTAAATCCTTAACCGGAGTGTTACAATATTCTAACAATGCATTGTATATATCCTCTTTTGTTTCTGATTTTTTCAAAATTTTTTTAGCAATGCCCACTATTCTTTCGGCCATACCATTACTTCTAGGATAATTTGGACTACTTGTTATTATTTTAAAATTCCACCTATTAGGAAATTCTAAATATTCATATGATCCAAATGGCATATTATCAGGTACAACAATCTTTGGTATCCCAAATCAAGAGAAAACTTCTATCCATGCTTCAATTATATCTAAAGAAGTCTTAGATTTTAAGTAATTATTCATCCAATAAAATAACTCACCTAGTTTTCCAAATATGACTTTCGTGTAATTTTTTTAAAATATTTGGCTGCAAAATCTTTGGAATTATTATGCGTTCATTATAAAGAACTAATTTGCCTTTTACTGTTATATCGTATCGCTTATTGTAGTAACCTTTAATATAATCGGGTATTTTATTTTTTTCGGGCCATCCTTCCATAGAACACTTTCTTAGCAAGCTTAATTTTTCATCATTTCTGGTTGCATTTCCAATCCTTTCTAATGTATCATCTTGTACATTTATACTATGAACCATTTCTGTTACGCCATCTTCATGTTCCGTGTCACCTGTTTCAATTAAATTTCTAGAAAAATAATCTGCAGCAACTATACTTTTTTCTGGTTTTTACAAAACAACGACTTTATATGGAAACATTTTTAATCTTAATCTCTGTAATCTAGATGATCCAATTTTATTTATATCCTTTTTAAAAATAGTTTCTAAAGGTTTATGATCTGATATGATAATAACTTTTTTCCATAAATAAACTAATGGAACTTTTTACAAGCAAACACTATTGCCAAAAACTCTTTTTCTATTTGAGCGTACTGTTTTTCTGCGCTTGACAAGGATCTTGAAGCAAACGAAATAATTTTATCATTTTGAAACAAACAACAACCGAGTCCATCTTCTGAAGCATCAGTTTGAATTAGTACATCATATTTCTGATTGAAAGGTGTTAATATAGTATGATTTGAAACCATACTCTTAATTTTATGAAAACATTCTTCATGAATAGGTAATACTACATAATCATTATTCTTTTTAAGTAATTCTCTCAACGGAGATGTCACATTAGTTAAATTTGGTACAAATTTTCTTAAGTAATTCACCAGACCCAAAAACGACTGTAGGCTACATTGATCTTTACGAAAATTTAATGCTAAAATGGCTTCTACACGTTTTTTATCTGGTCTAATACCATGATTTTAAATAATGTGGCCTAAAAAATTTACTTCTTGTACTCTAACAGCCTGTTTATAGAACATACATGGGCGAATACGTAATGTTTAGCGTCTGTCTAACACGTTCCGCTTTTTCGTTTGACTTACGTTGTGATTCGTGTGAATATACGTCGAGTCAAATCACAATACTGCCAACATGTTAATTAATATTTTTTCGTTACTTTTTTATATACAAAATTATTTTTTCTGTTATAAACGAGGATAACCCTGCTTCGGAGCTTCAAAAACAAAACAAAAGTATAGGTATAAAAAAACAATACAAAATACTTAAAAATTTTTTAAGGTATTTATAATAAAAATAATTATAAAATAGTTATTAGTGTAAGCAAGTTGCAATATTTTTTAATGGAACTATTTAAACAAAAGTGAAATCATATTTACGCACATACATATGTATTAAATCTATTAGTGTATAAACAATCAAATATTGATGCAAGTGATATAACGGGCAGTTGCTCACCAAAACCAATTCATTAATAATTCATTTGTTTGCCTGATAAACGTTGGGACAGATTTCTCATTGATGGTGTCATTGATTCCTTATTGATTATTCATTATTTTCTTTCTTTTCTGTAGAGCTTGGATTTTCTAGAGAGTGATAACGAGAGTGATAACGAAGACACCCGCTTAGCCCGAAGAAATTAAAGGGATGCGTTAAATATTTTTGAGTTGCCAGAGGAACAGTAATAAGACTTTTAATAAAAAACATTTCGTGATATTTAATTCTATTTACTAAACAGCTTTGTAGGCAACTTTAGAGTAAACAAAGAAATTTTCAAGATGCTACTAGATGAGTTGAGCCCAAAATTAAAGGAAGCACATAGGAATACGCACACATTACCAACAAATGCACTGGCAACTTTTCTAAAATTTCTTGAAACCGGTGAATATGAATCCTCAATAGGCAATGAGTGGGCCTCATCAATGTGTAAGTCCCAAGTGTCAAAAGTAATTATGGAATATTTCGATATTTTTGAAAAAAACTCTGTGTTCCTAGTGGATAACATTAAATAAAGGCATAGAAGATGAAAATATATGTAAGGAGGCTTTTTATAGTGGAGGTGGTATGCCCGGTGTTGTGGGATGTGTTGATGGCACACATGTGCGGATTAAGTCGCCGAGAAAACATTTAATGCACTTATATCACAAATATAAGGGCTTTTACAGCATTAATGTTATGACAGTAAGTATATTGTATAAAATTTTAACAAATGTACGGTTTTGCTATTACCATTTCTATTATTATTTTTAGATATGTGATCATAATATGGTTATCACGTATGTAGACGCCAGACATCCCGGACGTAATCACGACGCATTCGTGTGGGAACAAAGTGGGGCTCACCAGTTTTTTTAAATCTCAGTATTTGAAAGGAAAAAGAAATACCTGGCTTCTCGGTATGCATGCATAAGTGTTTAGTTTAAAATTACTATTAGCAAAAAATATATATATATTGCAGGTGACGGTGGTTACAAATTGCAGCCATATTTGTTGAAGCCCTATAGAAATGAAGTTTCATCTTATGAAAGAAAGTTTAACCAAAAACACAGCAGCCTTCGTAACGTAATAGAACGCTGTTTCGGTGTTTTAAAAAATAGATTTAGATGCTTAATTGGTTCCAGAGGGTTGCATTATGCTCCAGCAAAGGTTGCTCAAATAGTAAATGTCTGTTGTGCTCTGCACAATATATGTATTCTTTATAGAAATAATTGGACACAATTTGAGTCTGCCACTTCTACCGAGCAAAATGAAGAAGAAGAAGACTGTAGTGAAAATATGACAGCAGCAATCACTATAAGAGATCAACTAGCACACAATATGTAAGAAAAAACAATTATAATAAATGAGTTATAGCATATATATATATATCTATATATATATATATATATATATATATATATATATATATATATATATATATATATATATATATATATATCTTAATATATAAATCAAAGTATACTATGATTGAAATTAAGAAAGTGAAAGTTAATTAGAATAAATTTATAGTAGTATTTATAATACAACATCTCCTCTTTTTTTTATACACAAAATATTTAATATGTACATATAATAATCTAATTATATTAATTAAAAATATTTACAAAGGCTTGTATAAATTAGTTTGTTTTTTTATGCGACTACTTTTGCGAATATTGACAGCAGTATCATTTTTAATAGTATCAGAATTAAAATTATTAAATTTTGCTTTTCTCAGTTTATTATGAAAGGAATTTCTTCTATAAGTTTTTCCATCTATTAAACTCTTTACAATATATGATCTGGGCGTATTGTGATAAGCAATTATTACTCCGGGTATCCACTTTCGTGATACATCTATCTCAAAATATACATTGTCACCAATCTTAAATGCTTTCCTTTGTGCGTCGATTATAATACTTCTCAAAATTATTTATTTTCCTTTTCATTCCATTTTTAATAAATTTACTGTTTATGTATTTTAAATTAGGTTCTAACAATTTATCTGTACTTGGAATTTTAGTTCTCAAACGCCTATATAATAACAACTGCGCTGGAGAATAATTTAAATCCTTAACCGGAGTGTTACAATATTCTAACAATGCATTGTATATATCCTCTTTTGTTTCTGATTTTTTCAAAATTTTTTTAGCAATGCCCACTATTCTTTCGGCCATACCATTACTTCTAGGATAATTTGGACTACTTGTTATTATTTTAAAATTCCACCTATTAGGAAATTCTGAATATTCATATGATCCAAATGGCATATTATCAGGTACAACAACCTTTGGTATCCCAAATCTAGAGAAAACTTCTATCCATGCTTCAATTATATCTAAAGAAGTCTTAGATTTTAAGTAAATTAACTCAAACCACTTACTAAAATAATCTACAATAACTAAAAAAATTTTTCCAGAATATTCTAAAATGTCACAGCCAACTTTTTCAAAAGGCAAGTTCGGAATATCATGCGGAATAATAGGTTCCTTTATATTAGACGGCCTAATTTCTTGACATTTTTCACATTTTAAAATGTAGTTTTCAATATCCTGATTCATATTCATCCAATAAAATAACTCACCTGCTCTTTTCCTAGTTTTCCAAATACCCATATGACTTTCGTGTAATTTTTTTTAAATATTTGGCTGCAAAATCTTTGGAATTATTATGCGATCATTATAAAGAACTAATTTGCCTTTTACTGTTATATCGTATCGCTTATTGTAGTAACCTTTAATATAATCGGGTATTTTATTTTTTTCGGGCCATCCTTCCATAGAACACTTTCTTAGCAAGCTTAATTTTTCATCATTTCTGGTTGCATTTCCAATCCTTTCTAATGTATCATCTTGTACATTTATACTATGAACCATTTCTGTTACGCCATCTTCATGTTCCGTGTCACCTGTTTCAATTAAATTTCTAGAAAAATAATCTGCAGCAACTATACTTTTTTCTGGTTTTTACAAAACAACGACTTTATATGGAAACATTTTTATTCTTAATCCCTGTAGTCTAGATGATCCAATTTTATTTATATCCTTTTTAAAAATAGTTTCTAAAGGTTTATGATCTGATATGATAATAACTCTTTTTCCATAAATAAGCTAATGAAACTTTTTACAAGCAAACACTATTGCCAAAAACTCTTTTTCTATTTGAGCGTACTGTTTTTCTGCGCTTGATAAGGATCTTGAAGCAAACGAAATAATTTTATCATTTTGAAACAAACAACAACCGAGTCCATCTTCTGAAGCATCAGTTTGAATTAGTACATCATCTTTCTGATTGAAAGGTGTTAATATAGTATGATTTGAAACCATACTCTTAATTTTATGAAAACATTCTTCATGAATAGGTAATACTACATAATCATTATTCTTTTTAAGTAATTCTCTCAACGGAGATGTTACATTAGCTAAATTTGGTATAAATTTTCTTAAGTAATTCACCAGACCCAAAAACGACTGTAGGCTAGATTGATCTTTAGGAAAATTTAATGCTAAAATGGCTTCTACACGTTTTTTATCTGGTCTAATACCATGATTTTAAATAATGTGGCCTAACAAATTTACTTCTTGTACTCTAACAGCCTGTTTATAGAACACACATGGGCGAATACGTAATGTTTAGCGTCTGTGTAACACGCTCCGATTTTTTCGTTTGACTTACGTTGTGATTCGTGTGAATATACGTCGAGTCAAATCACAATACTGCCAACATGTTAATTAATATTTTTTCGTTACTTTTTTATATACAAAATTATTTTTTCTGTTATAAACGAGGATAACCCTCCTTCGGAGCTTCAAAAACAAAACAAAAGTATAGGTATAAAAAAACAATACAAAATACTTAAAAATTTTTTAAGGTATTTATAATAAAAATAATTATAAAATAGTTATTAGTGTAAGCAAGTTGCAATATTTTTTAATGGAACTATTTAAACAAAAGTGAAATCATATTTACGCACATACATATGTATTAAATCTATTAGTGTATAAACAATCAAATATTGATGCAAGTGATATAACGGGCAGTTGCTCACCAAAACCAATTCATTAATAATTCATTTGTTTGCCTGATAAACGTTGGCACAGATTTCTCATTGATGGTGTCATTGATTCCTTATTGATTATTCATTATTTTCTTTCTTTTCTGTAGAGCTTGGATTTTCTAGAGAGTGATAACGAGAGTGATAACGAAGACACCCGCTTAGCCCGAAGAAATTAAAGGGATGCGTTAAATATTTTTGAGTTGCCAGAGGAACAGTAATAAGACTTTTAATAAAAAACATTTCGTGATATTTAATTCTATTTACTAAACAGCTTTGTAGGCAACTTTAGAGTAAACAAAGAAATTTTCAAGATGCTACTAGATGAGTTGAGCCCAAAATTAAAGGAAGCACATAGGAATACGCACACATTACCAACAAATGCACTGGCAACTTTTCTAAAATTTCTTGGAACCGGTGGATATGAATCCTCAATAGGCAATGAGTGGGCCTCATCAATGTGTAAGTCCCAAGTGTCAAAAGTAATTATGGAATATTTAGATATTTTTGATAAAAAAATCTGTGTTCCAAGTGGATAACATTAAATAAAGGCATAGAAGAGGAAAATATATGTAAGGAGGCTTTTTATAGTGGAGGTGGTATACCCGGTGTTGTGGGATGTGTTGATGGCACACATGTGCGGATTAAGTCGCCGAGAAAACATTTAATGCACTTATATCACAAATATAAGGGCTTTTACAGCATTAATGTTATGACAGTAAGTATATTGTATAAAATTTTAACAAATGTACGGTTTTGCTATTACCATTTCTATTATTATTTTTAGATATGTGATCATAATATGGTTATCACGTATGTAGACGCCAGACATCCCGGACGTAATCACGACGCATTCGTGTGGGAACAAAGTGAGGCTCACCAGTTTTTTTAAATCTCAGTATTTGAAAGGAAAAAGAAATACCTGGCTTCTCGGTATGTATGCATAAGTGTTTAGTTTGAAATTACTATTAGCAAAAAATATATATATATATTGCAGGTGACGGTGGTTACAAATTGCAGCCATATTTGTTGAAGCCCTATAGAAATGAAGTTTCATCTTATGAAAGAAAGTTTAACCAAAAACACAGCAGCCTTCGTAACGTAATAGAACGCTGTTTCGGTGTTTTAAAAAATAGATTTAGACGCTTAATTGGTTCCAGAGGGTTGCATTATGCTCCAGCAAAGGTTGCTCAAATAGTAAATGTCTGTTGTGCTCTGCACAATATATGTATTCTTTATAGAAATAATTGGACACAATTTGAGTCTGCCACTACTACCGAGCAAAATGAAGAAGAAGAAGACTGGAGTGAAAATATGACAGCAGCAATCACTATAAGAGATCAAGTAGCACACAATCTGTAAGAAAAAGCAATAAAACAGTAGTAAAACATATTTAAGTCATCTTTTATTCATTACAAACAAATTAAATAGGTTTTTCATGGGAACATACATATATTTAAAATAGTAATAATGACGATAATAATAATAATGATAATAATAACAACAGTAATAATCATGATAATAACAATAACTATAATAAGAATAACAATAGTAACATTAAATAATAATAACAATGGTAATAATAACAACAATAATAATAATGACAATAATAATTATAATAAAAATAACAATAATAATAATAAATGATAAAAGTTATTTTTGTTCCTCAGTACAATACTTTACAAGGTCATATGTAGCTTTCGTTATCAGCTTCATTGATTCTGCCATTATTTTAAGTGATGCAGACTGCGCTTGTAATGCCCCTGAACACTCTCTTATGGCTGTTACACATTCTTTCGTTGCGTTCGCTTGCATTTTTGTTGTTTTTAATGTTTCAACCTGGACTTCGTATTGAAGACGAAGAAGTTTAAGTCGATCCTGCCCTTCGGCGGCACTAGCGCAATATTTCCGCCTCCTTTGAGATGTTGTGCGGGTGGGTTTTGTTGTTGGTGTAATGGATTTTGGCATACGAGAAGACTCCGATGCTGCATTTTGTGATGTTCTTGGTGAGCTCTCGTTTAATACAATCCATTGCTGTGGAAAACACTCTTCCGATTGTGGCATTTTCAAAGTAGCAGACGATGTTGGAGTGATAACTGCTATATTATTGTTTTTTTGGTGGCGCAACTTCCCGAGTAGCAGTTTTGGGGAGGCCATAAACTTTTCCCTTTGGAGCAGCTGCAGCTGAAATATGACATATCCTGTCTATGTCATTTTCAATTCAGTTAGATTGTTTACCCGACAAGGACCGCCCCCTGTGTTGGTAAGACTTTTGTTGTTGTCTGCAATTTTCTTTTTTAGACGACACTTTAGGTCTGCCCATACCTGAAATAAAGTTGGTAAAGTGCTTAATAATAAGAAGTGATACAGATAAACTGTTTACTCATCACAACATTAAAATTGATATATACTTTTCGATTTTTTATAAGAGTGTTTGAAGTAGCAAAAAGATCTAACGGGTGAGAAATTGTTCCTTAATATTTAAAGTTTTAAATTTATATTTCAACGTTTAAAGCATTTATTAATTTTCTGCTTTAAAAGCCTTTGTATTATTGAATCATAAACAGTATCTTAAGTTTTTACCGCCAATAAAGGCCACTTTTATATTTTTTTTAATACTTGTATAGCAACTACTAAACATAAAAAAATACATACCTTTTTCCACTCGCTTCCGCTTCTTGATGGTGGCCCGTAGGAATTCACCTTTTTTGCCACAGTCTCCCAAACCAAACTGGGGGCTTCCTGTAGTCAAATGAGGGTATTCATCCATGCACTATACCAGTTTGTTGAATTGTGCAACCGTTGTCAACTTTATGCTGGAGATACGTATGGTTTTCTTAAATTAAATATTGTTATAATGTATATACATAAATATTAAAATATTTACCTTTTCCATTTTTTGAAGCTTTATTTCGATTATAATATTTTTTAAAATTTTTTTGTTTCAAAATAATATAATAATAACTGAAACACGAAATGTTTTTTTTCAATCGATTGATTTTGACACCAAATATTTTAATAAACCTGATATATAAACAAAAAAAAAAAACGTGAATTGTTACGTTTTTTCGTTTCGATTGTGACATTCGCTTTTTAAAAAATTAAAAACGTTACCGTTTTCGTGCGTTTTAACGTTAAATTGTGTTCTATAAACAGGCTGTAAATTGAATTTTATTTCTATTCAATTTTATGTTCTTTTCTCTAGCTCTTTTTAAAAATATATTTACATTCCTATCATGTTCATCTACCGTCTTCCCACCAATTATAATGTCATCAATATATATATTTACTCCAGGCAAATGTCCAAAAGTTTCAAAAATGTATCTTTGAAATACCTTAGATGAAGTATCTAACCCAAAAGGCAATCTTTTAAATTTATAACATCCAAAAGGTGTCGAAAAAGTTACTAAATTGCTTGAGAGGTATATGCCAGAATCCATCTTTTAGATCAAAAGCTGAAAAATATGCATATTAATCTAAATTTGCACTTATTTCTTCAAATGTTGGTATTAAATAATGGTTGTGTATTATATATTTATTAAGTTCTCTAAGATCCAAACATAATCGTAAACTACCATCGCTTTTTTTACGAATAACTAAATTGCTAACCCATCCGCTTGGACTATATGTTTTCTTTATTATATTCATTTTTACCAATTCATTTAATTTAATTTCCAATTTATTTTTAATTTTGATTGGAACTCTTCTAGGTGGATGAGCCACAGGAAGTGCATTTTCACTTATTTCAATTCTGTATTCTTTTTAAAATTTTCCTATGCCCTCAAAAACATCCTTAAATTTAATAAATAATGTTTCTAGTCAAATCGAAGATTTTTCTAAATTGCAAATTCACTTAATCAAATCTAATTTGACACAAGTATCTCTACTTAAAATTGGTTTAAAGCCGTCATTTACGATCAAAAATAATTCGATAGAAGTATTGTCTTTCGAAACACATTTCAGCATTATTTTACCTAATGGACTTATTTTATGGCCACCGTATGTTTTTAAAATAGTTTTGGTAGGCTAAAAGATTGGTTTTCTAAATATTCGTTTTAAGACAGAAATTGGAATTATATTTGCATCAGAGCCCGTATCTAATTTAAAATTAATTTTATGACCTTCTATCATTATTTCCTGACACCAAATATCATTACCTTTTAACAAATTAACGCTGTCAGTTAACGCAAAATCACAATTAGAATTGGATCTACATGCTTTAGAAAAGTGATTAAATTTGTTGCATTTATTACAAATTTTTCCTAATGCCGGACAGCTATTAAATATATGAGATCTTAAGCACTTAGTACGTTTTATGTTTATGTTATTAAACTTGTCATAATTTTTTTTATCTTGACTATATTTAAATTCACCTTTCTGCTGCTTTACAATAATATGTAAGTCTTCTGTCTTATCATTATTTCTATCTTCTTGCTGAACATCATGCACAAGCTGATTTGACCCTTGAACTTCTTTGATTTGTTGGTTTTGTTTTTCATATATTCTGCATTCCAATACAATATGTTCTGTTTCAGTTTTTTCCACTTTAGTTAACTTCTCTTAAAGTTTTGAATCTGATACACCCAATACAATACGATCTCTTACCATTTCTAATACATTTGAGAATTCACAGCTTCTGGCTAGTTCCTTTAAATCTCTTACAAAATCATCAATTGGCTCGTTCGGTTTTTGTGAGCGGTTGTAGAAAAAAAACTTTTCATATAAAATATTTTTCATTGGTGAAAAATAGTCGTTAAAAGCCTTTATCACTTTTGCATTGTTATTAATATCCTCATTTGGAATATCCAATGTTCGTATTATTTCTCTACCTTCAATTCCAATCTGGTTCATCAGCAAGGCAAGTTTTACACTGTCACTTGACTTGGTATTCTTTGCGACCAAATAATCTTCAAAATCACTTCGAAATATTTCCCAATTCTGGGCTTTGTTTCCACAAACTCTTAAATCAGGAATAGATTTTAAATCCATTTTGGAAAAATTATTTTGACCAAAATGGTCTCCAACCTAAGACTAGTAACTTTTAACTTTCTTATTTTTTATTTTATCATGTATTATTAAGAATTCAATAAAAACATAACAATAAAAAAATATTACCTAAGCTGACGTTTTAAATTAATATGTTTAATCGTTGTAAAGTTAAAGAAAAAATAAAAAAAGTGACCAAAATGGTTCAAACCTAACAGCAGGGTTAAGAAAGAAATTATTAAAGCTAGGAAACTAGTATTAGCGAATAAAAGGAAATAAGAATAAGATAAGAAAAATGTCAAACCCCGACAATCTTTTTCTTATTATTAAATAATGTAGCAAATGCGCAACAGCTAAATAGAGAAGAGCTTGTAGCCCTAATCAACAAGCAACACTTAACCCAAATGCAGATTTAGCAAACATTGCGAACCAAACTATTAATGCAGAGTATGCAAACAATCTATCTGTTCTCGACGAGATACCAGATGTAGTCAAATGTTTGAGAGAATTTTCTGGTCAACCGGGAGAATTCAATTCCTGGAAAAAAGTGTTGACCGCATCTCAAAAATTTATGAACATACGAAAGGTATACTGCAGTACTATGGCATTATAAATGTTATCAGAAACAAAATTACTGGCAATGCAGACATTGCACTCGAGTCCTACAATATGCCTTTTGACTGGGGCGCGATTTGTAATGGTTGTCCTTGCTTTATGCAAAAAAACGGGAAGTTTCCACTTTAGAATATCAAATGACCTCGTTGGTACAAGGTAATATGTTAGTAGAAAAATTCTACCAAGCAGTCAATTCAAATCTGTCCTTAATTCTCAATAAATTAGGATCTATGAACGTAGGCTCAAAATCTTTTCACGCACTAATTCAGAAATAAAGCACTCGATACTTTTGTGCGCGGCCTTAACGGTGATATGTGTAGACTTTTGGGTATGAGGAAACCAACAGAATTTCCCTGAGCACTCCACTTATGTTTGAAATTGGAAAATCAAAAATATCGCAAACAATACCCACATAGTACTATGAGTCCCAGCCAAAAAATCAGGCAGCAAAACAATCCACCACCGTTGCAACAAAAAAATTTTCGATGGCACGGAGGACAACAAGAATAACATAGAATGTTATGAGGATCGGAGATATATTGAAATATTTGATAGACTCTGGCTCAAGCCAAAACTATATTCAATCAAATTTAGAAAAAAAATCATACAAAATAAACATGTTTTTTCGATAAAAACTATCGGAGGCAACATTCAAATTAAAAAACATACTTATCTGAAATTATTAAATCGGACAGAACCTTTTAAATTTTTTCTGTTACTTTCCATGAAATGCTATGGCATCCTCGACTATGACAGCCTAAAACAGCTTGATGCTGTAATAAATACAAGTAAAAATATATTGCAAATAAAAAATTTTAACATAAAAATTAAACAGATGGAAACTGCTGCAGTAAATACAATTAGGATTTACGATGAAAACATAACGCCGCATCAAAAGCAAATCTTACTACAGTTATTCGACAAACATCCCAAATTGTTTTTAAAACCAGATGTAAAATTAACATACTAAGTATAGGTTGGCAGGTGAAATAAGAATCTCTACAGAATTACCAGTCTGTAGCAAATTTTATCTTTACTTTGCTTCACTTAGGAATGAAGAAGACAGTCAAGTCAAACAGTTGCTAAATGGTGGTGTAATTAGACCATCCAAGTTACCTTATAACCCGCCGGTATGGATAATACCAAAAAACCGGATTCCAACAACAACAAACAGTTCAGAATGGTGATCGACTAATGGAAGTTAAATTCTGTAACAATAGCCGACACATACCCAATACCAGAAACAGAAGGTATGCTAGCTCAGCTTGGCAATTACTCAATTTTCACTACATTAAACCATTAAAGTGCATTCCACCAGATCCCATTCAAAAAGTCCGATAAAGAGAAAACTACTTTTTCTGTAAAAAGTGTCAAATTTGATTTTGTTCGATTGAAATTTGGGCTCAAGTATGCGCCTGCCATATTCCAGCGCGCTCTTGACGATTTCCTCCATGAACAAGATTTGCTACGTGTACATTGACGATATTATAATTTTAAGTAGAACTGAAGAAGAACATATTAAGGATCTTGGAAAAATTTTTGAAACATTAAAACAAGCTAATTTGAAGGCCCAATTGAACAAATGCCACTTTTTTCGGAGCGACTTTAAATTTCTCGATTTTATCCTCATTGCGAAAATTTGTGTACCAGCGTGCAAAAGTCAAAATTTACACAGATCATCAGCCTTTAACTGCGGCTTTAAGCAATAAAAATACAAACAGTAAATTGAAACGGTGGGAAGCGAAACTAGAGGGATACAATTATAAAATGTTTTATAAGGTTGGTCACACAAATGTAGCGGCTGATGCATTGTCAAGAATGCAAGCACAAACACAAATAAATTCGTTATCGATTTCCATGCACCGCGATGATAGTTCATCGAAAAATTTAATACAATCTATGTATGTGCCAATAAATGTTTTCAAGAGTCAAATGTTCTTAGATTGGTCAGCAGAACCTAGTAGTAGCTTTCAGATAATTTTTCCCACTTTCCATCGCCACATTATTAAGAAACAAGAATTTAATAAAGATAAGCTCATTACATTGTTAAAAAGGTACCTTAATCCATCAGGATTAAGGCCACTGAAGCCATAATGGGGATAATTCGAGATATATTTCCAATTCACTTTAGTAAGTATCACATTAGATATACATGGAGGGAAGTAGAAGATATATCAAATCATCAATGGCAATAGGAAATAATTATTAAAACACATAAGCGAGCACATCGCAATGCTAAAGAAAACAAGATGGACATTCTGGAAAAATCCTTTTTTCCTAGCATGAATGGTAAAATAAATAAAATAATTAAGCTTTGCACAATTTGCAAAGCAAAGAAGTACGACAGACACCCAAATAAGCCTGCAATACAGGAAACTCCTATACACACACAGGCTGGTCAAATAATACACATAGAGATCTATCAAACAGAAGGTCATTTAGTGCTTACCGCTTCAGATAAGTTTTCAAAATATGCACAGGTAAAGCAAATAAAGTCAAGGGCTATTGAGGATATAAAAAGCCATTTAGGAAGCTTCTTTTTTATTTGGTGTTCCTCAAACGATTATCTTTGATAATGAGAAGTCATTCAATTTTGCGTCTATTACTTTTATAATTGAAGGCATTTAAAAAATACAAATATACAAATCTCCACCTTATAAAAGATCTGTTGGACAAGTCGAGAGATTTCACTCGATATTATCTGAGGTTAGGCGCTTTTTAAAGGCAGAAAACAAAGATCAGATATTTACTCAACTTTTGGACAGAGCAGTTTACGAATATAATTACTCTTTTCATAGTAACATAAAGGGCAGACCAATAGAAATGTTTTTCGGTAGGACAGTCAGCAAGGATCCCAAGAAATTTGAAAAAGCTATACTCAATAATATTCAAAGACTAAAAGACAAACAATAACAGGACTTTAAGATCCATAGCAAAAAACATCATCCAATCATTCACTATAAACAAGGCGAAATTATTTATGAACGTTAGGATACATAATAGATTAGGTACGAAAATGGCACCGAGATTCAAGAAAGAAACAGTTAAGGAAAACAGGGCAACTACAGTTCTAACTGAATCTAATAGAATAGTGTATAAAAATAATATTAAAAGCTAAAGCCAATAATTCCAATAAATAATGGACTAGCCAAAATCCAAGAAGGAACGTTTAAACTAATTCACCTCGTTAATTTCGGACTGTATGAACAATTTTTATCAGAGGTAGAAGAAATCCTGAAAGAGAACGTACCACCCCACAATATTTTTTACTCAGCTTTGAAGCAGGAACTGGAACAGACACAAAAATTAGTAGAATCAATAAAACCACCAAGCCACAGAGGAAAGAAATCACTTAATTTTCTAGGGACACCTTGTAAATACCTGACAGGCACTCCAGACCATGACGACTTTGCGGCACTGCAAGACAACGCTAACAAACTTAATAAAAGTAAGAATAGACAGTTTTAAATAGATCAAGCTCTAACTGAACGAATGAATAATTTGATGCTATTTACCAACTAACTGACAATCTCCACTAGGAGTAGTAATAGTTTCAATAAGGCATTAGTATTATATTATTACAAAATATTATTATATTATTACAAAATAGATTACGATTAGTCAAAAAGGAAATTAATAATGTACGGTATAACGTGCAATGCTCAAAATTAAGAATGATTAATAGCGTTTTACTTATCGAAAAAGAATTAGATATAGCTCTTAAGACATTGCAAAACAAAAAAAATGCCATTTGCATCTGCAGAGGAAGCTTTGTGTTTTGCCGAAACAAGTGTTTTATATAATGCAACAATGTTGGACTATATTATAAAAATACCAATAACAGAAATTGAATCTTATACCTGTATATTAGTCAAACCAGTAAAAAAAATAATTATATTTGAAAAAAATTCAAAATCATGATAGCTTCTAGACAGCTGTCCTGCAAAAAGTCCCTCCACTAGTTGACCCAAGTAGTCGCTCGAAAATTAAAAGAAAATAAAACAATTATTTTCTTCTTCAGCAAAAAAGGCAATATTTATTTTTTTTTTCGACTTTCCTTATAATTTTTATATTTAAAAACTAATATGGCGAAAATATTTCAAGTCACAAAACTAAGCTTTATGAGATGCTAACGAACAATGAACAATCGGGATTTTTTTATAAGAACAAAGATACTAAGCATAAATAATAATTATCAAAGCGCCATCCATATCTCAATTCTCCCAGGACAACATTGGCATCACATTTACTGATATACAGGGTTGGAACACATGACTGTTCAGCTTTGAACATTCCGGCCGCCTTGCAAAACTGCAATCTGAAGCTAACTAATAAATAGAGAAAAATGAATTTAAAAGCAAATGAGAATTCAGATAAATTGTAATTCATTTATTTAAATAAAGTTTAACTAACATTCGAGGAAAATAGGACAACTGAATAGGTGTTAATTTATCATGGAAAGATACTGCCATACACTGACTACTTTGAACATGACCCAGAGATCAGATATCCAAAGATAGAAAATTGTGCCAAAGGTTTTCCAAACGATCCGCCTACAACACCATTGCGAATAATTTTTTGGTAAACATCGGCTCCTAGAGTTATGAAGGCTCGAGCAGTCACGTTAAACTGTGGGTCAGCCAGTTGCAATCCGGGAAATTCATCTACAATCCTGTCATCGAGGGATTTTCGGGGAGTTACCACACAATGCTTACGTCGGATTTTAGCATATGTTTCGACGGTCGCGCTCATTCCAAAATTGCCTCTTATCTGAATGAGACACATATCACTCGTACCAACTTTAACGGACCTCGCACCTAGTCGCTTTACAACATCTTCTGCTCTGATGGAGCACTCTAAACTTGGATCGATTAGTGCACGTTCTTGAATATAACGATCCTTGGCTACTATCTTTACGATTGCTGTCGGTCGTAACAAAATAGTTTCTGCAACCTGGTATAATGGTATCGACGGCATAGTAGAACCAACTTTTTGCGCAGTCAAGTCAAACGCAGGTTCTAACTCGGAACTAACTGGGACTAGAGCTCGAGACAAACTAGGTCTCACACTTTGACGGCCTTTAACTGCCTTGGAACCTTTGACACAGGCTCGAGACGAACTAGGTCTCTTTGCCGAAGCTTGGGACGAACTAGGTCCCTTTGCCGAAGCTTGGGACGAACTAGGTCCCTTTGCCGATGCTTGGGACGAACTAGGTCCCTTACGCTGTTGACGTTGGGGCACCTTTGGCCCTTTTTGCAGACGTTTCACTTTAGTGCGGTAGTCCTGCACAGACGAACGAGGTCTAGAGCTGGGTTTATGTAAAAGAGTGTGGTGCATGACTCCACAGCGCTTGCACCTCCCAGTGCTCTTACATGTGCGCCACGTATGCTCATGGCTCAAGCACCCTGCACAGTGTTTATAAAACATAACCAAACGCATTCGCTCCTTGTAGTCTTCCTTCAAAAAACGCTTACAAAAACGTAAGGGGTGGTCCTCTAGACAGACTCTACAAACCATTTTCTTGGTGGTACGTTTGCCTTCAGTGTACTTCTTACGAGAGACCATGACACTAAAAAAAAATAAATCTAAAAACAAAAACTAATTAGTCGGAAGGACCACGAGCTTCACAACTGGCCTAGTGATCAGGCCACGCTCCGTTTTAAGGTCCAAAACTCTGACATGACCGTCTTTACCTAAATAAACCTTTACGACACGGCCCATTCGCCATTCATTTGTTGGCAGATTGTCCTCCCGAATCACGACTAAGTCGCCAACTTTCAAATCTTTTTGGGAAAACTTCCACTTATACCGTTTTTGTAGGTCTTTAAGATAGTCGGCTTTCCACTTAGCACATAAACGCTGATTTAATGCCTTAACGCGCTGCCATCGATTAATAACAGACATTGGGACCTGTAAAATATCCACTTCAGGTGGAGCTAAAAGCGGACTTCCAATTAAAAAATGTCCAGGTGTCAGAACGTCGAAACTGTCAACGTTCTCGGTTAAAGGGCACAACGGCCTTGAATTTAAACATGATTCTATACGAGCCAGCAACGTAGAAAATTCTTCAAATGTGTATTCAAGATTCCCCGCAATTCTTCTAAAATGATATTTGAAGCTTTTTACACCAGCTTCCCACAAGCCTCCCATATGAGGCGCACCGGCTGGATTAAAATGCCATTCCAGGCCCTTAGGTCCGTACTTCACATTTACCGCAGACTTCGTGCTACGAAGAAAATCACGAAATTCTGCTTTCATAAGCCTTGAGGCACCTACAAAATTTGTGTCATTGTCAAAATGCACTTCCTTAGGGTATCCACGCCGGCTGACAAATCTGTCAAATGCTGCCATAAAGGCAGGTGTCGATAAACTACCCACTGCTTCTAAATGAATCGCCTTCGTAGCGAAACAGACAAACAAACAAACATAACCCTTCGTAATTAAGCAAGCTCGCCCAGTATAATTTCGAATATCAAAGGGTCCGGTGAAATCCACACCCAAAACGCTAAAGGGCCGAGAAATCACTGTTCTAGGCGTTGGCAGAGCAGCCATAATCTGACTCTGAGTAGCTTTTCTCTGCAAAGTGCAAGTCTTGCAACGTCCTATGATTGTCTTAATTAGACATTTAGCACGTGGAATAAAAAATTCAGTGCGTAAGACCCTTAGCATTAACTGATTCCCTCCGTGTAAATTCATCTGGTGGATAAAATCAACAAATAGTCTGGCAAACTGACTACCTGAATGTAATACTATTGGAAACTTTTCACTATAAGACAAATTTGATGCATTCGCCAAACGTCCACCCACACGAATTATTCCCTTTTCATCCAAAAATGGAGACAAATTGACCAATTTTCCATCTAAAATCGGCTCATCATTAGACAACTTATAATATTCAGTGGCAAAAAAAAAAAAAAATTTGAGAAACAACAATCAACTTTTCCTTCACTTCCTGTAACTCCGCTGAAGTGATTTCTAAGTCAGAAAAATTAGTTTCTTGTTTTAAAATAAGCTTTAAACCCCTCACTACTAACGTTAAAACTCTTAGGGCTCGCGGATAAGAAGAAAAGTTTTGCAGTAAATCAAAGAATGACTTAAAGTATACAAAGAATACTTTTCGTTTGCGCTCTTCTACCTTGGTTCCCATTTCGCTGACATCCGCAGAATCCCAACGATCGGAAGGCGAACAGAGCCACGAAGGCCCATGCCACCAAATACGGGAATCGACTAAGTCCTGAGGCCGAATACCCCTACTTATCAAATCAGCAGGGTTATCACCAGAACAAACATGTCTCCAACTTTCCTTGTTAATCTTGTCGATAATCTTTGAAACCCTATTCGCCACAAAGGTTGTCCAAGTGTTCGGTGGTTTCTGAAGCCAAGCCAGAACGATCGTCGAATCACTCCATGCGTATAACTTTGTTCGGCTGCCATCAAATTTAAAGTCTATTTTTACAGTATTCATCAACTCTGCTAAAAGATAAGCACCGCATAATTCCAAGCGGGAAAGGGAAATCGTTTTTAAGGGAGCAACTCTCGATTTAGCTAACAACAAATGTGATTGTATGACGCCCTCTCATTTCTAAGCCGCACATATATGCAAGCCCCATATGCCTTTTCCGAGGCATCCGAAAAACCATGAATCTCTAAATCGCTTGTAGGTGTAAACCCTTCCCACCAAGGAATTTTGATTTTCTCAATGCCACTATAATCATTAATAAATTGCGCCCATATTCGACCACTCCTTTCGGATAATGTTTCATCCCAATCCGTCTTCTCACTCCAAATCTGTTGCATCAATATCTTTGCCATGACAACAATGGGTCCTAACCAACCCGCAGGATCAAAAAGCTGCGCGATAATTGATAAAACCTCTCGCTTAGTAAAATTACTTTTTGAAGAAATTGAGGAAATCGAAAAATAAAACTCATCTGCTTTAGCGTTGCATCTGATACCTAGAATTTTAGTGGTGCTGTGTTCGTCGATCTCCAGAAAATTCCTATTTAACCGGTACTCAGGCGGTAAATCATGCAAAATACGTTCGTCGTTCGAAGTCCATTTTTTCATAGAAAATCCAGCTGAAGATAGAGCCCACAACAATTGATCACGAGCTGTTATAGCCAAAGAAATATCATGAGCTCCAGCTAAAGCGTCATCGACATACATCATACGACGCAAAATTTTCGCAGCAAATGGCCAGCGATCTTCCACATCACTTGCTAACTGATGCAACGTCCTGATTGCCAAATAAGGAGCACAATTTACTCCAAAGGTGACGGCTTTTAACTCAAAATCCTTTAAATCATCACTCGGATGGTTTCGAAAAACAATGCGCTGAAATATTGTCTGACTAGGTTCAACTAAGATCTGGCGATACATCTTTTCAATGTCCCCGTTAAAAACATAGCGAAAAAAACGCCACCTGAGAATCAACAACGTTAAATCATTCTGTAAAATAGGGCCTGTGAATAAAATATCGTTTAGACTTAATCCTGAAGAGGAACGGCTTGAGGCATTAAAAACCACTCGGACCTTCGTCGACAAACTCTCAGGCTTAAACACAGCATGGTGAGGTAGGTAACATGCGACCGAGGGAGACTTAACTGGTGTAACTTGCGCCATATGACCTAAGCGCTGATATTCAGAAAGAACGTCATCATAAGCGGACTTAAGAGCAGGTTTCTTTAGAAGAGATAACTCATTTCTCCAAAACTGACGCTGAGCTTTTTCACGCGAACAACCAAGACCACTATCGACCAAATATTGCGGCTTAAAGGGCAAGGACACTATATAGCGACCGTCTGCGTTGCGCCTTGTAGTTTTTTTATAGTGTGCCTCGCAATAATCATCACCAGGCAAAGATTGAACGATTCTTGGAGGTTCTTCCAGGGCCCAAAATTTTTCTAACTGCGCATTCAGATCAATCTCAGTACAAAATGAAACAATCGTGGAATAAGCCTTTTTCCCACCTTCAGTGATAGAACCAGTCAAGATCCACCCAAATATGGTCTCTTGTGCCACCAAACTGCCCAAAATATTACGCCTTACTCCATTCCTTATAATTCTTGCGTAGACATCAGCACCAATCAGTAAATCGATACGGCCACTCTGGTCAAAATGGGGATCTGCTAATTCTAAACCTAACAATGAAGACGACTTAGACACATTCACCGACTCAACTGGCATATTTCCAGTTAATTTGGGCAGAACTAAACCTTCTACGTTTAGTCGCACTTGATTATCCAATCTAGAACTCAAATGAAAACAACAAAGTTTTTGTACAGAACCCGCCAAAGCATTATTTAAACCAGAAACATGGGCGCTAATTCGCTTAACTGGTAAATTAAGTTTCCGTTGCAAGCTTTCCGAAATAAGTGTTGCCTGGGATCCCGATTCAATAAGAGCTCTAGCACAATAGACCTCACCACGACAAACTCTATTGACAGCAGCAGTTCCTAAAAGGTGGCAGCAAAGCAATTCTGTACTGACGCGTTGCGTGGTACAGCCTAACTCGTGCTAGGCCCTGTTGTTTGGTTATCATTGACTATCTCCCGATGCAGTAACGAATGATGCTTTAATTTGCATACCGCGCAAGCAAAAGTGCTTTGACAGGAGCTTAATTTATGTCCCTCGCTAAGGCAGTTTATACAAAGATTATGCCTTTTAACGACCAAAAATCGTTCACCCGGATTCATTTCTAAGAATTTAGGGCATGTTCTAAGCAGATGATCTTTCGAACAACTAGGGCATGTTCTCCTAATTACCTTCGCCTGATAATTTCTCACTTTCCTATTAGAAAAATAAGTTTTTCTGTTTTGTGATCCATTACCACCTTGAGTATAAGTACCGTTTACTGACAAGGGTTTTTTACCTGAGCTGGGTTTTGAAGCAAAATCAGCCGGATTTGCCCTTATACCAGATATCGTCTCTAAGGATTGAAAGCGAGAAGTTAAAAAGTAGTCCATCTCTTCCCACTTTGGTATTTCGGTTTTGTCATTAATCGACTTTTCCCATAATGACAGTGTCAAGTTCGGCAACTTTATCGAACAAAGAAAAATAAATATAGAATCCCAATTGCTAATATTTATTCCGTGCAAACTAAGGGCCGTAATGCAATTATTAATATCCCTTTTATTATTAAATCGGACAGAACCTTTTAAATTTTTTCTGTTACTTTCCATGAAATGCTATGGCATCCTCGACCATGACAGCCTAAAACAACTTGATGCTGTAATAAATACAAGTAAAAATATATTGCAAACAAAAAAATTTTAACATAAAAATAAAACAGATGGAAACTGCTGCAGTAAATACAATTAGGATTTACGATGAAAACATAACGCCACATCAAAAGCAAATCTTACTATAGTTATTCGACAAACATCCCAAATTGTTTTTAGAACCAGATGTAAAATTAACATACTTAGTATAGGTTGGTAGGTGAAATAAGAATCTCTACAAAATTACCAGTCTGTAGCAAATTTTATCTTTACTTTGCTTCACTTAGGAATGAAGAAGACAGTCAAGTCAAACAGTTGCTAAATGGTGGTGTAATTAGACCATCCAAGTTACCTTATAACCCGCCGGTATGGATAATACCAAAAAAACCGGATTCCAACAACAACAAACAGTTCAGAATGGTGATCGACTAATGGAAGTTAAATTCTGTAACAATAGCCGACACATACCCAATACCAGAAACAGAAGGTATGCTAGCTCAGCTTGGCAATTACTCAATTTTCACTACATTAAACCATTAAAGTGCATTCCACCAGATCCCATTCAAAAAGTCCGATAAAGAGAAAACTACTTTTTCTGTAAAAAGTGTCAAATTTGATTTTGTTCGATTGAAATTTGGGCTCAAGTATGCGCCTGCCATATTCCAGCGCGCTCTTGACGATTTCCTCCATGAACACATGGACAAGATTTGCTACGTGTACATTGACGATATTATAATTTTAAGTAGAACTGAAGAAGAACATATTAAGGATCTTGGAAAAATTTTTGAAACATTAAAACAAGCTAATTTGAAGGCCCAATTGGACAAATGCCACTTTTTTCGGAGCGACTTTAAATTTCTCGATTTTATCCTCATTGCGAAAATTTGTGTACCAGCGTGCAAAAGTCAAAATTTACACAGATCATCAGCCTTTAACTGCGGCTTTAAGCAATAAAAATAAAAACAGTAAATTGAAACGGTGTGAAGCGAAACTAGAGGGATACAATTATAAAATGTTTTATAAGGTTGGTCACACAAATGTTGCGGCTGATGCATTGTCAAGAATGCAAGCACAAACACCGCGATGATAGTTCATCGAAAAATTTAATACAATCTATGTATGTGCCAATAAATGTTTTCAAGAGTCAAATGTTCTTAGATTGGTCAGCAGAACCTAGTAGTAGCTTTCAGATAATTTTTCACACTTTCCATCGCCACATTATTAAGAAACAATAATTTAATAAAGATAAGCTCATTACATTGTTAAAAAGGTACCTTAATCCATCAGTTATTAATGGGATTAAGGCCACTGAAGCCATAATGGGGATAATTCGAGATATATTTCCAATTCACTTTAGTAAGTATCACATTAGATATACATGGAGGGAAGTAGAAGATATATCAAATCATCAATGGCAATAGGAAATAATTATTAAAACACATAAGCGAGCACATCGCAATGCTAAAGAAAAAAAGATGGACATTCTGGAAAAATCCTTTTTTCCTAGCATGAATGGTAAAATAAATAAAATAATTAAGCTTTGCACAATTTGCAAAGCAAAGAAGTACGACAGACACCCAAATAAGCCTGCAATACAGGAAACTCCTATACACACACAGGCTGGTCAAATAATACACATAGAGATCTATCAAACAGAAGGTCATTTAGTGCTTACCGCTTCAGATAAGTTTTCAAAATATGCACAGGTAAAGCAAATAAAGTCAAGGGCTATTGAGGAAATAAAAAGCCATTTAGGAAGCTTCTTTTTTATTTGGTGTTCCTCAAACGATTATCTTTGATAATGAGAAGTCATTCAATTTTGCGTCTATTACTTTTATAATTGAAGGCATTTAAAAAATACAAATATACAAATATCCACCTTATAAAAGGTCTGTTGGACAAGTCGAGAGATTTCACTCGATATTATCTGAGGTTAGGCGCTTTTTAAAGGCAGAAAACAAAGATCAGACATTTACTCAACTTTTGGACAGAGCAGTTTACGAATATAATTACTCTTTTCATAGTAACATAAAGGGCAGACCAATTGAAATGTTTTTCGGTAGGACAGTCAGCAAGGATCCCAAGAAATTTGAAAAAGCTATACTCAATAATATTCAAAGACTAAAAGACAAACAATAACAGGACTTTAAGATCCATAGCAAAAAACATCATCCAATCATTCACTATAAACAAGGCGAAATTATTTATGAACGTTAGGATACATAATAGATTAGGTACGAAAATGGCACCGAGATTCAAGAAAGAAACAGTTAAGGAAAACAGGGCAACTACAGTTCTAACTGAATCTAATAGAATAGTGTATAAAAATAATATTAAAAGCTAAAGCCAATAATTCCAATAAATAATGGACTAGCCAAAATCCAAGAAGGAACGTTTAAACTAATTCACCTCGTTAATTTCGGACTGTATGAACAATTTTTATCAGAGGTAGAAGAAATCCTGAAAGAGAACGTACCACCCCACAATATTTTTTACTCAGCTTTGAAGCAGGAACTGGAACAGACACAAAAATTAGTAGAATCAATAAAACCACCAAGCCACAGAGGAAAGAAATCACTTAATTTTCTAGGGACACCTTGTAAATACCTGACAGGCACTCCAGACCATGACGACTTTGCGGCACTGCAAGACAACGCTAACAAACTTAATAAAAGTAAGAATAGACAGTTTTAAATAGATCAAGCTCTAACTGAACGAATAAATAATTTGATGCTATTTACCAACTAACTGACAATCTCCACTAGGAGTAGTAATAGTTTCAATAAGGCATTAGTATTATATTATTACAAAATATTATTATATTATTACAAAATAGATTACGATTAGTCAAAAAGGAAATTAATAATGTACGGTATAACGTGCAATGCTCAAAATTAAGAATGATTAATAGCGTTTTACTTATCGAAAAAGAATTAGATATAGCTCTTAAGACATTGCAAAACAAAAAAAATGCCATTTGCATCTGCAGAGGAAGCTTTGTGTTTTGCCGAAACAAGTGTTTTATATAATGCAACAATGTTGGACTATATTATAAAAATACCAATAACAGAAATTGAATCTTATACCTGTATATTAGTCAAACCAGTAAAAAAAATAATTATATTTGAAAAAAATTCAAAATCATGATAGCTTCTAGACAGCTGTCCTGCAAAAAGTCCCTCCACTAGTTGACCCAAGTAGTCGCTCGAAAATTAAAAGAAAATAAAACAATTATTTTCTTCTTCAGCAAAAAAGGCAATATTTATTTTTTTTTTCGACTTTCCTTATAATTTTTATATTTAAAAACTAATATGGCGAAAATATTTCAAGTCACAAAACTAAGCTTTATGAGATGCTAACGAACAATGAACAATCGGGATTTTTTTATAAGAACAAAGATACTAAGCATAAATAATAATTATCAAAGCGCCATCCATATCTCAATTCTCCCAGGACAACATTGGCATCACATTTACTGATATACAGGGTTGGAACACATGACTGTTCAGCTTTGAACATTCCGGCCGCCTTGCAAAACTGCAATCTGAAGCTAACTAATAAATAGAGAAAAATGAATTTAAAAGCAAATGAGAATTCAGATAAATTGTAATTCATTTATTTAAATAAAGTTTAACTAACATTCGAGGAAAATAGGACAACTGAATAGGTGTTAATTTATCATGGAAAGATACTGCCATACACTGACTACTTTGAACATGACCCAGAGATCAGATATCCAAAGATAGAAAATTGTGCCAAAGGTTTTCCAAACGATCCGCCTACAACACCATTGCGAATAATTTTTTGGTAAACATCGGCTCCTAGAGTTATGAAGGCTCGAGCAGTCACGTTAAACTGTGGGTCAGCCAGTTGCAATCCGGGAAATTCATCTACAATCCTGTCATCGAGGGATTTTCGGGGAGTTACCACACAATGCTTACGTCGGATTTTAGCATATGTTTCGACGGTCGCGCTCATTCCAAAATTGCCTCTTATCTGAATGAGACACATATCACTCGTACCAACTTTAACGGACCTCGCACCTAGTCGCTTTACAACATCTTCTGCTATGATGGAGCACTCTAAACTTGGATCGATTAGTGCACGTTCTTCAATATAACGATCCTTGGCTACTATCTTTACGATTGCTGTCGGTCGTAACAAAATAGTTTCTGCAACCTGGTATAATGGTATCGACGGCATAGTAGAACCAACTTTTTGCGCAGTCAAGTCAAACGCAGGTTCTAACTCGGAACTAACTGGGACTAGAGCTCGAGACGAACTAGGTCTCACACTTTGACGGCCTTTAACTGCCTTGGAACCTTTGACACAGGCTCGAGACGAACTAGGTCTCTTTGCCGAAGCTTGGGACGAACTAGGTCCCTTTGCCGAAGCTTGGGACGAACTAGGTCCCTTTGCCGATGCTTGGGACGAACTAGGTCCCTTACGCTGTTGACGTTGGGGCACCTTTGGCCCTTTTTGCAGACGTTTCACTTTAGTGCGGTAGTCCTGCACAGACGAACGAGGTCTAGAGCTGGGTTTATGTAAAAGAGTGTGGTGCATGACTCCACAGCGCTTGCACCTCCCAGTGCTCTTACATGTGCGCCACGTATGCTCATGGCTCAAGCACCCTGCACAGTGTTTATAAAACATAACCAAACGCATTCGCTCCTTGTAGTCTTCCTTCAAAAAACGCTTACAAAAACGTAAGGGGTGGTCCTCTAGACAGACTCTACAAACCATTTTCTTGGTGGTACGTTTGCCTTCAGTGTACTTCTTACGAGAGACCATGACACTAAAAAAAAATAAATCTAAAAACAAAAACTAATTAGTCGGAAGGACCACGAGCTTCACAACTGGCCTAGTGATCAGGCCACGCTCCGTTTTAAGGTCCACAACTCTGACATGACCGTCTTTACCTAAATAAACCTTTACGACACGGCCCATTCGCCATTCATTTGTTGGCAGATTGTCCTCCCGAATCACGACTAAGTCGCCAACTTTCAAATCTTTTTGGGAAAACTTCCACTTATACCGTTTTTGTAGGTCTTTAAGATAGTCGGCTTTCCACTTAGCACATAAACGCTGATTTAATGCCTTAACGCGCTGCCATCGATTAATAACAGACATTGGGACCTGTAAAATATCCACTTCAGGTGGAGCTAAAAGCGGACTTCCAATTAAAAAATGTCCAGGTGTCAGAACGTCGAAACTGTCAACGTTCTCGGTTAAAGGGCACAACGGCCTTGAATTTAAACATGATTCTATACGAGCCAGCAACGTAGAAAATTCTTCAAATGTGTATTCAAGATTCCCCGCAATTCTTCTAAAATGATATTTGAAGCTTTTTACACCAGCTTCCCACAAGCCTCCCATATGAGGCGCACCGGCTGGATTAAAATGCCATTCCAGGCCCTTAGGTCCGTACTTCACATTTACCGCAGACTTCGTGCTACGAAGAAAATCACGAAATTCTGCTTTCATAAGCCTTGAGGCACCTACAAAATTTGTGTCATTGTCAAAATGCACTTCCTTAGGGTATCCACGCCGGCTGACAAATCTGTCAAATGCTGCCATAAAGGCAGGTGTCGATAAACTACCCACTGCTTCTAAATGAATCGCCTTCGTAGCGAAACAGACAAACAAACAAACATAACCCTTCGTAATTAAGCAAGCTCGCCCAGTATAATTTCGAATATCAAAGGGTCCGGTGAAATCCACACCCAAAACGCTAAAGGGCCGAGAAATCACTGTTCTAGGCGTTGGCAGAGCAGCCATAATCTGACTCTGAGTAGCTTTTCTCTGCAAAGTGCAAGTCTTGCAACGTCCTATGATTGTCTTAATTAGACATTTAGCACGTGGAATAAAAAATTCAGTGCGTAAGACCCTTAGCATTAACTGATTCCCTCCGTGTAAATTCATCTGGTGGATAAAATCAACAAATAGTCTGGCAAACTGACTACCTGAATGTAATACTATTGGAAACTTTTCACTATAAGACAAATTTGATGCATTCGCCAAACGTCCACCCACACGAATTATTCCCTTTTCATCCAAAAATGGAGACAAATTGACCAATTTTCCATCTAAAATCGGCTCATCATTAGACAACTTATAATATTCAGTGGCAAAAAAAAAAAAAAATTTGAGAAACAACAATCAACTTTTCCTTCACTTCCTGTAACTCCGCTGAAGTGATTTCTAAGTCAGAAAAATTAGTTTCTTGTTTTAAAATAAGCTTTAAACCCCTCACTACTAACGTTAAAAATCTTAGGGCTCGCGGATAAGAAGAAAAGTTTTGCAGTAAATCAAAGAATGACTTAAAGTATACAAAGAATACTTTTCGTTTGCGCTCTTCTACCTTGGTTCCCATTTCGCTGACATCCGCAGAATCCCAACGATCGGAAGGCGAACAGAGCCACGAAGGCCCATGCCACCAAATACGGGAATCGACTAAGTCCTGAGGCCGAATACCCCTACTTATCAAATCAGCAGGGTTATCACCAGAACAAACATGTCTCCAACTTTCCTTGTTAATCTTGTCGATAATCTTTGAAACCCTATTCGCCACAAAGGTTGTCCAAGTGTTCGGTGGTTTCTGAAGCCAAGCCAGAACGATCGTCGAATCACTCCATGCGTATAACTTTGTTCGGCTGCCATCAAATTTAAAGTCTATTTTTACAGTATTCATCAACTCTGCTAAAAGATAAGCACCGCATAATTCCAAGCGGGAAAGGGAAATCGTTTTTAAGGGAGCAACTCTCGATTTAGCTAACAACAAATGTGATTGTATGACGCCCTCTCATTTCTAAGCCGCACATATATGCAAGCCCCATATGCCTTTTCCGAGGCATCCGAAAAACCATGAATCTCTAAATCGCTTGTAGGTGTAAACCCTTCCCACCAAGGAATTTTGATTTTCTCAATGCCACTATAATCATTAATAAATTGCGCCCATATTCGACCACTCCTTTCGGATAATGTTTCATCCCAATCCGTCTTCTCACTCCAAATCTGTTGCATCAATATCTTTGCCATGACAACAATGGGTCCTAACCAACCCGCAGGATCAAAAAGCTGCGCGATAATTGATAAAACCTCTCGCTTAGTAAAATTACTTTTTGAAGAAATTGGGGAAATCGAAAAATAAAACTCATCTGCTTTAGCGTTCCATCTGATACCAAGAGTTTTAGTGGTGCTGTGTTCGTCGATCTCCAGAAAATTCCTATTTAACCGGTACTCAGGCGGTAAATCATGCAAAATACGTTCGTCGTTCGAAGTCCATTTTTTCATAGAAAATCCAGCTGAAGATAGAGCCCACAACAATTGATCACGAGCTGTTATAGCCAAAGAAATATCATGAGCTCCAGCTAAAGCGTCATCGACATACATCATACGACGCAAAATTTTCGCAGCAAATGGCCAGCGATCTTCCACATCACTTGCTAACTGATGCAACGTCCTGATTGCCAAATAAGAAGCACAATTTACTCCAAAGGTGACTGTTTTTAACTCAAAATCCTTTAAATCATCACTCGGATGGTTTCGAAAAACAATGCGCTGAAATATTGTCTGACTAGGTTCAACTAAGATCTGGCGATACATCTTTTCAATGTCCCCGTTAAAAACATAGCGAAAAAAACGCCACCTGAGAATCAACAACGTTAAATCATTCTGTAAAATAGGGCCTGTGAATAAAATATCGTTTAGACTTAATCCTGAAGAGGAACGGCTTGAGGCATTAAAAACCACTCGGACCTTCGTCGACAAACTCTCAGGCTTAAACACAGCATGGTGAGGTAGGTAACATGCGACCGAGGGAGACTTAACTGGTGTAACTTGCGCCATATGACCTAAGCGCTGATATTCAGAAAGAACGTCATCATAAGCGGACTTAAGAGCAGGTTTCTTTAGAAGAGATAACTCATTTCTCCAAAACTGACGCTGAGCCTTTTCACGCGAACAACCAAGACCACTATCGACCAAATATTGCGGCTTAAAGGGCAAAGACACTATATAGCGACCGTCTGCGTTGCGCCTTGTAGTTTTTTTATAGTGTGCCTCGCAATAGTCATCACCAGGCAAAGATTGAACGATTCTTGGAGGTTCTTCCAGGGCCCAAAATTTTTCTAACTGCGCATTCAGATCAATCTCAGTACAAAATGAAACAATCGTGGAATAAGCCTTTTTCCCACCTTCAGTGATAGAACCAGTCAAGATCCACCCAAATATGGTCTCTTGTGCCACCAAACTGCCCAAAATATTACGCCTTACTCCATTCCTTATAATTCTTGCGTAGACATCAGCACCAATCAGTAAATCGATACGGCCACTCTGGTCAAAATGGGGATCTGCTAATTCTAAACCTAACAATGAAGACGACTTAGACACATTCACCGACTCAACTGGCATATTTCCAGTTAATTTGGGCAGAACTAAACCTTCTACGTTTAGTCGCACTTGATTATCCAATCTAGAACTCAAATCAAAACAACAAAGTTTTTGTACAGAACCCGCCAAAGCATTATTTAAACCAGAAACATGGGCGCTAATTCGCTTAACTGGTAAATTAAGTTTCCGTTGCAAGCTTTCCGAAATAAGTGTTGCCTGGGATCCCGATTCAATAAGAGCTCTAGCACAATAGACCTCACCACGACAAACTATATTGACAGCAGCAGTTCCTAAAAGAACCTGCTGCGAGGTGGCAGCAAAGCAATTCTGTACTGACGCGTTGCGTGGTACAGCCTGACTCGTGCTAGGCCCTGTTGTTTGGTTATCATTGACTATCTCCCGATGCAGTAACGAATGATGCTTTAATTTGCATACCGCGCAAGCAAAAGTGCTTTGACAGGAGCTTAATTTATGTCCCTCGCTAAGGCAGTTTATACAAAGATTATTCCTTTTAACGACCAAAAATCGTTCACCCGGATTCATTTCTAAGAATTTAGGGCATGTTCTAAGCAGATGATCTTTCGAACAACTAGGGCATGTTCTCCTAATTACCTTAGCCTGATAATTTCTCACTTTCCTATTAGAAAAATAAGTTTTTCTGTTTTGTGATCCATTACCACCTTGAGTATAAGTACCGTTTACTGACAAGGGTTTTTTACCTGAGCTGGGTTTTGAAGCAAAATCAGCCGGATTTGCCCTTATACCAGATACCGTCTCTAAGGATTGAAAGCGAGAAGTTAAAAAGTTGTCCATCTCTTCCCACTTTGGTATTTCGGTTTTGTCATTAATCGACTGTTCCCATAATGACAGTGTCAAGTTCGGCAACTTCATCGAACAAAGAAAAATAAATATAGAATCCCAATTGCTAATATTTATTCCGTGCAAACTAAGGGCCGTAATGCAATTATTAATATCCCTTTGCAGTCGTTTTATCTCAGCTGCTGATTCCGTCTTGACTTTTACCAGGTTAAACCAAATCTTTAACTGAAGATTAACTAAAATCCTCTTATTTTCATATCTGTCTTTCAAATTTTTCCATGCCATTTCAAATCCTACATTAGTGAGGGGAGATTTCTTAACAATCTCTAGAGCTTCATCCCGGGTATTCTGTCTAAGATAAAAAAGCTTCTCTACGGCAGTTAAAGAGGTACCATTAATATAAACTGCCACAAACATATCCCTAAAAGCCGGCCATGACTGATAGTCACCAAAAAATGGTTCAGTGGTACATGGCGGTAATCTAAGCTGATGACCCCCAACATTCGACACCTCATTTAAGTTAGCAGCGCACTGGGTGGAAGATAAAGCAGAAGGGGTAGGTTTACTAACGAATGACTCAGATAACTCGCCCATTAGAGCAGCACAGGTGATGTAGGCCAATCTACATTCTTTAAAGAGAACCTTAGCCGATTCCATGTCCTCCTCAGTGTCAGCATTCTCACTTGTGGTGATCAATTTTTCATACGACACCCTTACTTTCTCCCATAAGATCTTGAACTCTTCCCTCTCCAGTTCAATGGTAAAGGCCGTTTGATTTTCCCTGTGAGCTCCATTAAAGTCACATTCAAATTCAAGAAGAAGCGCAGCATACTTCTCGAAAGTTTGCAAATTAGTCAATTTCACCATTCTTCTATAAAGAAAAGACAATCGCAACCAAAAAATTTATAAAAAGAAAAAGAAAAAAAAAACTTTTCACACACAACTGTCGGATTGTATATCCAACCAAAACGAATTACAAAGCGTCCAAAGAACCAGAATCCGACAGAAACCAACAGCGATGACGCAATAGATACTCAAAACAATTTATGCAATGACCCAAGAATACATCAACTTACTAAATAATCGCACGAAAGACAATTCAATATATAAATTAGAACAAATCAGCTAGATAATAAATAAAGATTCATAAAACAATTGGATATAAAATAAAAATGCACTAAGTAAATCCCAATAATTTAAACTTGCTTTTTTAATCTTTATTCCTTCCTTTTCTTGGTAAGAAATTATCGCTATAGAATTTAATAACAAAAAATATAAAAACCAATTTGTAAATTTTCGCAATTAAGTATGAGGTTTTCTTAAAGAAATAAACCATAAAAATTTTCCAAAAAACGTCGTTAGGTATAAAATTCAATTTATTTAATTTTATTTTTATTTCAATTTAATTTCACGTATTTCGTAAAAATTTTATTAATTTTAATCAGAAAATTTTAAACGAAAAAAGTGGAGCCACCTTATTGCAAATGCAAAACACTGAAACTTTCATATGAACCACTCAACAAAGTGCTTTCATTTGTTTATAAAAAATACATAAGCAGATGCAAATTCGCAATTTATCATCCAAAATTTAAACGAAATACCTGTAAAATTTCTACAGCTCCAGATTCCTTCCTTGGCTCACTTCTCTGGTGGTTGATTATGTTGTTCCTCTTTTGATAGGGTGGGAATAAACTTTTTCTTTCACAACACACTTGTAATTTTCTTTTAAAAAAAAAGCACTGCACTGCACGCAAATAAAATTGTCAGCACATAAATTCACCCCAAAAAACTTTAAAATTAAATTAAACTTTATAAAATTTATGGCATCAAACCCGAACACATTAATAAATAAACGTAAACAAATAAGTGTCAAATTGATGTTACCAAAACAAAAACCGGTATTGATCAAAATCAGAGTTGTGAAACAAAAAAGGAAAAAAAGGCCGATTTTTTAATTCTGGTTTCGAGATTAGCTAAATAATAAATAAATCCATGTGGTAATGCAGTGTAAAATAGTGGGAAATGAAGTGCAGCATATTTTAAACTGTAGAACAAAAGATTGTTTTACAGCACAAAGCACTACTGTAAAACAGAATATTCTTGTAAAATTTTTTGGTTTCCAACCAAAATGTTACAAGAGATATAAAAGGAATAAATCAAAGTAATATCACCTTATTTTGCCTTTATCCAAAAAATATGTTGGGACTCCAAAAAACCAATTCCAAAATCTGGCTCGATTGGACCAATGAAAAAATTCAAAATCAGGATAGCTTCTAGACAGCTGTCCTGCAAAAAGTCCCTCCACTAGTTGACCCAAGTAGTCGCTCGAAAATTAAAAGAAAATAAAACAATTATTTTCTTCTTCAGCAAAAAAAAGGCAATATTTATTTTTTTTCGACTTTCCTTATAATTTTTATATTTAAAAACTAATATGGCGAAAATATTTCAAGTCACAAAACTAAGGTTTATGAGATGCTAACGAACAATGAACAATCGGGATTTTTTTATAAGAACAAAGATACTAAGCATAAATAATAATTATCAAAGCGCCATCCATATCTCAATTCTCCCAGGACAACATTGGCATCACATTTACTGATATACAGGGTTGGAACACACGACTGTTCAGCTCTGAACAATATTGTTAATATTCCCTTTGAAAATGTACAAAAAAATAACAATAGCATATTTGCAGTAGTAAATAAATGTAAAACAGTAAATTCTATATGCCTTTGTAAAAACAATCATATTATTAACATAAGTAACGGAACTTGCATATCAAAACTGATATACAGTGAAAAAAAACCCAACCTAGAAATTTAGCAATGCACATCACACCAACTCATTAGAAATACAAGATGTAATGATACTTTGAATGATTTTAATGGCACTATTAACAACATTGCAGAAGAAATAACAGTTAGTGGTACGTACATTGTAAAATTCACAAAAATATGACGACAAAGATAAACAACGAGTCTTTCTTTAACGGGGAGGCCTAAACGACAAAACAAGAACAAGCCAGAATTCAGTTTATTCCGGTAGAAAAAGAAGGAATTTATCTTCTCTCACTGGAATCCATTACAAACAAACTCCAAATTAAACCTTATAACCATTCTCACATCATTAACATTAACAGCGTTTTCAATTCTTCTCTGTTAGAAAACAAAGAAACAGATAGTGCTACGATCAGTTTTCCCACCCAGTTGCACCGATGAATATGCGAGTCATAACGGTGGGCACGAAAAAAATAGAGCTACCCCTTTAACTACAACAAATTTCACCAAAATAGCTGACTTCACAATAAAACTTTTGTTACGATTTAAAATAAGTGCATTGCCACCAAAATAACCGACGAATTGCGTAAGCATCGATAACTGATAATATATACATATATATATATAGGTAAAAATCATGGAAAAACTCTGGCTCACCTAACTATTTAACTTGCCAGTGGTGCGAGACTTTAACACGCTAAAAAACCTCTATTGCAGACCTAAGAGTCCCTGGAAAAAATATTTGCAGTTGTTTGTATGAGTGAAATAAGTTTTGTTTGCATATGTATTTACTTTACAATATTGATTTATTTAAGCAATTACGTATGATCTACTAACATCAATAAAAAAAAATAATAAATATAATATGTTGTTGAGTTTTTGTCTGTTTTTTATGTCTTTGCTGCTTCAGTTTTTTTACTGTGTGTTTTAAATAAGTCAGCAAAGACGTTTTTCAAAGTTCTAAGAGATTTTTATACAATTTTTTAGATATTATATAGCATATAGCAAAAAACAAAAGTTTATGTGTGTTGTAAAGCGGACTTAACACTAAAGCTCCTTTTAAATTTCAATTGTCCTTCTAAAACTGTTCAACAGTTTGGCCAAATTACGGCAACTAGTGAAACACTCTTTAATTTAAAATATTAAATATTTATATTTTTAGCAAAACACATCTTTTGTTAAGGCTTTAATAAGAAATCAACTTAAGTACAACTTTTCTTTACACTTTTTCTTTAAAAATTTTAGTATTTCCGTAAAGATCTCTTCAAACCCTTTAAAATTATACCCACATTGATATTTTAAAAAATTTTAAAATTTCAGAGCTCCGTAACTCGAAAAATATGGGCAAGTGACGATTTTTTCAAGATGTTTTTTTCTTATTTTTTTATTCTCTAACGCCCCATATATTTTATTTTTTGATTGGAGTTAGTTTATTGTTGCAAATGACATGAAAAAGTTAGAGGTAGTCTTGGTGTTTTGCTTGCTGCCTCGACTGACACGGACCGATCGTGCTGATTTCCAATAGCACCTCTTTCGACACTACCAGGCCTATAACAGAAATTCGTGTCGATCGAAAGTTATTTTAATTCCGAGAAAGCTTCTTCAGAAAATCAAAATCGACAAATTTCCTCGAAATGAAACCACTTTTAATTTTATGATGGAATTTGTATTTTTTGTATGTATGCACAAAAACAAATTAAAAACTTTATTGTTTTACGTAAAAAAGTAAACAGATAACAAAATCTTAAATTAAGTGCTACCAGGCTATTTTTTAAAGGAAACCACTTTAATTCCCTAACAAAAATTTTCAATATATTAACACACTGGCTTCATGAAAAAAATTAAGAACACAGCTGTTTGTGTCATGAGCTGAAGAGGTTATAAAAAATGTAAGTATTGTAGATTAAAAGAAATTAATTAAAATTTTTTTAACAAATACATTTTTTTAGGCGTAAACATAGAAATTCACAGCAAGAAAAAATATTTCTTGAATTTATGGAAAATCACCAAGACATAGCTAGGGGCTATGTAAAAGGTGACCGTCTGGCAAAATATTTTCTATGGGAATCCTTGACCGATAGACTTGTGCCATTTGGTTCATATTCGTGATCGCTCATTTTAGTTCAAAGTTTGCAAATGAACTAGTTCAAATTTTAGTTCAAAATCTCCTTTAGTTCAAATGTTTATACTTTTGAAGTTTTAGTTCAAACGCTTTCTTTAGTTCAAGCTCTTTTATTTCGAATGTTCTTTTGACGTTTTGTCCATATCACAATAACCATACTACAGTTCCAGGTCTGGCAACAGCTGCCAACAAATCTATTCCTTTGTTTTATTAATTTACAAACAGCACATGAGGTAAGTATGATGTATCATAAAATTTGGTTTTCTTTTGTTCATTTTAGGAACAAGTAATAAGGAACTATAATTATAAGTACATATGTAATTGTTGTTTATGTTTTCTTTTTAGGTACATAAAAAAGTTTGTGGAAAAATGATGTGGCTTGAGTTACCACAAGATATTTGTCTTTCCCATCCCCTACGAACGACGCTTATTTCAATTTAAGAATCCACTTATTGATGTCCGCGATTGGCGCAACAATACAAATGTGAAACATTGGACACCAGAGACTCATGGTTTTGACAAGTTAGCTTAAATTGTTTTGACATTTTTTTTACAATAATTTTTTGTTATTTTTAAGGTATGTAGTTGAATCCTATTCGACAGGGGCTGTTGAGCCATGACTGTTTACCATACAATTAACCCAATATGTACCAACACAAAATCCTTTCAAGTCCCATACATGTTTAAATCGTATTTATTTGCCACCCTACGACAACTACCAATTGTTTATGATAAACTAACCACTATGTAACTAACTGGTCGTTTAAAAAAATAGAAAATAACTCAAAATTTTTTAAATTTCAGCTTTTGCAAGAAGAAATTTACTTACAACGGCAGTATTTATCTACTGTACAAATTTCAACACATTCCGATAATTCTTTCATCTCTAAAACAACATTTAAGGCCATTTTCGTGACTATGTAGTAAATACATTCGTATCAGCAAAAAATGTATAATTTTGACTTAATGCAAAAGTTTACATAGAAATGCATTGTATATATTTTAATAAAAAAGTTTTGAGACTTTTTTCAAAATAAAAATTATCAAATTGTTTTATTTAAGTTTGGTTTTATTTTGACTTGATACTGTTTTGTTGACAAAATTTGTTTAATTTATGATCGACAAACTTCAGAAAGATGGTATTAACTTAAAAAAATAGATTTTTTGCAACACTTGCGTAGATTTTAAGAAAAAACAATGTGTAAATATATTTTCAAAATGTCTTAAAATATACCACAAAGAATTTTTCACCTCTACTTAAAATTTTGAGTTAATACCCTCTTCTTGATCAAGTGCGATAAATAAAAAAAGAAACAAATTAATTTATTTTTTAAAGAGGTTTGAAAATATAATTTATTTAAATAAGTTTATCAAAAAATTCATATTTTTAACGAACGCCTGTCGAAAAAGTAGTAAAAGTTGAAAGTTAAAGCTATCAACTGAATATCATATTTTTCGTTTATTTTTAAACTAAAACGAAATATTAGATATTTAGTTAAGAGCTTAAGCTTCAAACTTTTTCTACAATAGAAATTTTCTAATGCAAATTATTTTTAAGAAGTTCAATTTAAAAAAAACATAATTGAACATTATTTTACAGTTTTTGAAAAATACTCTTTAATATTAAACAACACTTTTTTTAATTAAAATAATCTTTCCGACTTTTTTTATTTAGAAAATCTGAGAATTGCGTTACAAGTTTTGTACAAAAATTTTGTGTTATAGTTCTAAAGATTTTATTTAATTCTAAATTATACAAATTATAAATCAATAAAATAAATCAAATTATAAATCAATACATCAACAAATGTTTATTAAGAAAATTACTATAACAAACAAAAAACACTTATAAATCATTGTGTTGAATTTAGCAAAGGAATTTTTATTTTTTATTTATTAATTTTTTTAAAAACAATAAAAATAATATCTAAAATCAAATGTAATTAAATTCATTTTAAAAATTATTTTTCGTCAAAAACTAATTCTTGTTTTAAAAACATTTTTTTAATTTTTTTTCCATTTTTAATGGAAAATTGCTTTAAAAAATTAATAATAATTAATTTTAAAAATTTGTTTTATTTAAAAAATAATAAATTAAAATCAAAATATATGAGATACATTTGTTAAGTCTTTTAGTAACATAAATTAATTTTTTGAATCTTTAATTTTTTTTTCTTAGGTTACTTTTGTTAATTTATTTTCTAAAAGTTACGGGTATTATTTTCTAATTGCAATTTGCGTGGATTTGTGCAGTTAAAACCACCTTTTGGTTGATTGAAAGATTTAATAATTTAATTATTAATTTTTTGCTTTGGCACCTTGTTATATTTGTGGTTTTTATGGCGATTTTACCATATTTTTAATCTGAAAATGTTAAAAAAATGTGTACATAAAGAAATCGTTTTCAAAATAAATTAAATTTATTTACCTTCTATAATTCTTTAAGGTTTGCTAAAATTTACATATTTCGATGAAGAAAAACAAGACTTGCAACTTTATTCGGTTTTAATAGTGTACGCCTATCGTTTATAATTTGGCCAGTTGAAGAAAAGATTTGCTCACAGGGTACTGATGTCGCCAATATGCACAGCCGTTTAAGTGCGAAGGAATAAACTCGCAGATAAATATTTTTCATTTCGTTCCACCATACTAAAGGGTCTTGCTTTCTTTCCAAATATTCTTCATTTAAATACTTGTCGAACTCCTTAATAGCTGCGGCAGTGTTAATATCCGGACGAGCTGATTTATAAAACTTTTGGTCGTATTTTGCCCAAAAGCTCAACCCTTCTAAATCATGTGTACTGGCTGGAGCTTGATGTTCATTTTCTTCGTTTAAGGAATTTGGTAACCGGATCGTATATATTTTGTTTCTTAGATTTCTAACAGCAGCTCTTTCTTACCTTTGCTAGTGTTTCATTTACTTCACCTAAAGCGGATTGAATTAGTAGGTTAAGAGAGTGAGCAAAACAACCTATTCCCCGCCATTATCCTAGGCGAACTGCTGCAGCAATATTTGCTGCATTGTCGCTATCTATTGCTGTGACCTTATTAGATATTTCAAATTCGATCATAACAGATTTTTAAAAATTACACAAATGTTCAGCAGTGTGTTTATCTAAGAACTGATCACATGCAATAAAATATGATTTAAGTTGTGTATTTTGATCCAGATAGTGCGCCGTTACCGCTACATAGCTGGTGTTATTTCTGGACATCCAACCATCTGTTGTAGGACAGACTGCCGAGGATGATCTAATGTTTAATTTAATTACGTCCAAAATTTCCGAGTGAATGCTTGGAAGCAGGTTATTTGATAAGGTCTTTCTAGTTGGCAGCTCGTATCCAGGACAATATGAGACTTCGCTAATGAATTCTCTGAATGCCGGCTCGTCTACTAAGCATAACGCTTGGTGTCCCTTCGCTACCATTTTTTAAATCAGCTTATCAATGCGTTGCACCTTTCGAATAGGAGGTGGTTTACGGATAAACTGGGAAATGGGTTGTTGCTGTAGTCTTATTTGTGAGGTCGAGGGTTGCTCAAAGGGTAACTGGATTACCGACGATTCGATTGATTGGCGTTCTAGTGACCGAGGTATTAGTGGATGTATGTTTTTCAAGTGACGACAAGTTTTCATGAGATCCACCTGCAATGTTTAACGAAGTTTTGCAGTAATTACATTTGGCACGATTAGGTCCATCCTCAGAGAAATGGAGCCAAATATCACTGTATTTTCTTGAGTTCATATTAATTTTTACTTTTAAACACACAATATAAATTATTTTGAACCTTTCACTTAAAAAAAAAAAACTGTTAATTTAAATAACTACAAATATGATGGCAACAACATCGTAGCATTGCCAAAACAATTTTTTTTCATAAATACATAGATATACTTGAAAGCATGAACTAGTTCATTTAGTTTAACCATTGGAATCGCCTCAATTAACTAGTTCGTTTATGAACTACACAATCCTATTGACCGAAAAATTGAACTCTCCTGGCCCACCAAAGAAAGATTGTCATGGCTGAAAAAAGAAATGGACATACTGGAAAGCATATGTAAAGAACAAAATAAGTCATAACAAGAAAGAAAATCTAAAAACCGGTGTAGGCCAATTCAATAAATACATTTTGTCGGACATGTCCAACTTTATTAAAGTTATTTTATTGAAGTAGTATTGATAAAGATCAAAGTACTCGCTTGGTGGAAGCCATGTCCGCGCAGCCTGCATTTGGTAAGGGCTTTCAAAAAAAAATCGGCAAATCGTACATACATAAATTTAATTCTTACTATCGTTACATTAAGGCTATTGAAACCATTTTTATTATAAAATAAAAGCCGGTTTTTTGAAGGAGCGAAGATCCTAACATATGTGCCGTCTATACAGCCTACCACCCCTGGTATTCGATATTTCGTGTAAAAACCTTTTGAAATCTCTTTCTTTTCATCAAGAGATGACCACACAATTCACTAGGGGCACCAAACTTTTTCTAATGTCACTAAAACTTCTGCTAGCACTTCACTAAATGTAGATTGTGCTAAGCCGATATCGATTTGTCTGCCCACCCCTTTTTAGTAGCTGCCTTCCGCCAAAAATCTTAAGGTGCTAGCCAATTTCACTACGGTGGGTACCGCGAAAATTTTACCTCTAGGAGGCAAGTTTTCTTCCAACACGTTCAGTAGGAACTTAAAAGCATCTTTGTTAATTCTATAATATTCCTAAAACCTGTTAAAAACATTTGATTTAGAGACAAAACACATATAAATCTTTTACCTTGTCTCCGTGGATTTGATTCGTCGCGTATATGTCTTCTTTGCAATCGTTCCGTGGATTGATTTTCTTCTTCCAAAATCAGGAAACGCAAATAAAGACTATTCATTTGAAATTAAAACTTTTCTTCACAAAATAGACTTCTCTTTTATAAGCGCGTAATCTGTTTATAAATCAAAATAAACAATTTAAAATAGAAATTGTTACTCTCATGATATTCGCAATAGACTTTTTTCTCCCAAAAAATTCGCGATACCAATTTGTTGGGGATGGGAATACACGTTTACTCCCAAACAACTTATTCCCATAACATTCGCGATAGAGGTGAATATTTGGGAAGCTTTACGAGGTGTATACAGAAGAGTCCCATGCATGCGCCAGAATCACCCAATAGCCAAGAATTCTTATTGCCATTTGAATAATTGTTAAGAAGTGTGTTCCGTGATCTGCTTATATGCCAAATAAATGAGTCATGGCATGACCCGGACCTACAAGCGTCTACAGCACGGACTTGCTTTTTGTAATCATATATCGGTAAGAAAGAAAATATAGACTATGGTTGTAGTACATAGAAAATAATAATTTCAACGCTTCTTATAGTCATTGCATCAATACTAAACGTTCCCTTTCTGTTTAAATATAGATATTTATCTTTAGATGGATTACAGAGCTTGACATATGTGCCATTAATACAACCTATTACATCCGGTATTTGAAATTTCTGTCAAAAATGAGCATTTGAATTTTCTATTTCTTTTTTTGCAGCTTTATCCAGTGTGGACATAAAACATTCTCCGCCACATTTATTACTCTCCACATCAACGTTGAAACCATACTCCTCCCCAAATTGATATCATTGTCCTTAGTTGAAAGTAATATATTTATTAATTATTTATGTTCTTGTGACAAATGTACACAATACTTACCTATAACACCTTGAAACGAGCCTGTGGCCAAAAACCGCAGTGTGATTGTCACTTGTATAATTGGTGGAATTGAAGCTTTTTTAAGACGATGACTCAGTTTGTTTAAAACAATTAAAACAATTGCTTAGACGATAATAACTTATAAACCTTAAAACGCATATGTAATTATATTTATATGTAGTATGTCTGATTATGCCAAAAATAAAAACACACTGCATTTGGACAATAAAGGGGATTCGAGGCATCCCTTAAACTCCTACGTCACAATTTTTTGGCGGAATGTTTTCGCGTATGTACAGTCAAAACCGCAATGATAAGAACTCCAGGCATTTTTTTAAATTAATATAAAAATTTGTTCTATTTAACTTCATTTTCTTCTATAATAACCATATGTTTTTGTTTTGGTTTGCACAATATAGCCACTTTTAGTGAGAAATATTGCCACATTTAACTTAAACTAACAAAACGAGAATTTATCGGAATGGAACAAATCAATTAAAGTCTGAAGGAGGCAAAATAAATTCGATCGAATTGAAAATTCGTAATCAAAACCATTAAGAATAATTTCTGTGACAGGTCTGTATGTCTGATCGAATGACATACTTATTTTTTTTCTAGCACATTTAGTGCCTCGGTTAACTTGATTTCATTCTAACACGGACAGACATCGCGCAATCGACTTCGCTATGCATAAGAAGTCAGAATATATATACTTTATGGGGTCGGAAATGGACATTGTAGAAATTGCACACGGAATGACAAACTTATATACCCTTTTTAAACTTTTTGTGGTTAAGGGTATAAAAATAAAAAAATGAGTAAGCCACACACATAAAATATATGAAAAATATAGATTTATACCAAGGTACATTTATTTTACTAGGTATTGTCTTCTCCCCAGCTGGTTTGTAGTTGGGCATGTCAAAAGTTGTTTATATTTTGCTACTTTTGTTTACGAATTTCAAAAAACACTAACAACAAGCATATGCAGAACAAAGAGAGCGTTTGTTTTTATATCAATTATGTTTTATTTTCTCTTTCTATTTTTGACATTTCCACTCACAAAGCAACAATAAAATGCCATTTTGTTTTTACAAATGTTGTATTTATTGTAGAGCCGCTATTACCTAGTGAAATAAATGTACCTTGGATTTGTACTAAGATGTGTGGTATTTACAGGTCAGTCTACTTATAAAAAGACGACTTACAATTTCAATGACAAGTGGCTGTCAAGCAATGAATTTAGTGGGTGGCTTACAAAAAGAATTTTAAACAAGAATGCTGTAGCATTTTGCAAAGTGTGTGAGCGGAGCAAAAAAAAAGAAATAATGATATGCGCGAAGCGCATTCTCTTTGGTTTTTTAGCTCTGCTCTTTGCGTAAGAGCCATGAATTTGATTCTCACAGCCATACCTAGATTAGCGCGTAAGACGCGACGCAAAATAACGCATGGCTCTTACGCTGAAATGACATGCATAAATAAAAGCGCAACGTTTTGTTGTGAACAGTAATTTTAACTTATAGTTTTTAATAAAACCCTATAAAATGGAATGCAAAACAGTGATAAAAACGTTAGATAAAGCCGAAAAAAGCTAAAATGTCATTACTATTTTATAACGTTCTCTAAATACTACAAAAAATATGTAAACAACAGTAGCTTGCAGGCTTACGCCACCGAGTATACAGAGATGTCACGAGACGGCTATAAATGAGTTTCTCTAAGCATCTCTTTCTTGACATCCTATCGACTTTGCTTTTGTTTTGATTTGTGTTTCTAGCGCAAGAAAATATTAAACGTTTTATTACAGGCAAAAATAAGGGTGTGTTTTTTTGTGAAAATGATAAAATTATTAAAAAAAATAAGTTAAATTTATATTTGTAGAGGAAGGAAATTGTGTTTACATTTAAGGTAAGTACATTTTGAAGTTAACATATGAACATGTGACTAATTCAATTTTTTTATTTGTATAGAAAAGTAACATTGTACGATAGGCAGACGACATGTACATGTGTAAGTATGCAACATACGAAAATCTATTTATGAATGTAAACATTTTCTTTCAAATTTTAGAAGTTCAAGATGCATAAAAGGATGTCCTCCAGACAGAAGTTTTACAGCTTCCCAAGGGAACTTTAAGGTAAGTGATTTCAATTCGTATAAATTGTGCACTCTGATACGCGTCCGTATGTGCGTTCTTATCAGATAAGATTCCACGGAATGCTGTCCTTTGTAAAGATTATTAGCTATGTACTGATACGATACGAAGTTTTCACTTTTGTATTTTTTAAGGCATTGTTTTTGTAAAAAATTATTTCATAGGAACAATGCTTTAAAAAATATAAGGAGAAATTTCGTGTGGATTTCAGAACATGCCCTTGTGATCACCAATGCCTGTCCGTCCATTAGGTCTACATATATGTTTGGTTTTAACCTCTTTTCTGCAAGCATGTTCCATCGAAGTCACAATATCGAATTCTGATCTTAATATTATTTCGACCCTGGAAGCAACTACAGTAATACAACTAATAGGAAACTCTTTAGCTCTCGTAAGAAGTATTAACATTAAGTATTATGGTAATGTCAATTTTGTTTGTTATAAAAAAGTGTCTGCTTAAAGCATATTGAACATACAACTTGTAGATGTGAAGAAATTCTATTTTATAAGAATAAATGAAGTAGTAAAGTTAAAAGATTTAATGAAATTTTAAGAATATGTAAATCTATAAAACATACATCTTCTTTATAAAACTTAAGAAAAGTTATGCCTACAACATTGTTTTGAAAATATGTGTTTAAATGTATGAATAACTAATTAAGTTGTTACCTTAACTTTACACTTTATTTATCAATTTGTTGTTTTTTAAACTAAAAGATATTAATGTTTTTGTTTATCTGTAACATTACTTAATTCACTTATAGTACATACTTATGTAATTTGTTTTTATAAACTTTCAAACTTAACTGAAAAAAAATCTGCCATAAAAAGACTAGTTTATTGTATAAATATTGTATCATAATATACAAGAAAAATACATATAAGAAAAATATATTTCAATTATAATTTACTTTTTAAATATTGTATTATTGTAAAATAAAATACATATGTACATTTATAATAAAAGTAGAAAACGTTGAAATAAAATTTTTTATTACGGGTACTAACTGTTCAACATGGTCTGTATACCCAGTTCCACTATTTAGGGTTGTTTCACCATACACCAGCTTGGCTTGTTAAAACGTTCTACATATTTAAATGATCTTCAAATTTAGTTAAGAGCTAAATAACACAAATTCAAGCGATTAAAAAAAGCAGGATTACTTTTCCTTTACAGTTTTACAGTATTCACCAAGGTAGTGTATTTTTATGGCTCCACCATGCAGACATTATGAACCACAACGGCCTCACCTTTGAAATCCACCCAAGAAGAAAATTAGAATTTGTATCTGTATAGCCTTGTTTAAGTAATGCAACACATCTTCTAAACCGCAAATTTATTTTAATCAAAAAATCACTTGCAGTGCAGATTTAAATATGTTTTCACTTTTGTACGCTGCACAGTGGGGCAGAATCAAAATATTTTGGAAATAATTCAGCCATTTGAAAACGGCTAAGCCGATTGATTCAAAATTTGGCACGAGCATAGTAGAGGAGCACTTGAGCTTAAATTTTGAAGGTGGTTACCCTCCACTTTCCAGGGATGGCGCTATGTGGTCTCAAAGTTGGACACCTCGCTCCTGAAAATTTTTCTAACGCTTGGCAATTCTTCAATTTTTGTCTGATTTTTAAATATTTTACATGGTCTTAAAGCTCTCGTAAATACCTACAAAACGGTGCTTTAAACTGCATGTTTATGTTTACAAATGATCGAGTTATAAGCATTTTAAAATTAAAATTTTTGATTTTTTCCATACCCTGGTCCAGTTTTTTCTAAATATTGGGTACAATTTGCAGCAAATTTATTTGAGTTTTTTACCGTAGATAGCCAACAAAATTTAAGATTTTCTGAAAAAAATTTGAAAGTAATATCTTTTCTGGCTTAAAAATTATACGATTTTCAATTTAAAAAATCCAAAATTATTGCATATTTGTGTATTTTAGCCTAAAATGGGACACTAATCTAATTTTTTAGATACAATACAGAATATACAGCAAAAATATCTCAGCTACTCGTTTCCCTATATCCATGGAGGGATATGACGCCCACAGTACATAAAATATTATGTCATGGTAAAACAATTATAGAATCGAATATTCTTCCTCTTGGGGAATTAACAGAAGAAGCCCAAGAAGCAAGAAACTGCGATTTCAAGTACATTCAAATATTCAGTTCTCGAAAATGTTCTAGGCAGTCACAAAACGAAGACATTTTCTATAGCCTATTGTTATCTTCTGATCCTGTACTCTCATCAATGAGAAAACGTTGGATTAATTATGAGGCTTCTTCACCTTCTAACAAAATAGAATTAAAGGATTTACTTTATCTTTAAGACATGCATAATGATATGACAGATTATTTTATAGAAAATAAATAATAGTTTTAAGGAAACAAAAAATACTTTTAACGACTTTTCGTAAATAAAAATTAACAGAAAATTATATTTTTTATCTGATGTTTATTATAATGATTATTATTTTAAAATATGCCTCTTGGTTATCCTCTATTCAGGTATAATTGTTTTTTTACACAATTTTTTACACAGGCATGAACATTTTTACTTCCGTAACATAAATGTATAAAAGTGATATACATATTGAAACACTCATATTTAAGAACGCATAGTTTTGCACGTAAGAATGATATTGAGGTGAATCTTTTTTTATTTAATAGGAAATTGCGTCATCTTTATTCGCATGCATAAAAAAAATAAAAAAATGGAACAAAATTTTAATATTCGTTGCTGAGCTCCGAAAATTTCGAAAAATTATGGTAAAAACGGTCCAATTTGAGAAAAGTAAAAATATTAAATATGCTATAAAACTTTTATTAATTAAGCAAATCAGATAAAATTTTCTGTGCATATGTAGTTTGTTAACTAAAATCAAACGGTAAAAAAATCTGCAACATTAAGCTAAAGGAAATCCCATAATTCCCAAAATAAAGACGAAAAATCCCAAAATTGGAATTTTTTACTCTTTTGTCCATAAAGTCCACATATGGACTAGGGCTCACGAAATACTTTTTGAAACAATTCGGAGTATATATAGCTTTTTTATAGTATTCTTCTTTTTCCGATCCCAGCTTTGGGATTTTAGAAAATATGGGGTAAAGTCAAAATTTCGATGTAAAATAGGTCAAGTTGAAAGACTTACATCTTCTACAAGAATGATCAGTTTTATACGAAATTTGGTTTAAACGTACACACATATAGTTAGCTTTAATAAAAATAAAAAATTTTTATATATTCCTTAAGAAAATTTTTTTCTATCTAAAAAATTAGATTAGTGTCCCATTTTAGGCTAAAATACACAAATATGCAATAATTTTGGATTTTTTAAATTGAAAATCGTATAATTTTTAAGCCAGAAAAGATATTACTTTCAAATTTTTTTCAGAAAATCTTAAATTTTGTTGGCTATCTACGGTAAAAAACTCAAATAAATTTGCTGCAAATTGTACCCAATATTTAGAAAAAACTGGACCAGGGTATGGAAAAAATCAAAAATTTTAATTTTAAAATGCTTATAACTCGATCATTTGTAAACATAAACATGCAGTTTAAAGCACCGTTTTGTAGGTATTTACGAGAGCTTTAAGACCATGTAAAATATTTAAAAACCAGACAAAAATTGAAGAAATGCCAAGCGTTAGAAAAATTTTCAGGAGCGAGGTGTCCAACTTTGAGACCACATAGTGCCATCCCTGGAAAGTGTAGGGTAACCACCTTCAAAATTTAAGCTCAAGTGCTCCTCTACTATGCTCGTGCCAAATTTTGAATCAATCGGCCTAGCCGTTTTCAAATGGCTGAATTATTTCCAAAATATTTTGATTCTGCCCCACTGTGCGCTGTAATATACTCGTGAAATAACAGCATATCACATTTTTAAACAATTTATTAATTAATTTGTTTCTTTTCACGAATAATAATTATTTTCTTAAGGTAAGAACTTATGCCGTGTTGCGTTTTTTTGTTAAATATTTAGGTTTTTTGTTTTGTTTGTATTTCCTTCTTTATAATAAAAAAAGCACTATATTTGTCTTTCTCTTGAGAGGCTACAGAAAATCTGGTTATATTGTTTTCTATGTGCCAATGTTTTCACCTCTGTATACCCTGTGCTTACGCGCTGTCAAAATTGGATTTCCTAATTGCTAAGCGTTGACGCTGTGCTATTTAGGGATGTTTCATACATTTTGTATGTACATGAGAAATTTTGACATACATATACCTTGCGCTTGACGCGCTAATTTAGGAATGGCAGTCAGGCTCTTTGCGCTGCTCATTGAGCAAAAGTAGTGGCGCATTGCGCATGCTCTTTTTTACATGAACAGTGGGTTGTTTGAATTTATTCGTTACAAAAACAATTTTGTAAAAAGAATTTTTATAAGATTTAACTTCCTGGTTTACATGTCTTTGCAGTGTGCCCTGCTCTTAGGTAGTTTGTGCATAGATTATGTTTCCGAACGTATTGAAGGCGGTTTGTTGGTGTTAACTTTTGAAATTTCGGGCACCGATACAGTTGATGATAACCGTTTTTGCAAAGTGTACAAGAGAACTCTGTTTAATTGGTTGCAGTGGTGGAAACGTACACTTTTGATGGCCTTTCTTTATAAATCATTGCTTCCATGGATTGAAAGCGACCTTCTAGAAATGTGAGTAGACCTTCGATTGTTTGCACCACCTTTGGATTGGTGATAGACCTTTCGTATAAAACATGAGTGCTTCGGTCTAACTTTTTCACCAATACGTGAAGAAGCATGGGGTCCCAAGATGAGGTTTCAATCCCGATATTGTTTAATGCATGTAGAGATTCTTGAGTTGTATCATGGAGTTGTTTAATCGCAGCTGCTGATGGTCCCACCTTGGGTTCATCCAATAGTTGCTACACAATAGTAGTGACCAGAACTCGTTGATTATTGTATCGGTCTTGTAGTAGATTCCAGGCGGTAGCGTAGTTATCGGCTGTGGCTGTGAGATGACTTGTCAATTTCTCAGCTTCTCCCCCTAAATTTGACTTCAGGTACCACATTTTCTCTACCGTCGGGATTTGCTGGTTGTCAACCAGTTGTGTAAACAAATCGTGAAAGGATTGCCACTGCAGATAGTCTCCGTTGAACCTTGGAATTATGATCTTAGGCAGTGGCAAAATGTTGGTATATGTACATTAAACCGCTTGCTCCTGTGGGCGAGGGGACAATTTGAAATTTTCAATGACTGATTTTTCCAGATTGTTGTAGGAGTTGACATCGTACTCTTCCTTTATTGGATCAGGGTTTGTTTCCCATATGGAGAAATGTATATTTTGGATTTCATTCCACAGTTTTTCTTTTAGCTGCATGTTAGATGCGGTGGGGTCTATGACTAATAGCCGCCTTAATGATGATATCATTACGCTTCTTCTTCTTATTGCGGAATTGGAGGATACAGGAGAGGTCCTTGCATGCACTATAGGTTTTTCGATGGTAGGCTGATCAGTGTTGGATACTGTAGTCATGGCCAATGTAAATACTTCTTCGATCTTCTTGTAGTAGTTGTTAATGAAGTATTTATGATCCAGTGGAGGATCCTCAAGACATCGGATTTTGTTATCGGTGCATTCAAATTCATCCCAAGCTGTGTCTAATCTTCGGATTCTTTCTTCGTAATAAGCTGCAGTTTTCCTTGGCGCTGGATCCTTTTTGTAGTTTCTGATAATGGCCTCTTTAAGCTCTCCTGGCTCGTTGGGAATTGGTCAACTGGTCCATCGATTCCATCCCTGCCGTAATCACATCGGGGTCACCAGAATGTATTGATTCAGCTCGTCTGCTGATCGTTGTGCTCTAACGCAAGCACTTCAACTTGGTTAGTTCACTTAAATGAATAGTTTGTCTGACTCAAGCACTTAAACCTAGTGAGGATATTGGGTTGTGTCAAGGCAGTAACACCAAGACAGCTGGTGGTATAACGCAAGCACTTGGAACTTGGTTATAGCGGTGAGGAGAAAAATAACAACCGTTTCTTTTGATTGAATTAATGATTCTACTTTTACTAGTATTACATTAAAGTCTTAAATACTATTTTTTTGCTGATTAATACTAAATACTAATTAATACTAAATATTAATAATAATAATAATAAAAATATCAAAGAATTTATTGGAAGGCAATTACATTTGGTGTGAGTCGTTAATATTGTTACCTTAACCTTTTTGTTTTGCGTCAGTTCAATGCACCGCCGGTTTAGTTTTCAGCGCGTGTGCCATAACTTCAGCAGAAATATGAGATACCCAGGCAATGCAAATATAAGCAAAAGGTGATACAAAATAAAATTCAATGAACGGCATGTAACATTAAGCGGTAGTTCAAGGTTGTTATTAAAATTAAATTTTGAAGAAAACAAAATTGTAATTTAATGACAAAAAGTTTTTTGTTGTTGTTTGTTGTTATATAAATTTCACATTAAAATACAAGTTAAAATAAAAATGCATGAGCAGCGATGTAAGGTTGTCGTCACAATTAATGATTTTAGTGCAGGCATGTGTGTACGTAAGTATGTATGCATATTTATACAAACATACTTACTTGCACACGAAGTTAACTGTGAAGGCTTAAACAGTTACTAAAACGATAAAAATAAACAAAAAACAATTGTTAAAAATGGAATGTAAAATAAATGATAATATTAATAGTTATAAATATAAAATAAATAATAATAAATGATTAAGTTTTTCCTTCAATTCTAAACATATATTTTCATTAGCGACCGAATTTTCACCTCGAATTTTTTTAAATGTTATGTTTTTCCGTTTTTTAAAGAGATCGAGCCAGCCATTTCTTGTTTTATAATCATTTAATACCCTGTTCAGACATACGCTTTAATTGCGCAATTAAGGAATTTACGCAGTTAAGGCCTTAATCGAGCTAAATTTACCATATAAGAAGTTAATTACTAAATTGATCAGTACTTAATTGCATCACTAATTGAATAAAATGCAAAATGCAACCCTTCCCAACAAGTATGTTTACTGGGAGATATAGTCAGTAAGAAGAAAATATTTATAAAATTGACAAGCCGTACGTAAAAATATAAGCAAACCAAAGTACATTTATTTTACTAGTTAGTATCATCCGTGCAGCTGGCTTGTAGTTGTTTATATTTTACTAGTAAAATAAATGTACCTAAAACACACGAATAAAAAAATAGCAAGCGAAGCTGAAGGTAAGTTAATAAAAAATTTAAATTAATTTTTTTTTTTATTTTATTATAATTAAACAAATGTCTTTTGATTAGTTTTCTGGTTTAATATTTTAAGGAGCTGTAGTTGTTGTTTTCTTAAGTTTTGCAGAATTATTAAATTCTTTTATGTTCTTTTTTTAACGCAGATAGCTTGGATTCAAAATTTGATCGCACTAAGTGCAGTAGTTAAATATTTCTATTCTAAACTACAAAAATTATTTTAAAGAGTGATTTCTATCCATTTTTTTACCTTTCACTATTACAATAAAATTTTTTTTCTTAGCTGTCAAATCGTAATTGAATAAGCTTAATTGAGCATGTGTGAACACCAAATTAAATTGCGCATTTGAAATTAATTTGACTCAATTAAGAAAACATATCTGAGCAGGGTATAACATTGCAAAACATACTGATTTTTCCGATAGTAATGGGCCACTAATTGGAATGTTATACTCTTGATATTCAGGTAGTTTTTCGCCCTTTGGCTTACTGCTTAAAGAATTTTGCATAATAAATTCTCGTCTTTTTTGAAGGATTGAAATAAGAGTTCATAAAGCAATTTGAAATTGCTTAGCAACGTCTATTTTTTTCTCTCCATTGTCAATGGCTGCAGGCAAAGTCTGCTTTGACATTTTCTTCTTTATTTATGTAACAAACTGATCTTAAGAAAATAAACACATGCAAAACCAAAAAATAACGGTAAACAAAAAACCATTCTTTCCATGTTTCTCTCGTTTTTATTACGAATTATAAATGGTAGTTAGCAAATAATTACAATTTATAAGAGGTAAAGAAAACTTTATTAAAAAAAAAAAATACGAATTAGGGAGAGGACCAAAATGTATGAAAATATTACGAAATAAAGAGATTTTTTCAAGGAACCGACATTTTATAACGAATTATCGGGAATTACGATTTTTCGGGGTACGAATTATCGGGATTTGACTGTAATTAAATTTTGTTACAATACATACACCTGTAAATACGTACCAGAGGTTTAAGCGAATTATTTATATACACATACATATATTTAAGTTTACTATGAATTGGAATTTATTAAATGCACAAAAAATTAATTGAATTAAAAATATTATTAACACGGTCTGCATTCAATTAAAATTTCATGTCATTTTTTAAGTAATTTTTTAAACTTGCAATTTTAGGCAATCTCACTGATTTGCTAAACATTTAATGGAAAAACTTATGGTAAAATGAATTTAAATAAGTGTTGTGTAGGTATTTAATAGTTTTTTTCAGCAAAGGATTCATTTAAATGTCTTACAGGCCAAAGAAACCCCCAATGCGCAAATTATTATTGTTTTTTTTTTTTTAATTTCATTTCTTTATTAGTATAATATATACTTTACATAACATTTATATTACATATAATGTGATTCCATTTTTCTTATATTCTCCAATTATACATTATATTTTACAAAATTTACAATATGTTTTTTAAACAATTTTAAATTATTTTCACATTTTACAAAATTAGGCAGGGCATTGTAAAGTTGCAATCCTTTGTAGAAAAGCGATCGTTGCATTGCTGTTGTTGATACTCTTTCAACTCTGAAATTATTCATATTTCTAAGATGGTATGGTTGAACGTCTCTCACATATAATAACTGTTCTTTAAGGTATTCTGGTGCTTCTCCCCTTTTCATTTTATTAATGAAGTTTATAGTGTTTAGCTTAAGTCTTTGCTCTATATTGAGCCATTTCAGGAAGTCTAGCATGAATTGAATAGGTGTATATCTGTTGCATTTCAATATTGTTCTCATTTCTCTATTTTGTGATTTCTGTAGCCGATCGATCTGTTGTGTTGTGCAGCTTGAGAAAAGTATTGTCGATCCATATTCGAAATGTGGTTTTATTAAGGTGTTATATATATTGATAGACGTTATAATAGAAATTTGTTTTCTCATCCTTTTAAAAAAACTATTTTTTTCCGATTTTTTTACAAATGTAGTCTATATGCCTTTTAAATTTCAAATCCTTGTCAATAACGAATCCTAAATATTTTATTTGCTTAACCTTCTCGATTCCTTGATTATTTATTTTAAACATTTAATTGCTGCTGGTATTTATTTCCATAATTTTTGTTTTATTTTCGTTTAATTTTAATTTATTCATGTTTAGCCAAACGTTGACATTTTCCATATCCTGAGTAAGGTTATAATAACATTTGTGGATAGATTCTTCTTCCGTGAAAATGGGCGTGTCATCGGCATATAAAACAATCTCGCATTTCTTCAATATATTAGGCATATCATTTATATATATAATAAATAATAATGCTCCTAGTATTGAACCTTGTGGGACTCAGAAATCATTAGTGTTTATATTAGATATAACGTTGTTACCCTCGTGACTTGTTTTCTGTTTGATAAATATGACTTAAACCACCTTAGTTCTGTTCCTGTAACTCCGTATCTATATAGTTTTTGGAAAAGTATGTTTTTATCAATTGTTTCGAATGCTCTTTTAAAGTCCAGAAAAATAGGTAGATACAATTCTGTTATTTTTTTCAGTTTTTGTCTATCGGTTCACTAATTAATTAACTGCAGTTTCACAGGAAAATTTTCTCCGGAATCCAGATTGATATTTTGATAATAATTCGTTGTGTTCCATATATTTCTCTAGTTGTTCCTTTACCACCTTTTCTAAAATCTTTTCACAAGTTTTTAGCATGTTAATTGGACGAAAGTCTTAACATTTTCTTGTTTTAGCGACTTAAGCAACAGGTGTTATCAATGATGTCTTCCAGTTTTCAGGGAATACTCCCGTTTCCAACGATTTATTAATTATATCAAGCATTATTCCTCCTAAAATATTCCAACTATTCATTATCATGTTACTGGAGATTTTTTCATAGTCCGGCTTATTTTTTACGTTTTTACATATTATTCTTAACTCATCTAATGTTATTGTACGAAATTGAAAGTCCGAGTTTAGTGGCGGTATTCTGTTCAGATATTGCACATTATTTATAGTATTTCTTATGGTTTCAATACTGTTTATAAAATATACATTAAAATTATTAGCTATTTTATAGTTTTCTTTACATTCTATTTGGTTAAATATCACAGTTCCAATTTCATTTTGTGTTTTCTTTAAAATAAGTTTTTTTATATGTCTCCACATTTCTTTTTGATCATGAACATTATTAATCCTGTTATTTAAACAATTATTTTTTGCATTTTCAATTTTAATTTTGTATAGATTTCGTACCGACTTGTACCTAGTCCATGCCTCAATGGTGTTCTGTAGTTTTGCGCTTTGGTATTTGGAAATTTTGTCACTTTTTAGGCGTCCAAGCTCTTCGTTAAACCAATTGCACTCACATTTTTGTATTATTGTCTTCTTTATTGTAAGTTTTTTCACTGCATTTTCTAAGTATTTATCGAACAGATATACGTTATTATTTATATCATTATTTTTACTTATTTGCTTTATATTCAATATTTCTCTATTATATTTTGATTTGTTATATTTAAATAGTTATATTTCTTTATATTTGTTTTCATTTATATTATAATTTACGGTATCTATAGTTATATCGATTATTTCATGATCTGAAATTTGGCTTGAAATATTAATATTTGCCGTTATACTGTTATTATTGGTTACAATGTAATCAGTTATTGTTTTTGAGTCTTGCGTTGTTCTTGTAAAGTCTTTCATTATTTGTTTAAGACCAATATCATCTAGCAAGCACTTAATATTGTTTTTATAAAAACCTTCTTTATTCCAATCTATATTAATATCACCAGCTATTATTATATCGCAGTTTATTTCAGATATTTCTTCTAATACTTCTTCAAAGATAGTTAATAACTCGCTTTCGGCACTACTTGGGGATCTGTATACAGCTGCGACTAGAATTTGATTGCTATAATATTTTGCCGTGTACACAGATATCCATATTTTTGAATCAATGGCTTTTCCAACAATTTTTTTACATTCCACTTCTTTTTAAAATACAATATAACTCCTCCTGTCCTCGTTGAGTTGGATAATGTTGCAAATTGAATATAACCTCTTAGCTGCGTTTCTTCCTCGTTCACTACTTTTGTTAAATGAGTTTCCGATAATATGACAAATTCAGGGTTACTTGTTTCTACTATTATTTCAAGTTGATTGTAATTATTTATAAGTCCTTGTATATTTGTATATATGACATTTATTTGCGTTGATTGTTAAGCCATTAATCCACATCTTCTTCTCTTTGCGTTTAACATATTCTGGAGCAACGGACATTCTTTGCTGGTTGTTGTATGATTCTCATTCAAACCAAGGTTTAATCTGTTATTCATTCTCACACAGTTAATGCATTTAATTATCACATCTTTGTTACATTCTTTCGGTCTGTGATTTCCATGACACTTGTAACATACCTCTTGATTTTTACATTCAGCAGATTTATGGTTAAAACCTCTGCATTTAAAACATTGCATAATATCAGTGCCATCGTACACTTTACATTTTTCCCATCCAATGTTATCTTTTTGCGCTGTCTTAACTTTGGTGTATGATTCATTATCGATCTTAATTATTGCGTTATATATTATATGATTATTATTTTTAATTTCATATACTTTAATTACATTCAGGTGGTTATTCTTAAGGAATTCATTTTGTTTTCTAAGTTTTTTAATAATCTTATTTTCCGTTAGTTTAAATGACATTCCAGTTAATTTAATCTCATTTCTATTTTATTTGGAACCTTAATTTCATGCTCTTCACCCATTGTAGATTGTATGGATTCTTTTATTTTCCCCTTTCTTCGTTACTTTCACTCTGAATTACAACCGTTCCATTTTTTCTCTGTTCTACATTTAAAATTGGTAGGATTGACTCTCTTATCCAAATCTTCTTTAGTTTTAACGACATCTTGCTTTTCCTTTGGCTTTATAATAAGCGGGTTTTATTTATTTCTATCTGACATCACTATGTTTTTCTTTTATACATCTGAAAATGATATCTTACTTGTTTTGGCGGTTGTTTTTTCGATTGTCTTTTTATTTCTTTACATATTGATTTGTTTTTTTTTCCTCAATTACGGTCACTTCATCCAATTTTTTTAATCCTTCGTTATATCTTTTTTCAATAGCCTCAAGTTATTTTTTAATTTCATATTTATTTTGTTTTAATGTCGCCTCAAATTCGCCTTTTTACTCAGCTAAATTTTCTTTATTTTTCTTTACACTTTCTTGAACATCTCCAATCGCCATATCTAGGAGACAATCATCAGACATAAAACGAATAAAAGCACCAGAGTCCAGTATTCCACGAGAGTATTGATCTATTCTTGAACACTTTTTTGCACAATGATACACCTTTTTGCATATTCCCTCACACATTAAACCACTTTCACCACGAATAGCAGTTTTACAATGATGGTATTCTGCCATATTTCCTCTTCTAAACTTTTATTTTAAATTTTAAAAATATATTGTTTTCGTTATTGTTTAATTTATTTTCAAAACACTAGAAAACACTACTTAGTCTTTTATTTATTGATTTTTTATAGTTCTGTATACTTTATAACCATTAACTATTTTATTTTTTAAATAATTTCGGAGAGCTTTTAAATACGTTTTAGTCACTTGAATTCTGAGAAAGCGAAAAAAATATAGCAGGTAAAAATACAAATTTCTTTTGGAAATAAGATTTGTAAGTCTTAAATGCTTACCTAACCCTTTCAAACATTTATGTATGTACATATGTGTGTAGGTAGATAAAAAGATACTCAGGAACAAAACTTGTAAAATTATGGTTTCATTATAAAATAAAAAAAAACAACTTTTTCAAAATAAGGCGTAGGCGTACATGCCTATTTATGTAACGATGTATTAATGATTTTCAGACTTTGATAAAATTTCATACCACTGTAAAAGAGCAATGCGCGTTTTATGCACTTTTTGCTCTTTACGCAAAAAGGCGCAAAGCGAAAAATGCGCACTTTATGCTATAAACACAATCAAGTTCACCGACCATCGACTACAAGATGTCAAAAATAAAATACATGCGTGCTTATGAAAATAATTCTTTTAGCCGCTACACGGCTACTTTTGTAGCCCGTAGCCAACTTAGGCTAACAGTCCACCCTAAATACGGGCGTTAGGCACGACGTAATTTAGCGTCTAGTTTTTACGCTGTAATGAGTAACTTAAATAAGAGCGCCAACGTTGTGAAACGAACAGTATTGTTTACTTATCTTATTTGCTAAAAACCACAAAATTAAAATAATTAAGAGAGATAAAATCGCGAAATTGACCTTAAAGTAGCTGTAATGTCATTACTGTTGGAAATACTTTTGTATATACCACAAAAAAAAACAATAACAACACTTCTTTTGCAGCCAACTTCACTTTTTACGCGCGTCAAAATTGGATTTTTCAATTGTTCAACGTTAGCGTCGCGCTATTTGGGTTGGTCTCATACATTTTGTATGGGCATGAGAATTTTTGACAGTTAAATAACGTCTTACGCTCGTAATTAGGGTGGACTGTAATTTTTCTTGACTACAAAAAACAGATTAGTGCTGCCAATACAATAAATGCATAAAATGGTGGTTTTAAAAACGCAATGCATTAAATATCGCTATTAAAAACGCGAAAAACTATTATAGTGGCACCATTGAAAAATAATAATCATCTGTTCATTTGTTTACATTTTTCATTTACCTTTTATTTGGCGCATTTTTTTGGTTTCTTTGGTTGTTTTGCTTAACTTTAATACATATGTCAAAGCAGATGTTTATTTTTTGTAGTTAGTGGTCGGTAGTCGTTAAAAGAATTAAGTAGCTGGCGACTTGGCTATTTTTGTAGTCGGTAGTCGATGGTCGGTAGCCTTTGATTGTGTTTATAGCATTAACACTGCTCTTTTCTATGCGCAGAGCAAGAATATTTGCGCAGAGTAAGCGCGTTACTAAGTATGCGCTGCTCCTTGCGTAATGCGGCTATTAGACGGTCAAACTTTGCCTGTGAGCACGGCCTGATGAGAGAGAGTATTTTGCTATTACACGATCAGGCGAAGCTTGTCAAACATCAGTATGCAAGCAGGTTTTGAGCAGTGAAGTTCGTATTTGCGATGGCGCATGAATTAGTTGCAAAATGTTTATTTTATTGTACAACTTCAATTGTGGCATTCGGTTCTACTTTTTTTAAATTTTTCTAAGAGTTTTTCATTAAACTTTTGTTTTAAATTTCTTTTATTATAAAAATCACTTTTATTTGCCATTCAGTTATTTCAAAAAGAAATAAACTATTTTATTTTTTTTATTTAACATATTTTATTTAGACGTTAAAAGAAGAAGGTAAAACTTAAAACTAAACTTATAAATTAAATTATGCTTATTTATACTCAAATTTGCATTTTTTTAAAAAGTTTAATAAGAACGAAAATGCAATTATAAAAATATGAGTGCAATATCATTTATTTAAAATAAAGTTTTAAAATTTTTAATGATTTATTTTACTTTTAACTTAAATAAGTTGCAATTTTATCTGTATGAACGAAAACTTAAAGGAAAAAATACAAAAGTGCAGGTTTTGCATTAGTAATAAATAAGAATTTAAATATTACATTTACCTATTACTTCTAAAAATTTCTTAATATTATTTTTATATGTACTCGTGCGCTCTAACCATGCCATTCGCCGTTCGCTTGCAAAAACACAAATAAAATTTACACTGTGTTTGACAAATACGCTATTGAATGAGTTGGATGGCCTGATGGCAAACACAAAATATCAAAAATTTTTGATTTTTATCCAGCGCGGCTGACAAACACGAAATTTACCCTATTACACGTGTTTGATGGCTTGTCACAGGCCGTGCTCACACGTGAAGTTTGATCGTCTAACAGCCCCTCAAAGAGCGAAAAGAGTGGCGCTGTGCTGCGTTTTTTCCTACCCTGCTATAGAACAAATAATGATAATGAACCATGAGGATCGTTGCATAGAAGAGCTGAAATTAGAATATGCGTATTTCATGCTTACAACAATCTTCCATTTTCTCTGGCAGATTCAGTCATACTTTTTTTTTTTGCAAATACAGTATTTACGATATTTAAGAAGAGGTACCGCAACTCTTCAACTAAAACAATTATTATGCTTTTCTTAATGTCAAACTCCATACATGCATATCAGATAATACCATTTTAAGTGCGTAAAAAGTATTTTATATGATTGCGGTCTGAATCAAAAACTTTAATTGACTACATAATAACCAATAGTGAATTAATTACTGCGAACAGTAATATTATAAATATAAAATAGCAGATCATGAATGCATAGACATATGGAAGTATAAAAATAAACCATATTTCATTTTTTAAATTTTGAACCCTTGTTCATTTGCTGCGTCCTTTAGATTGAAAACTTTTTCCCAATAATCATGAGCATCTAATAGCCTCTTTACACTGATCAACATCTAACATCTACCATCAATTTGCGAAAACGGTAACATCTTCCCCTAAGAAATGCATAGGGCTAAAAATCAACATCTTTAAAAAATGTTCATATCTCATTTTGTTTCACCTTACAGTATTTTCGATATTCTGGTGGCATCACTGATAAAATAGCCTTGAAAGTATAATAAATATTTTAAAACAAAAATTAACGGCACACACAAGTTTTTGTTTTTAAATTTAGGTACAAATAAATAAATCTTGATAGATCTTGAGCTTGGAGAAAATTAGCATATTTACTTAAATAAAAACGGTGTATTAAAAATAAAATAAAAAAAAATTTATTTTATATTATTTTTTATTTATTTTGGACATAATTCTCTCAAAATATTTTATTGCGGATCTTAAAAATATATGACCCACAAGCAGACTTATGACCACTAAAAACTTTTCTTTATCTTCTTCTTCCAGGATGGTTTCCATTATTTCAATCCATTGCATTAATAACTGAGTTCACAATTAGTCCAATTATTAATGTGCCCCTGAAATCATTTTTTTTTTAAATCTTATTTTTACTACTAAAAATTAGGCGTCGTATAATTAAATTTTTTTGACAGCTGAGTTGATGGTAGATGTTAAATGTTGTCAATGTAAACTAATGTTTCACATTTTCCACATCTTCCATGCGTTTCGCTAAGATGTTAGTCAGTGTAAAAAGTCTAATAATCATTTTAATAATGGATAACCGTTAAAACAATGTAATAAATCGCACTACTGATACATTTTTTTGTTATGGACAAAACGAAAAGAAAAATATTTAGTGTTTATAACAAATTAGCGGACATACGAAAATGCATATATATATATAAGACTATAACAAGCACACGTAAAAATCACTTCGTTAATAATTATACTTACTATAGGTTGCTTTACAATATTATACATGCAATTAGATCTGTCTAAGACTTTTCTCGAATTTGAAATATAGAATCGTGCTTAAATAAATTTTATAGGCCTAACTATAATTTGCATAAGCAAGCTTAAGTCAACTTAAGCAGCTGTGCAAGCTCTTCGTCAAGATTCTTCAAATCTCATTTAATTTATCAAGGTACGTATTTGATCGCTCATTTCGTATTGCGTTGTACATACATACATACATTCACAAAGAAAAGTTTCAATAAAGACTAAGAGTGGTTTTACATTATGGGCATTGCAGCTTTATTTATTGTTTTCTATTTTGGAGCATCTCCGTAAGTCGTCACGCGTTTACATTATGACTCTTTTGTAGCAAGTGAGAGAATTTTTCTTTCTACGTAACAAGTGTTGCCATAAACTAAATGTATTTTTGAATGTAGCAGAAAACTGCTTTGTGGGTAACACTAACAGTAAAGCAAAAAAGAATAAAATAATAAGAGTAATAAGTGTCTGTGCTTTAAGAAATTAAAATGTGTGATTTAACGAAAGAAGAAATTATTGAACAAGTTGTTGATCTAACTGGACTAGCAGTTCAAACGTTAGACTTAAGTGATGTTGGAAATATTAAAATAATTTGGAATTTGCTAGATTGCTTTGAAGATGCAATTAGTTTGCCGAATAAAAGACGTCGAAAAGAGTGGATAAAACCATGGAGGCAACAGCGAGATGAACGAGGCTCGTTTGTATTTCTAATGAAAGAGCTTTCTTCAGATTCATTCTCTTTTTTTAATTACATTTTATTTCCTCTACTGTTATGTCCTTATTTATTTTTTTTTTATTCAGTGGTTATTTCGAACAAAGTAGCAGACCGTTTTACTCGATTTAAATACAACGGATGACGAACATTATACAGGTTTTCATTTTCCTGATATTTTGCTATTAAAAGCTCCACTAATTCTTTTGTCCACATGATGTTTTTTTATTTACCAATAAATTAAACTTATTAAGCCGCACTTGTTGTAATTTATATTTACATATATTTCTGTTTCTATACAGTGTTGCCAAAAATTTATTTAAAAAAAAAATTTTGAGCAATATAAAAAAACAGCCATTTTGGCAACACTGCTCAAGCATAGAACAGCAAAAAACGAAAGAGAGAAACAGGAATGAGAGAAAAAACTGAAAAGAGTCATGAAAATTCATTTCGTGCTACTTTTGCTACCCCGTAAGCTTCTCTACACTTCTTGCCAACAAACTTCTGCATCATGACTTTTGTAGCTGATACAATGCCCTTAATGTAAACTAGCTCTAGCAGTGTTTTTACTTAAACAGAAAAGTTAAAAAAAGAAGAAGTTTTTTAATTTCTTCTTCATTTAAAAAACTCAATTCACGATAAAATTGAATTTTTAAAGCTAATAAAAAATGTGAATTTAATTTTTTTTTTATAAAAAAAACAATATTTTTTGCAAAAGTAAGAACACAAACGTGCAATTACGCAAATTAGATACTAACTTCTTGTTGGTGAATTTTAGTCACTTAAAACTCTTTAATGGGTGCTTAAGCATTTGACAGGCTTTTCGTCAGAATTTTAACATAAGCATAAGTTAGCTTATGTACATTATAGTTTAGCACATAGGGCCTGTAGGTGATTGCGTTTTTTTAATTCCTTAATATCAAAACTGCTTATTTCGGTATTGTAACTGGTAGACACTTAAACCGAATTTTCCATTTGCAAGCTACTTTTTTTAGAAAATTTTATTGAACTTCTTTTTTTTAGTTTTGAGTACCTTCGATTACTCGTTCCTTTAGAAAAAATTTAACTAAAAATTACATTAAATAGAAATAGACCTAGATTATGTGAGACTTATTTCTAAACTGAAAAATTCTGTGTTTAACAAATTCTTGCAGGCTTGATTCGAAACACAGGTTTACTAAATTGAGTGGATGTGCTCAATGGTTTCTAAGACTACCTTCTGAGTCATTGACCAAGAGTATGTCTATGACATCCAAAATTTTACTTTATTTTACAAAATACCAAAAGAAACAGAAGAATTAACAAAAGTGTAAAGAAGAAAATAAGGATAACAATGAAAAGACATGCGCTAGAGAAAAGTCACGTAAAATAAAAATGGTGTGTATTTATTGTTTCTAAACCATTAAAAATTCATCGTGTAAATGTGTCTACGTCAAAATAATGCGTGAAATTTTATCATTTCTATGTGTAAAATCTTAATTCTTCTACATTAAGAAACGTAATTGTTTTTTATTATTTTCTTCTATACTTAAAATTCTATTCTAAATGGTATATATTTTGTTTGAAAGTTATAACACTCAGTGTACAAGTACTATTTACGTACAGTTTAAACAATTTTATGTATACGCAGCATAAATTTATATTACGACGGACGCACCACGAAAAATCATATTTATTATTAGGCAAACACACATGTATATTTTCGTGCGGAAGCGAACGGCTGATCCAATTATAGACCCAAGTTAAAATCAATTTGTGTCTGATTATGCACAGTGTGTTCGCAGTCGTGCTCCACAAAATTTACGTTTGCCGTCGCAGTCCAAAATAGTAAGACTTGTGATCATTTTACAAAAAAAAAAAAACAACAAAAAAAAACAATACAAACAAATAAAATAAGTATCTAAAATATTTATATGTACATATATATTGCAAAGCTTAAATAGGTTTCCTTCTAAACTGTTTAAACATATTTTTTTTATTTACGAAGGAAAAATTTACCAGGCAGTGTCTAAACCTTGCTAAGAACATACTATTCAGTATATATTTTTTTTCTGCATGTTCATATATAAAAGATTTCGAAGTAAAAAAGCTAAATACAATAAAAAACGGTTCTTTTTTAACCTAAAAATCAGCGATTTTTAATCTTACGAGTATTTAAGGTACGATCATAACTGTTATTTTAATTATTTGTCTGATCACAAACAAAATTTAATAAGTATGTAATTATAAGAAACATAGTCTAATTGTTTTAAATTATGAGAATTTTACTTTCGAATAAGTTAAGGAAATTTCGAACGCGAATCTTACACGCAGTAGAAGTTACGGAAATTTTCAATTCAGTATACTTATATACATACACATGAACATATGTACATATATTTACTTACTTTTGTACATATGTATGTGATTGTTATGTTGTTTATGTTTTTAATATAATGACGCCAACAACTGAACAAATTGTCAAAAAAAGAAATTATTTTGAGATTTTTTTAAAGTGCGTTGGTTATATTATATTTCCCAACTTATTGTTTTTCGATTGTTTTTAGTGTGTGTTGTGTTGTAAATATTTAGACAAGTTTATAACGACTAACTTTTACCAAGTGTCAAAACTTTATGTAAAATTACGTAATAAAAATTGAGATCAATCTAGCCGGGCACATAATTAATCCAATAGTGTTCAATAATATGCAGTTGAACAATTAAGTGTTCATCGTATGTACATGTATGAATACATTACAAAGCTAGGTTTTGCAAAACTTCGGTGGTGTGCTCAGCCCCTGAAGTAGGAAATTTGGTCTACATTGACACTACCATGAATCGTTATCTTTGCCTCAATCTCTTGCTATAAGACTGAGCTCTCGGGCAAATGGATCTTCAACAGGGCAACGATCTAAAGTACATACCACTCGTTGTAAAGCAACGGATACGAAATAATGCTCCCAAAGAATTATAAACTGACATGAAGCCGATTTCAAATCTAAAGAGTCAATTGAACAGAAGTGTCAGAAAAAATAAATTATTCAGTAAAGAAGATCTAAGATTAAATCAAATTTAGGGTTGTGCCAACAATTTGGTGCAGCCTAAGTTTTTCATTGCCAAGACATTAACAAACTTAAGCTAATTCTAAACGTGGCCCATCAAAATTATCGAAGAACAATAGTTTACAAAACAAAGTCCAAAGTTGGCTGCACGTACAAATATTTTTTCAGAGGATTCTTTTTAGAGGATTTTGAGTTCGTGTTTGTAATAATTATTATATTATAAATATATTTTTATAAATATAAATAATAATTAAATGCATTTATAATAGAAAAAATCATAGCTTTCGCACTGTATGCAATGACTTTATTAGGCTACTGTACTTTAGTAGAACTTCAACTTTATATTTTCTAAAGTATTATGAAGCCTTCCGGGTTACAAAAAATATTACGATAATAAATATGCTAAATTATCATTTTCAGTACAGCTATATCACTGAATTAAATTTGTATAAAAGTCATCATTATCATCCTCATCATCACAATTTTTACACATTGAAAACTTTAAGAGCTTTGCAGCTTCCTAAGACAAATTATTAATTTTTTTCATTGAAAGTTGTGTGCTGACAGATATTTATCTATCGAAGCTCATGAAAAACCTGTTGAAAACGTCTTTTTTAGGTATTTCGGAAAATAATGTTTCGAGAAAGGTGCTTTCTAATAAATTTATATTGTTTTTTTCGAGCCTCTTTAGCTTTCTTAGATAGTTGGCCGCTGGGAAACAAAATATATGATATTATTTTCGTTCCATGTACAACGCACGAAACTTTGTTGTTGGTGTTGATAGTAATCGATATGGAATACAAAAAAATAATTTTTGTAATTTTGTCTGTATGTCTGCCTGCGTTCGCATCACGTAAAAACTGCTGGGTAGATATGAATAAAATTTTGTAAGGGGATTCAAATATAGAGTGCCTTTTTTCGTAAAAATAAGTAATTTCGTAGAGAAAATAGAAATAAAATGTGAAATCATCCAATTTTACCGGCGTAATGGTATTAAAACAGTTTTCACCACATTTAATTTTTTTGCATATTTTTATAAGTTTGGATTTTTAACAAATAAGAAATGACACGCTTACAAATCCGTGGGCACCGCTTGTCAATAATATCAGCACGTTTTTGATTAACTCAGCATAAACATGTGTTATTTTTGCTAAAATCTGAGCGTTAAAAAATGGACAGTGCCCACGACTTTGTTCTGTGTCCTTTATAATTTTCTAAAAATAAAATTAAGTACACATGCTTTATTTAAATTGGATGATTTCACATTTGTATTTATATTTTCTTAACGAAATGACTATTTTAACGAAACCAAAAGTGTTTTATATATGAACCAAGGTTCTAAGGACCTCCTCACAAAATTTTATTCAAATTCATCCAGCAGTTTTTACGTGATGCAAATACAGACAGAGAGACAGACAAAAATTACGAAATTAGTTGTTTTTCATATTTTATATCGGTTAGTATATACACCAACATCAAAATTCTCAAAAAATATTTCATGTACAGAAATGACCCCGTTACTGTTTTATTATATGTATAGAAATGTGTGTGCTGAGTACACATTCGTAATTTTTAAGAGAAGTCACATGCTAATGGTGAGTTTAAAAATCTAATTAAAACTAAGAAGTTGTACAGATTATTTTAATTGTTCCTTATTCCAAAAAAAAGCACATAAACCGTTTAGTGGGAGGCGTGTTTCACATGTATGGGTGCACGTACATAAAACTAATTTTCTAAAGAAGTACAAAGATGTGTAATGTGTAAAGTTTATAAGAGATGAAAACCTTTTACAGAGTTCAGCGAAATTTACAACTAAATGTCGTTGTTATACCCTTTACCTCAAGAAGTAGAAAAACGGTACATATGTACTTATATCTAAGTTTGTCATTCCGTTTGTAATTTCTGCAATATTCGTTTCCGACCCAAAAAGTATAAGTATTCTGAGTCCTTATATATAGCGAAGACGATTGATAAATGCCCGTCTGTCCGTCCATGTAAGTGCTTAATCAACTTTGCCAAGGCACTTAGTAAGCTAAAGAAAATTTAAATACGCCAATCGATCGACATGGTGTCGAAAGAGGCAGTGGGCTTAACACCACCTCTTTTTCCTTATCATTTCAAACAATAGAGTAAGTCCAATAAAAAAACAAAAATATGAAGCAGTAGAGCATTACTCGTAACAAAAAAAAACAACATCTAGTAAAAAATTGTCGCTCGCCCACAATTACCGAGCTATGGGCCCCTAAAATTTTCAATTTTAAATGAATCTTTCAGGAAATACTAGAATTAAAAAAAATTCTTAACCTATTAAGGGCCGATGTAAAATTATATATCGTAACTAATTTTTTTCTTATTTTTTATTTCTCTGTTACCGCAATATTTGTTTTTTTTATAGAAGTAATTTCACTAAATCAGTGGCGGATCCAGGATTTTATTTTGGGGGGAGGGGGTGGTGGGCTCAAGTAGGGTCTGAGGAAGTTCCTCCACCATAAAGCGACACGGTGGATACCTGAAAATTTTTGGAATTTGAGACACTAAAGCCAAGCTGTTTTACGAATTAAAACACTTTGTTTCAATACATTTGCAAATGTGTTTGAATAATAAATTTGAGAAGGAAAGTAAGGCAGTGCCTACATTAAAATATAAAGAGAATTTATTTGAAAATACATAAGTAAATCTTTATATTAGTATTTGATTAAATAAATTTTTGGCATGTAACATGTACGGTAATGCTAATATATATATATATATATATATATATATATATATATATATATATATATATATATATATATATATATATCTGATAAATACAAAAATACGAAAAATAAAAAAATTACTATGTTATTTTTACTGTTAGGAAAATTCATTTCCACGTCAAAATAAATAACAATATGTCTTCTTCCTTGCCTACTAACACTTAACAATTATACGTGATGGGGTCGCATGTATTATGAAGCATTAATTTACTATAAACATTAAAAATATAAGCAAAAATATTTGAAATACAAGTTAAACACCTCGAATGTTCAGAGTATAAATTTCTAAAATAGTAGTAATATAGGAAAGTTGTATATTCATCTTAATTGTGCTCGTTTGTTGTGAGTGAATCGTGACAGTGTGTCTTCATGCTCGTGCGTGTTTTTTTTTAACTCTCAAAAATGTGAGCCAAATAGTAAGGTCATGAATGAGTTTAGTTTTCGCGCGTGCATTTATAGTTTAGATAACAATAATGCATAATTTTGGTGTAAAATATTTGACGCATCTTCCTTATAGTCCGGTTTTGGCTCCCAGACAAACAAAAGAAAAAGTTCACATTTAACGATCATCTGGCTAAAAATTTTATTTTTAAAGACTTTCGATTCTTAACTTAATTGCTGATATTTGTTAATATTTATATTGTGATCATCATACATCAACAATTCGAACCCACAAGAACCCTTACGTGCCATTACACAGTGGCTTAAAAACAATTTTTGACATAATTCTCATAAAGCTCTGAAGAGATTTTAATAATAAGCGTGTTTTTTAGTGGATCTGCGAACTGTCGGTCCTCTTGGGTTAAGCGGGGATTTCGGGTAAGCTTTCAAATTTGGTTACCTCAGATATTTATTTCTTTTTTTTTTTTGGAAAGTTCACGTTAAGGTGGCATTTTGAGACATAAAATATAGAATTTAAATTGCGACAAAATCAAATTTTCTAAGAAAATATAACGACATGAGAAATTGATATTTGTTTTTAATTAATTTAGCAACTAATTTAATGTTATTTACTAAAAAATAATGTTTTAGTGTAATTTCTGTGTTCAAGTAAACCAGTTGGAGCCTATTTTATCCAACATCCAATGTCTTGAGGTATTTTTCTGAGGTTTTACTTGCTTGTAATTTTTTGGATTGGGCAATCTTAAAATATTATAAAATTACAAAATGTCTGCAACAATAAATACACGATTGATGCATGTGTTAGCTATAGTTAATCTGTATGTTACTCTACAATTTGCATTACTGATCTATCGTAGTACACCAACAAGTAGCATGATTGCTAAGTTGCTGTGGCATTACTTGGTTCAAAATTCTGTTGCCTTTAGTGGTAGAAGGTTGATAACACCCCAAATTGCTAGGTCACCTAAGTTTAACTCTTATAATATTTGTTAAATTATCCGTTTTATGTTTTGAAGCAAGAGATTTATTTCTTTTTTTGAAGTTTAATCGTCTAATTCTCAAAAAGTTCCTATTTTAGGTTTAGGGTTTAACATAGTTATTAAAGACATATTGTTTTTAAACAGTTCTTTAATCTGTTTTTTAAAAACACACATTAACAGTTCAATAGATAATCTATACTTTACGCAATTTTACGTTTTCACCTAGCAGCTCCTAAAAATTGTTATTGTTATAAAATCTGAAAAATTAGATTCACGGACCCCTATAATTTTTATATAAAATTTTTAATATTTCAATATTCTTAGATGGAATTGGCCAACATGGATATTATAGGAAACCCTTTTTAATAAATTATCAAGGTCGTAACAAGAATATGTTGAAAAACGATATTCCATTACATACCAATTAAATGTTATTTACCCAGCACTAGCAGTGCTCACGACTTCGTCAGCGTGGCGTTTCTAATTTTCTTAAAATCCAAATATAGGAAAATGTGTTTTTTTATCACAGCTGATAGTCTCCTAGGTATGGAATCAACAAGTTTTTTAGTGAAATCAGGTGGAATTTTATTCCATTCGTTCTGTAAAACTGCCTTCAAGTCACTTGAAGAAATGTTTCTGTCTCTTATTTTTTTTGTGTTCGATTGGATTAAGAACTGGGGATTGTGGTGGATGATCCAGAGTTTTTGGACAATGATAAAACAACCACTCTTTTACTATTTTGGATGAATGCTTAGGATCATTGTCCTGTTGAAACATCCAATTCTTAGATAGCTCTGATTTCTGTACACTAGGGGCTACATTTTGCTTTGAAATATCTAGATAATCTTCCATTTTCATTGTATACTCTATAAATACCAGATTACCAACGCCTGATGCCGCCATAGATCGCCAGACCATTACTGATGCTCCACCGTGCTTTACCGTCTTTGTAACATTTTTATTACTGAAGGCTTCGTTTTTGTTTCACCATATTATAGGTAATTTTTATACCAAATATCTGAAATTTTCTTTCATCAGTGAAAAGAATATTATTCAAAAAATATTGAGGGTAGTTTATATATTTTTTGGCAAAAGTTAAACGTTTGGCTTGGTTAACCTTCTTTTTACGCGGTACTCTGCCATGTAAGCAATTTTGATGTAAAGATCTTCTGACAGTACTTGCACTTACTGGCTTTCTAGAAGTTTTTATAATATTTTCAGCTATGTTTACAGCATTAGAAGCTGGATTTGTCTTTACTTCCCTTACTATAGCTCTTATTTCAGTTTCTGTTAACCCGTCTTTCAACGGGTAAATTTTTGACAGTATTGTATTTGGTGCCTTCCAACGATTTCTGCTATTTCACGCACAGATTTTCATTTTTTGTGTAAATCTAATATGATTTTACGAGTCTTAATTAAAGTTTGTCTTCCCATAGTAAGTTTTTCGCTTTTTTAGCTCTTTCAACAACAATCTTGAACTTGCAACTACTTTAAAGGGGATTATCCGTGTTAAATATTCAAACAAATTAAAAAAAGGTGGCCAATACTTTTGCAACGAAAAGTTTTTGCATTGGATGATGCCACTGTTGACTTTATTTGGTGCGAAAAATATGGTACATTTCCATTTAAATTGAAATAATTTTTTAGGTTTTTAGTTTTGCAGTATTTTTTTATTTTGCTTTAGTTATTAATGAATTATGCGACATATTTTTTTAAACTGTATCATAAAAGCATATTTAATATTTTTTTTTACAAAATTATGTGATGTTTACTTTATTTTGACGCTCACAGTATTTATTGCAGACAGTACTAAAAATTTTTCATCTAAAAAATAAAATTTGCTGATATCTGCTTTAGCATAAATATATTGATAAATTTAGGTACTTTTACATTTTTATCCCTACTTTCTCTACGAAAAAAAGCATATTGTATATTTGAACCAAAGTTCAAAGGGACCTCCTTAGAAACTTTTATTCAAATTCATCTAGGAGTTTTTTTTAAACTGCGAACACAGACAGAAAAAAATTCCAATAATAAGTATTTTGTACTTCATATCAGTGATGCAAAATCAAGAATTCATTTCGGTATCAAAAAATTTGTTCAAGAGTACTTTTTGCCCCAATAATATCAAACTGGTTATTTTTATTAACGAAAATTACGTGAATATAAAATCAACAAATAAAAACATACTTATGTGTGTGTATAAAATTCATAAATACAGATTTAAATAACATAAGTGAAAAAAATATTTTTTTTATAAAAACTAAAAAAAAATACGATATTCACAACAAAAACATAAATAATTTTAATATTCGATTAAACATACATATGTACTCGTATACATACATATGTATGTACATACATATATCTTCAATATACATACATATGTATTTGTTTACATTTGCGTCTTTATTCTAAGGAACTGAAGTATTTCAAAGAGATATGAGATCAAAATTAACGAAAAAATAATATTTATAGGTGTTGGTTTTTTGATTAAAGCTTTTAAATATATTCAAGTTATAGCTACAACAGATTAGATTTTTAGATTTTCTTTGGTTTGTACAATACTTGCTACTGTTGAAACATTTAGCCTGTTTCTTTGTTTTGTTTTTGTGAGATTTTTTGAAGAGAAAATTCTTTCTACGTTTGCGGAATGAGGTAGTGACAAAATTCCATAGGCAAATCTTGAAATATGAGGGAACATATATTCGTCTAACGTGTTTTTAGTTTTTGAAATGGTGGACCAGAAAATGCATATATTTTCTGTAATTAACGGCTTAAGTTCTTCCATGTCAGCTAATGCTCTATATTGCGAGTTTATTTTTTTCAAAATTTAACCTTTCATTGGGAAACATTTTTATAAGAAGAGGTATAATGCTGTTTATTTTACCAGCTAAAACTTTTGTTCTGAAGACAAAATTTTATGTAAAATTTTCTGCAGTTTTCTTTAAACTCATATGTGATGTTGGACTCGATTTGATTTGTATTAATATATAAATCAGCTACCGTTCCGCGAAAAATATCGTTTAGAGAAATATGATTCTCATGAATTGCCGAAATAAAAATTTAAGTCTCGGCAAAAATATATGAATACGTGCGTCTTCAGACTGCATTTCTGTGTTAACTGCATTAATTATTTTTAAAACATACTTAAGAAATAAAAATGTCATTTTAAAAAGTGGATTTACGGATCCCATTGTTAAAAACTGCATTCTTACATTTTCTGACTTTTTTTTTTCAAAATCATTTAATGTAAAATAATATTGCGAAGGCTGCCATTGCCTCAAAATTCTATTTACAACTTCTTCCCGTGAAAGCCATCTTGTAGGAGCATATCTAAGTATTGTATGTGTTTCAGTCCCGAAATGTTCTTAAAACTTTACGAAATCCTCCTTTCTGCTTGCACTGTTGCAAATATGATAATTTACTTCCTTCAGAAATTTCTTAATATCGTCTGGTATTCCAAATTTCGATGCAGCAGCAGATGTTAAATTTAAGATATGGCATATACAACCATTTGAGAATATGTGCGGAATTACTGCTTTAAATTTTGCTTGCACTCCATTTGTATTACCCATCATATTTGGGCAGTTATCAGTTGTAATGCCTATCATATTATTTAAAGTTATGTTACAATCTTCTAATACCTTGACCGAGCCTTCAAAACTTCTATTGGCACTACTATCGTCTGTTTGCACTAAACTTAAAAGCCGATCACGGCGTTGCCCATCAAAAATTTGAATGACTATTGCAGGGTTTTTTATGACGATAATGTTGGTGCTTTCATCAATTACTAATGAGTAATAATTACTTATAAAAAAAACTTGCAATATCATTAGTGTTTTCAGGGCCCAGGACATTTGTAATCAATTTCTGAGCTTTTTGTCGATTTATATCAAAATTTTTACTTATTTGAGAATCAGGTATTTCATTTTAATAATCAAATTCAGATGATCTATGGCTGCAAACGAAATATAATATTCTGCGGCAAAAGCACTCATCAATAGCTCCAACTTTTTATTGGATTTGCTTGTTGGGCATTTGGTTGTATTTGCAAAAAAAAATTTAAATTGTTGGTGTAGTTTTAGCAGCGTTAATGTTTTTCTTAGGATTTGTGCTGGAGGCATGGTGATTTAAATGTGATTATCCACCCCCGATAGGAATCTTACACACGCGACATGTTTTTTCATTTCCATTATTTCTTAATCACAAATTTGTTTGCCCATTCATCTCGAAATGGAACTATATAGGCTTATTTTTCTTACTGGACCTAAGAAAATAATCAGACTAATTCTTATAAATACTTATAAAAAATAAATTAAACTTACTTATCTTCACCAGAATTCATAATTTATTTTTAAGTTAATTCTAATAAGAATGTACTTATGTACCTATTTATTTGTAGACGAATTTTTATGCCAATAAGAATTTATTTTCACGAAAAATTTTGAAAAAGCTTTACTTCTAAGAGGGATAATAACGCACTATAAAATAAATTGCATATACATACATATGTACATAAGAATACATAACAGAAAGTAGCTATAATCGCTTAAAACACACTAAACAAACAAAAATTCTTATTTTTTGTAGAGTTGCTTGTTTATATTGTATACATTATACAATAAAAAAGTTATGAGATAATCATATTCGTCATTTATGTATGAAAAACATAGGAACAGAAATCACAACAAAATAGAAAAAACATTTCTTTCAAAGTTGAGCGTATCAAATAATCCAGGGGAGTATAACTGTATTTTTCAGCACTCAATAGTATCAAAAATAGTACGATCGTATCAACTTTTTCATCACTGGTGTAGATTATTATCTACACCAACATCAAAATTTTAAAAAGAATTTTTCATGTACAGAAATGATCCTGTTACAGTTTTATTATACATAATTAAGATTTTGGGAATATTTTAACCTTGTTAAACAAAATTAACTTCTTTTTGTTATAAAAACATTTTCTTTTGTTTACATACGTATTTATGCATGAAGTCCGGGGTACTTGCTTAAACTAGATTTAAGGGCTAGTTTTAAGTTTTAATACTGGAACACACCCCATATTGCGTCGATGCTCTTGTAAATCAATAGAGCTAAATACACTACTATCATTGATGAGCTTCTTCGCTCTCTCGAACAAATGGTCGAGTGACTCCAAAATAGTCTTTGAAGCACTTGCCCATACATGAGAGTTGTATTCTATTTTCAAAACTTAAGCTCAATTACAGCACTGCTTTGCCTATGTATTGGATCAATCAAAATGTTTATTTGTTTGTATTTTTTTTGACAGCACTGCTTTCCAATACGATTTGTTTTGGGTCACATAAATAAGATTTTTTCGCCCGTTTGTAGTACAGCTTGTTTTTCTTCTTAAAGTACTTCTCGTATTTACTGTATTATAGATCATTGTCAATTATTTTAGGAAAACTATTCATGTTGGCACCTTCTCTTAAATAGAATTACTTTTAAGGTTAGTGCAAATATTTTCAAATTGCATGTCCTGCTTTTTCAAAATTGTCAACTGCATAATTTTTAAAATAAAATTTGGAAGTTTACCGAAATGTCAACCGCTTTTCAAGTCCGACTGATTCTTGTTCTGAAAACCACAATGAGCATTATCATACAGTAGAGAAATCAAGAGAATGGCTCTGCTAGGTTTGTAGAGGTAAGACACAAAAATTTACTTTAATTTCCCTCTTCGGAAAAAATTATCACGAATCACAGCGCCTTTTTCCTAAAACTACTCAAATAATATTCCGCGCAAAAATACACTCATGAGGATTTGAATTGAGAACCAATAAGCTACGCACTCACAAATATGTTTACTATGTTTCTCACCTCATATTCAAACTCTCTCTCTCTTTACTTTATTATTTAAACTTTCTTCGTCATCAGCTTGCAACATATATCCATGTTTACAATAATGTCAGAATTTCATTTTAAGTTGCATCTTTCTTGTGATACAGAGTGCAACTTTAACACAGTAATTCTTGCGATTTTTCTTTGAAGGACAGATTTTTTTATATCTTAAGATTATGTATGAAAGTTATGAGACTAAGATTAAATTATGTAAAATAAAACTATATAATTTATTGCACTTCTTCGAAAGTCCTAAAAAATCCACAGCAATGGGTCAAAGACTATGCTTTATCAAATGAAAAACCATAGGAAAATACCAGAGTAAGTATTTTCTCATATCTTTTCACTCATTTTCATTCATTTCACATGAGTGAGAATCTGAATCTGCCTTTTTGTCCTCACTGCACATGTGAGAGTAGTTGTGCTTTTTTCTTTTTCATCAAATGATAATTTTTTTGTTTTGCTCATTCTAGTTTTCTCATGGATGAGAAATGAGAATATTTTATTTTGCCTATCCTCATGTGTGAGAAATGTGTAAATTTTTTTTTTGCTCATCGATGAGAAATGTGAAAATTTTATTTTGCTCATCCTCATGTGTGAGAAATGTGAATATTTTATTTTGCTCATCCTCAAGTATAAGAAATGTGCGTTTTGTCAGAAACATAATAAAAACAAGTAGGTATTTAGAAAAGATATGAAAATTCCATAGAAAATGAAATGTTTAATATAATTGTATGTTGGATTTTAAAATACGTGTATATTTATTTGTTTATTAAATTATTACATATTATATGACAATGCTACAGGTAATGAAATTTTATTATTAATAAAAGTTTTTATCACAGAACTCAAAGATTGTTGATCTAGAAAAATATAACGAATGCAGTCTTCAAATTTTGCCTTAACAAGTGCGTAATAAATATACACACTCAAATTAGAGTTTATCTTAAGTCCTTAAGGTCTTTTAAAAATTACAGATCTGATATATTCTACCAGTTAGATGGTGTAGTGTTAGGGAACTGTAATACTTTACTTCCCAAGTTGCTTCTTCGTCTTCAAAAATTGTATCTTCTTTGTTAAGGTAGACCCTAAAAGTAGATACAGGCGGCGCTAAGTACAAAAAGCTATTACCTCTATAAAAATGTTGATCTTTATAGGGTTTTTTCTGTATTTCTTATTTTGTCATTAAGAAAACAACTTGTTGTATTTTAATTTTTCAGTTTGCTTAAATTCCTTTAAAAAAATTACAGAACAAATTACTTTAATGTTATACGAACAACACATGCTAACATGTGTATCTAAATTAAATTATATTGTTTTTATCTATTTCAGCTTTTGCTGGTGTATTGCAATAAAAAAATTTGTTTTCATATAATCACATATAATGGAATCAACATCTGAAGTTGTGGTAAGTCGAAAAAAAACAAAAAATTTGATTTAAGAACTAATTTTGTACATAACACAAATAGCCGTTATACACACTGTATGAGGATGAATAAGTATGTGTTTTTGCATATAAATATATACGTATATAAGCTCATAAAAGCTTATGAAATACTTATATCAAGAGAGAGAGATAGAGAGATTAGGCTCTTAGAAGACCTCAATTTTGCATTTCTTTTTTAGCATTGGCAGTATAAATTAGCGATCCACTCGAGAATGTTTAGTTAAATGCTCGTTGAGTACATAAAATATATACATGTATAAACATACATATGTATTGATGAAATTTACATGTTTTAATAAATATAAAAATTGAAATATTATTTACCTATAATTTAAATTTTTATTATTCCATTTATCTGAACTGACATTTAAAAATAAATACATAAGAGTTATTGATGTCACAAAAATTTTCCTGACCATATTTTATGCTATAAAGGAATTTATTTTCTTGATAAAAATAAAAGCGTCAAACAAAATTTTAAAATTTTTAATAAAATAATTTAAAGACCTACAGCAACGAAAACTAAAACAAAACAAACTAGAAGTGGAAATAACTGTGCATACTTGCCGCAGAAATAAGACTCCGGGAACAATGTTTACAGTTGTTTTTAATACAAAAATGCGTAAATTAAAATAAAAAAATTAAAATTATTAATTTTGAAAATCATCAAGCAAACAAAACCGAAAAATCTTTTTTACTACGAATCTGTTTATATGCAAACACATACACATTTGTAAATAGGAACTTACATGTGCATATATTTAATATAGCCTTCACCAGAGGTAGAACCCTTTTCATTTTCGATTCTACAAAGCATATATATTCCGAGTACTTATGCATAGTGAAGTAGATTTAGCGATGTTCGTCTAAATGCCTGTCTCTGTTTGTCGTTTCTAAAGATATTCTTAGTTACCCAATTATAAGATATAGTTTCGAGAATAATGCGACTCATAATTAGTAAAAGCGGTCAACTTTTTTCATGCTGTTGTTTGATTTTGGTTATCATTTTTATTTACACTTTACTAAATTGATAATTTAGAAAAAAAAAGTCTACAATACCAATAATTCGTAATTTAACGTAAAAATTGATAATTTAAATTTTCAATAAAAAAAGAATTCATTAAAAACAATAAATTCTATTCAATCCAAAAATTAAAAAATTTTATAAAAACCGATAAAGCAAACAAAAAACTATCGATGTTTCAAAAGTTCGATTAAAGAAAAAAAACATAATTTCACTTAAAAATTAAATACAAATTATTAAGAAAACCTCACTTTTCAAACAAAGCTTTCTAAGGGTCGAGTTTAATCCCGAGCAACATCAACATAGATGTAAAATTTTTATATTATATTTGAACAAGTGAAGTTGAATTGATTGTGTCATTTTCTTATTTTATAATTGTAAAAATGAAGTCAAAAGCCATAAGATTAAAAATTTAAGCAAAAGTGTAAAATAAAAGCGTAAGGCAACATATAACATCACTATGGTAAAGGATATATAAAATTCGGCATGGCCGAAGATAGCACTTTAACTTGCTTAAATTTGCATTTGTTTGTTAATTGAAATGCTTATGTACAACTTAACAAAAATGCTTTGCCTTACTAATAACTAAATATTATAAACATTTGCAAAAATCCAAAATCGTTGAACATAATCTCTGTGTAATATTATTCCTTGGTTTGATTTATTTATTTACATATTTATTTTTAGAAAGTTTAGACTTTAAATTAGTATATTTTGTTCGTACTTCTGATAGGTAAAAATTATGCCATCGTAAATAAAATAAATAAAAAAAGCCAACAAGTTTTAAATATTTCTTGGGCTAATGTTTTTTTTTTGTGGATTTGGCAATAAAGAATTTTGAAGTCTCATATACATATTTCATTTTAGTGACCCGCGAATTTTATTCACCTCTCAGGGAACCCTTAAAAAAGGGTTTTGATACACTGAATGTGATGTCATTTGATTCCTATTTTATTTTATTTTTTGATAAGTAGAGGCGTGATTTCCTCGCTTTTTTGTTTAATTGATATAATGATGAGTTAAATTCACATACAAATTTGTATTTTTTTTATTGTTGTAGTCGTCGTTGCCACTTATTGAGCAAACGAGTTGTCTAGCTTGCTTATGTCTTTGCGATACTCCATAATAAATTATATACTATATAAGTGTGATAAACAGACGTTTAAAACTTTATCGCGGTTGCTATCGATAATTCAAGAAATTACCACTGCAACAAGACGTACTTAACTAGTTTCGCCGTTTATAGCTATGTACCCACATTTGAAATTATTTACTGTTTAGTTTAGGATTAAACTTTGGAAGATAAGTTATTTCTTCTAACTTATATAAGCAAAAATTCGTATTCTGTCCCATTGTCTAAAACGTAAATATGGTAGAATTTTGTTGAATTCTATAAAAAACTAATAATAATAAGCTATATGACAATGATGAATGGCAAATTTATCAAGGTCTTCATTCACCCTTTTTGTGAACAGGCTATAACATGATTTTATTAAGATTAATTAATTTCCTATTGTTTTTTTTTCGTTTTGTGTAAAGTATATTTATTTAAATATGAAAATTTATTATTTGGAATCCTTTATTTAAGTTAGTCTTAATATTTACTAAGCACTAAGTCAGTTTGCAAAATAGTAATATTGTTGCTTATAGTTACGGCAGTATCTCTTTTTCGCAGAACTAAATCAAAATAAACAAAAATTGTATCCATTAAGTCTGTCAGTAACTAACCTAACTAATCTAGAATGTCTGTTCAGTATTTTTACAAGCAAAAACTAGCAATGTAAAAAAGTAATTGATCGCTTCAATAGCAAAAATTGTTGTGGCCTTGTAAAAAATATGTAAGACTTAAAAACTGTACGGTATGACTGACCATTAAATAGTGTTATTTTTTAAAGTAAATGTACTAGAGTGAAAAAAATATAAAAAACATTAGATTACTTTAGGCCAGCAAACTAATGTCAATCACAAGAAAAAATTGAAAATAATACTCTAAGGTACCAAATGGCATAAAATGTTTTTCAATTTTTTATTACTCGGTAACTTTTTAAAGCGTTTCAGTGCGTCATATGTTAATATATATATTTTTTGTGGGTAGTTCTAACAAACATTATTATTATTATTATTATTATTATTATTATTATTATTATTATTATTATTATTGTTATTATTATTATTATTATTATTATTATTATTATTTTTATTATTATTTAAATGCAAAAATATTTGCATAGGAATAATCTTAACTTCATACATGTGTATAAACTACTTTTAATTGTACATAAAATTTTACTATTCTTATATTTAAATTTGTATCGAAGAAAATATATTTCATTTAAATAAATAAAAGCTATGAGACTTCATTTTCCTGTCTTGAATATTGGGTCGCCAGGAGAGTTTGTTATCAAAAACCTTACTCAAGTATGTATTTCGCTTTGTTTGATAGATTCAGACTAACTTATTTTAAACAAGAAAGCTGAAAATGTTTTGTTTTCATGAAACAAGAAAAAGTTTCATTTAAGCTGGACTTATGCTTGGACCACTAGCAATACTCCAATCACAAGTGTATCCAAAACAGTTTCTAACCGTAAAGAGTACATATCAAGATGAATACCAAAAGCACATTGAATCCATTTTCTGAGAAGCTTATTAATCGACATTTTTTACAGCAGAGTTCATATATTTCGATGTTATGCTAATATCGAACCCTAACGTGGTTTTCCTATTACCCTTGTCTTAGACCAGGACTAGGTTTTTGGTCGTACCTTTCAAAGAACTAATCGTAACCTTTTTTAGAATGGCTTCAAGTGAGACGCACCATCTTGCCGCGTTCTCTGAAAACGCCTTGAAACCAAAGAGCCTATTCATTCATCGGAGAGGAACCGGGATTATTCTTAAAGAAAGGAACATGTTTTTATTAATATCTCTTTAGTGATTTTGAATAGTTTTCAGTTTACAAAACTACCAGTGTAATAGCTGTTTAGTTTGCAAATAAAATAATCTTTGGACCCCTAATGTACACGTTTTTGTGCACGTATGTATATGATTTCATCTAATATAAGAACCTTCCTCGAATTATTAAAACAAACAAAACAGCAATTGTGATTTGCTTATGTTGTTTAAAGATATTTTCCACCAAAATTAAAAAAAAAACAAACAAAAGAAAATAAAATAAATATTTTGCATGAGCAGTAGCTCTTTTGGAATTGTTCCAATAAAGACAAATATTTTTGTTAATTATATTTGATGGTGGCCAAGCATTTAAAAATTTCTTTTTTATGTTAAAACACTTAGTGAACTTTTTGTTTTTGGTTTTAAGAAAAAAATTTTTTAATTCATTCTGGTTAATATTACGTAAAATTTCGCTGAGTTCAATATATTTCATGTTAATTTAATAGAAAGTTTTTTGTATCACAAGTAAAAGGTGTTTCTTAACATATACTGTTTTCGAGCCAATCTAGTAAGATTAATAGGACATAGGTCTGAGAAGAAATTTACACCAGCTGTTATCATATCAGATGTATTAACAAAAAACAATACATTTTTGCAACCTTTTTTTAAAAGTGGACGATTAGAAATATTGATTAATAAGTTCTTGAATATGATATAATCCAAAATAAATCGGTTGCTGTCTGCAAGTCCGCTCAGCGTTTAAGCCGTTAAAAGCCGGCGCCCAGCCGCCGATTTTAAATAGTTCGTCTTGCTCCTACTGCATCTTAAATTAATTTGCTGAGAAAAGCTTTAAACGTTAATATGAATAATGAATTAAATCGGGATGTACATGTTAAAGTCAGAGGAAGATCCTATGTGAATATGTTTACTTGTTTTACATTGTCCTTACTAAGCGTGTAAATAAAAATCGTATGTAAGCTTATGTACACCCATTCAAAATATTAAAGCATCTCCCTAATGTAAATAAGTAACCGATTAATTAATATAGTACATCAATGTATTACTTTGAACATACATGCATACATACAAACCACTTGAAACCAAATGTATTGCATGTACTTATGAATATATGTATGTTTGTCTGTATGTGTGTAGTACAAACACTGTATGCGTTTATTAACTAACTACGCTGTTCTGCAGGGAAATACTCCTTTCAGTGGGACAGGCATGAAGGACTTAACGTATTTAAATTTACTTATAGTTTTTTCCTATCACTTTAAGATTTTTCTATGGGAGTGGTAAATAATAACGCGTTTAAAAATGTATTTAAAATTATCAGAGTACGGTTTATTTTTGTAGTTTTAATAAATAAATAACGCCACTTAAAGAACCTTTACGAGATAGAAAAAAATTTAAAGCAATATCTTATTAAGTCCTTCGGACTTGTCCCCTTTTTTAAAAGGGAGTATTTTGTGAAAAATGGTATTATTAAACAAAACACTTGCAACAGAGAACAAACTAGAACAATTTTAAAGGTAAACTTGTTGTCTGTCGTTTGCAGTGCAATTTTTTTAGCTACTGTTCACTAGCAGTTGCCACATTAAAATCAGAAAACAAATTGGGTTCATTTTCCATATTCTTTTAACGATGTTTCGACTTTATTTATCCAAACCCAAATCTGTTAAAAAAAGTTAAAATTTGTCAAAAGCTTTTAGATATATAAAGACAAGTTTCAATAAAACCAGCTCAGCTTAAATACATCTCTACAGACTGTATGATCTCAAAACAAGAGAAAATAAATGTTAGGTTAGGCTCACAGGCAGCTTAAATTAATAAGACAGAAGATTATTTGAGCAGCGTGCGGGTGTTATAAAGAATAAGATGAACAGTTGGACGTGTTTGCCGCCAGTTAGAATCATTAACATCTCCTGATGAATCGATCCAAATTTACCAAATCTACTTTAGAGAGACTGGGAGGCTTCTAAGAATATATGATCCAAAGATTCTATGTCGCAGGTCCCGAAGAGCCAGACAGAAGCAGAGATAGTGGAAGTTCGTTTCCTTCTCCTCATGGCAGTTCCTGTATGTTCGACCTGATGTCAACTTTCTAAATAAGTTAATTAGTATCCTAAAGGGCTTATTTATGTACTAAAACTACGTTTTTAGTACAAAACTGAGAAGTTCCTAGTTAGTTTTCTCCCTACTTTAAAAGGGTTTTACTTCAACATGTTTACTTTTGACAATAAACTCAAAGTGTAGATTAAGTCGAAGGCCTCGCTTCTATTAGTAATTGAAATAGTGAGTTCTTATACCCTATTGGCTATTGCCAGAGGTGCCCAGAGCAAGTGGTGCTCATTGTATTTGCCCCTATTATGAACAGGTAACTCCTAAGTGAATAGGTTAATCTTAAACTTGAGGTATTTTTTGTAGAGCATTATAAAATGTTCTTTGACCATTTGAATGGGTCCACTGGTCTTAGAACTATTTTCTACCCTTCACCACAAAAGTGGAAAAAAGGTATACCTAAGCTTGTCATTCCGTTTTTAGTCTCTGCAATATCCATTTCCGACCCGATAAGGTATATATATTCTGAGTTCTTATGCATAACGAAGTCGACTGAGCGAAGTCCGTCTGTTCGTCCGTGTTAAAGTTGAAATTAATTTTGCCAAGGCACTAAATGAGCAAGAGAGAATTTAAATACGCCAATCGATCATAAATTTTGCAATTGAAAATCAGCAAAATCAGTCCATGTCTTTCACCAGCCTCTAATTTTTCAATACCATTTGGAACAATGAAATAACTCTAATCAAAAAACACAAATGTATGGCGCGAAGAGAAGTAAAAAAAAAAAAACACCAAGTGAAAAAATTGGTGCTTACCCATGTTTTCCGAGCTATGGGCCTCTAAAAATTTTTATAAAAAATTCGATTGTCAACATGGTCAGTTTGGTAGCATTTAAAAGCTCTTGAAGAGATCTTTCAGCAAATACTAAAATTTTTTAAAAATGCTAGACCCATTTAGAGCCAATGACATTTTTGTGAAAAGTTTTTTTTTTCATTTTGTTTTTGGCTCCTTGTCAACCCAGTATTTTTTTTATTTATTTATTTATTTATTTATTTATTTTTTTTTGATTGGAGTTACTTACCTTAACTAGATTTACATACATGGTGAAGGGTATATAAGATTTGATATAGCGTACATTCGGCTATGCACTCTTACTTGTTTTAATTTGCATGGACAATAGAAATTTGTGGTGAGCGACCTCAGACCTCATTGAGTACATTCAATTTCTTATTAGTGTTTACTTGGAAATAAAATATTTCCTCGGGTTTAAAGTATTCTTTTTATTGCCGCTTAAAATTCATCTAGTAGTTTTTGGGTGATGAAGGAAAATACAGCTATTTCATTTAATTTATTTTTGTGCAGTTTTTGTTTTGTGTTCTGTATTAAAAATTTTCCAAACCATATTTATTGTACTTACACAATCTTTTAATCATTTTATTATATTAATTAAATAGATTAGATGAGACTTTTTCTAACTAAAAGTGACATTTTTGCATAATGTTTAAATGGCATAAACGACAGGCTTTTTGAAGATAGGTTTTGTTTTGTCTACCAACTAATACCGAACACAATTTATAGCCATCACAATCTCTCTGTACACTGTTTCATCGTTTTTTTAACCATGTTATAATTTAAATTGTTATCTGTTTGTATGTTTGATTATATGTGATTGTATGTGTGTATTGTTTATGTTTGAAAAATTCGTATCTAATACATTGTGTATGATATAATAATGTGTTTTAACAGTGGAAGGAACATTCAAAATCATCCGTTTCAAAAAAATGTGTTCAGGAAGTGTCAGCTACTTCGGTACAAAAACTATCATCGTCTGCTTTGACTGGGGAAAAGAGTGTGTTGTCGATCTTAGAAGCTGGCGGGGGCTTAATTGATAATCAGATGGCCTCTAATAGCTTGGAGATGCCGGCAATTCCAACTACCTTAAGTTCTTTGTCTCTCTTATCACCAATAATAACTAGTTCTTTGCCAGAAGATGACAATGCCATTAATACTTCAAGTCTGCAAAGTGATTTTTCGGCAATGAAACTTAAAGATGAGCACGGCAATAAAATTGGTGAAATTGTACAAGAAAAGCAACAACAACAGTCTTTTAAAGCTTCATCATCTGTTACGTCTTCAGATGGTGGCAGTAAAAGGACATCTTCTGTATCGAAAGTTTCTTCATCAACTACATCATCCTCCTTGATACAACAATCGGCAACTTTGATAACAGCGGAAGCTCAAGAATCCTCATCATCGGTGAGTTGCTCCTCATTTGCTTCTGCACAGAAACAAGAAGTTGTCTCAGCCAGTACCAGATCGTTGACCTCTATTAAATCGTCTCAGTCTATAGAAAAAGTAATGAAGTCTTCATCAGCTATAGTTGAGGACCAAGAGTTCTAAATGGACTACGCGATTATATATTGTATATTGTATTGTATATTATATATATATATATATATATATATATATATATATATATATATATATATATATATATATATATATATATATATATATATATATATATATATATATATATATATATATATATATATAATATACATACTTACATAAAAGACATGTTTCATTATTTTTAAATTGTCTTTACTATATTGAGGTTATTTTTTTTTTTTTCAGAATGTTGCAAGTATTTACTATATAAAAAATAAAGTCAAACTAACATCTATCATTCACCAGTTTAAATTGTTGCATATTTGTCTATTTAATAATTTGATCAGATGATTGTTAAATGTTTGTCATAAACTACTATTAGTAGGTGCGTTCCCGTACTCAATTTTGGGATCCCGCAGTATCCCAATGAGAGAGTAAAATTCTTCTTCTTACTGCACGAAACAACCCAGACTTTTTCTTCGGGTAGATTGTGTAAACCGAAAAACAATCAGCTGCTTAAAAAGTAAACAATAGCAAGTACAAAAAATTCTATGTTTCATGCAAGAAAATGTCTTCCAAAAATGTTATTTGTAAGTTTTATCCCATAAAATATTAAAATAAATATAAGAACATGTAAAATATGTATATGTGTTTTTATGTTTACTATAAACAACCGCATGTTTGTTTTGGTTGACATCTTGTTTTGGATTAGAAATTTGGTTTTTTGTGTTCCCGTACTTTTGGGCATTTTTCTCTTCAATTGAGAATAATTTATTTTTGCTCTCATTGTACCAAACTTTACAGAAAAAGTACGGGAACGGACCTTGTATTACTCGTGAAAAGAATAAATTAAAATAAAAAAAAATGTATTGTTTATACTTTTTACACATTTAATATAAATACACCAATAAACATTCATAACTACTTACATATTTATATATTAAAGGCCGGGGCACATAGAATCCGTCATACGTTAAACTTTGACAAATTCAACTGACAAGTAAGTTAAAATACGTGTTTTCTTATGAGCGTTGTCACAATCAATTGGTGTCCGTCAACGCAAAGTACGAAAGTTGGTCAACTTTTAACTTTTGAATACTTTGACAAATATCAACTGCTTCTTCTTCTTCTCTGTTTTCTTTTAACTCTTGCTGTGTTTCAATTGTGTTTTGTGATTTTAATAAAACAATTTTGGTGGCAAACAATAAAATACAAATTTAATTAATTTAAAAAGTAAATAAAGTACAAATTAAATTTAAAAGTAAATAAAATTAGAGGTCAAGCTTTGGTTTAACATCCGTAAGCAAAGTATTCATTGTGCCAACCTCATCCGTCGTTACTTTGACTTTTGTTGAATTTGTCAAAGTTTAACGTATGACGGATTCTATGTGCCCCGGCCTTAATTAACGTGGGTTTCAAGACAGAAAAAAAGCTTTAAAACTTTAAGCTTTTAAAGCTTTACGAAGCCTCCTTAACATAGCGTTTACAATTGCGTATTTACAAAATTTTTCAGTTGGTTGCAGAGACCTAAGCCTATTGGCTGTAAGCCGGCTGAGTCGATCCGCTGATAATTTTTCCTAACAGCCGCCGACGAAATATTGTTGGCTCTTATCGGCTGAAGTAAGCCGCCATTTTTTAGTATTTTTTTCTTAGCGATGCCAAAATGAAGATTTTACCTCAACTTTAAGGATGTATTAACCAAAATAAGATTAAAAGATCTTTTTCACAAAATTGAGATTTTTTTAAATTTAGTTGATAAAAATTGGTTTGTTTGCGAATGAATTTTATTGTAAATAAATATTCTAAAACAAAAAATTTTATCACTGGCACTAGTGGATATAAAATAAGATGACATTTACCTGGGTATTATTGTAAAAACTAAAATTTTCGATGCAAAGTTTCATGCTACTGAATTAAATAAATTCATTGATAATTGTGTTGGCTTTTACATTGAAAGAGTTGTGGCACACAATCTTAACAATTTTTAGAGTGGATAGTGAAGTAGATTAGGCAACGCCATATTAGAAGGTATTTTATGTACTCAAGATTATTTGTTAATTAACAAATGTTCCTGCTATAATTTAAAAATTCGTGCTGTAAAAAATTAAACCATCACAGTGTGTATTATAATTAGAAGTGTGTGAAATATTTGCAATGTTAATAGAATTTCGATCACTTGTAATTTTTTACTTGTTGACTTAAAACCAGAAGCATACATCTTTGATCTCAAGGGTACAAAAATTGGATAAAACTGTGTGGAGTGATTTAAAATAAAAAATATTGTGTTTTTATGGCCCACATTATTTCTTTACTTGTAGGAGTTCCCAAAACATAGCTAAATTAGCATCATCAATACTAAGCATTCCATCAGCCTCTTCTGAAGAAGCTTTTTCTAGGAAGGGTCAATAATTAGCGCAAGAAGATCAAATTTTAATACCCTACCATAAACGAAGTATTGTTTGTATATAATAACTATGAACTATCTAAGCAATATACTCCTTAGACTCTATAATTAAAAAACGTTAAAAATACTGTAAAAAATTTGAGGTAAATTTTATTATGTGATGTAAAATTGTAGACCTTGATGTATTAATTATTTGTCGAAAATTAATAAAAAAAAATAAGTAAAATGAAATAGAAAAAAATCTTGTACATTCTAACATATGTACGTAAGTGATGAAAATTAATCGATTTAAAAACATTCTGTTTTTAAGGGTATGATAAAATTCGATCTACTAAACACACAAACCAAAAAAGTTTAAAAATGTATAAAAATTCAAAAATGACTATTTTTAAACCGATCGATTTTCATCATATACATACCTCCTAGTAGTTTCATAAGAAAGTAAAGCTTACACCATATATACATACATAGGAATGTTTATACTACTTTGTATTTTCAGCCGCTCAGCCGTTTTTAAACTGCTGCCGACAGTTTTTTTTTGCACAAGCCGACTCAATTCGTCGGCGCAGATCTCTGGTGGGTTGTTAACTAAACTATACGTGTTCACACTACAATTATAGTGCTTAAGTTAAACATTTTATCAGTAATTTAAACAGCTGTTTAATATACATTTTGCAGTATTAAAACCGTGTTTTTAATATAAATATTTAATACATAAAAATAAAATTTATATTTGCAAATTTAAAATACGCTTTCGACATGACGTGGTATTAAAAATTTGCTGGCATTAAAAATCATGTTCATTTGAATGCTAAAATCCAAAAAGTAATGTGGAATTATATTCGACACCTGACTTTTATTTATTTTGCAAAGTGTTCAAATCGCAAACACGTTAGTTTGAAACTGATTAACAAAAGAAGTCAATGTATGCCAAAAAATCTTAAAAACACTTAAAACACATTGTACGTGAGAACAATGTTGGCAGATATAGAGGAAAATGTTGTATATTTGTCACTTATATACATCTATTTGTAAGTATGTTGTTTTATCAAAATGTATATGCGCATAAGGAAACTTAAGCAGCTAAGTTTGTCATACTGTTTGTAATTTCTACAATATCCATTGCCGACCCCATAAGGTATATATATATACATATATATATATATATATATATGAGTTCTTATGCATAACTGCCATCCCTAAATTAGCGCGTAAGACGCGACGCAAAATAACGCATGACTTTTACGTTGAAATGACATACCTAAATAAAAGCGCAACGTTTTGTTGTGGACAGTAATGTTAACCTATAACTTTTAATAAAACCCTATAAAATGAAACGCAAAACAGTGATAAAAACGCTATATAAGCCCGAAAAAAGCAAAAACGTCATTACTGTTTTGTAACGTTCTCTAAATACTACAAAAAAATATGTAAACAACAGTAGCTTGCAGGCAACTGCATTACCTTACGCGCTGTCAAAATTGGATTTTCTAATTGCTAAGCGTTGACGTCGTGCTATTTAGGGATGCTTCATACATTTTGTATGTACATGAGAAATTTTGACAGATATCTTGCGCTTTACGCACTAATTTAGGGATATCAGTAAGGAAATCGATTGAGCAATAACCGTTTGTCCGTCCGTGTTAGTGTTGAAATCAACTTTGCTAAGGGACAAGATGAGCTAGGGAAAATTTTAATACGACAATCCATCGTAGTTTCAAAAATTTTGCTTTGAAAGTCAGCAAGATCGGTCCTTATCCTTTGAAGCAGCGATCAAAACACCACGCCTGTCTCTAAGTTTTCCATATCATTTGAGACAAATCTAGTCTACTGAAGTAACTCCAATAACAAAAAAAAAAAAAAAAAAAACAAATATAAGGGCGATAGAGAATTAAAACATAAGAAAAATAAATTAAGTGAAAAGAAAATACAAGTGAGCGCCATATTTTTAAAGACATCGCTGTGGGTATCATTTAAAATTTTTGAAAAAATCTTTCAGAAAATACTAAAATTTTTTTTAAATGCTTAGCCCATTAAGAGCCGATAACATTTTTATGTAAAATTATATACAGAACCTTAATTTTGTTCTTTTTTTATTTTCTAATATCCCATTATTTGTTTTTTTAACTTACTTAACTAAACTTGATTTACATACATGATGAAGGGTTTGTAAGGTTCGACATAGCCGAATATTGCGCTTTTACTTTTTTATGACCACTATGTACTTATAGTTGGGAATGTTTATTTTATTCGTACTTTAGAAATAATTTTTTTAAATTAAATTATTTACAAAATATAATTGAATAGGCATAGTTTATATATTCGAAGCAATAAATATAGAAAAAAAATGTTTTTTTTAACTCATGGAAAAAAGTACAAGCTCCTTTTATTTTCAATACTTCTATTCCCATTCATTTGAAAAATATAAGTATATTTTCAGTAAGAATGTACATACATGGCTTAGAAATATTTATTTTTGTACGGAATATGCCATCAGCTTCGCACTTTGATTAGGCAAATTGTATTTGACGAAATAGCTTGCAAGATGTGATAAAATTAAAAAATGTGATGTATATGTATTCGCACACTTGCTTAAGTTAGTTTAAGGCAGCTTATGTAGATTTAGTAGGCCCTAAACCTTATTCAATTGGAAGCACATTCATACAAATGTTAATGCAAAACAAATTCATTTGTATTTTATAATACTTTTGTTAAAACGCCTGCTTAGAGCAGAAGGTAAGTAAAATGAAACAATACAGTTATAACAATGACTTTGTAAAGAAAACTACAAGACTAACATTTTGTTGATTTTCGTACACTCAAAAGTTGTTCTATAAAATCGGTCACAACACTTCAAACAAATTTCGATTAAATCTTATGCCGCTTGCGAACCAAATCATTTTGAGCAACATAGGAAACAACCATACAAAAAACATTTAAAGAACAAGTTCTGCGGTATTTTATGCGCTATGTTAGGCATATATGACCCAAAATCAAATAAAACGTAGCTTAGGAAATATGAATGTTTTTCGTTTTAAGTATAGACGCGGCAACCACACAACAAACGCCTATAGAAACATCTGTTCTGTGTATATTCTATGCGTTAAGCACATACGTGGAAGAAAAAAAAAACTAAAATGAACGATAGAGAAAGAATTATACTGGCAATTTTTTTTACTGGCGAAATGTTGTTCGAGGAAAAAAAGAAAAAGATTGGAATAATAAAAAATATATGATTATGAGACGTGTTGCAACTCTTCTAGTTTTTTTTATAACTTTAATGCCTTACTTCCGATAGCTTCCCCAATTTTTTATATTAATTTATAGAGGTCTATCTTAAAAGAATTAAAACACGTGTGTTTATGTTACAAGCCAAAAAGAGTTGCTATTTAAAAGTACTTAGGTGCTAATGCAGAGTCATGTAGTATGGTAGATCGATCACTACACATTAATGAAATTTGCAATATCAAAAAATGTTAATATTTTAGTCAACATAAAAGAAAATTTGGATTTTAACAAGAAGCATTGCTACAAAAAAAGAATGTTAAGTGGAAAATTCTCATGTTTTTTATACTCTTTCGTGTGTACCTAGCTTTTGAAAAATTATCAGTAATGCAGATGTGAAAATGTACTTTATTTTATGAAAGATTTTTCTTATTTTACCCTAATTCAAGAAATTTTTACGTTGCTTCTCAGTATTTTACAAAAAGAATGATAAGCACAAACAGAACAAGTAAGAGTGCTACGTTCGGCTATGCCGAATAACCACACACGTATATATGCACATGTATGGAAAATGTTTTTTTTTTTGAGTTGTTGTCCCAGCTTAGTAAATGACTAGCAGTGCTCACGACTTCGTCCTCGTGTCGTTCATAATTTTCTTAAAATTCAACTTTTGGCAAATATGTCTTTAAGTATTTGTTGTAGAGTTCTGTGAACAGTTTTAAAAATTTTCCACAAAAATTCCAAAAATAAGTGTTTAGTACTTCGTATCGATTACTATCTGCACCAACATCAAAATTTTCAAAAAATATTTTATGTACAGAAATTACCTCGTTACTGTTATTATATGTATAGAAATGTTGTTATTTAGTCTAATTTAGTGGTGAAAAGCTCACAAACTATTCTTATCTTCTTCATTTGTTTGTCATTCCGTTTACAATTTCTACAGTATCCATTTCTGACCCAATAAAGTGTATACATATTTATTTATTTATCCATTAATATCCCATAAAGTAAATTCATAGAATATCTTAAAAAAAGGCGCCGGGTGACAAGACCATTTGTGCACGAATACGATCTTAAAATTAAAATACAGCAAAAGTGAAACTAACTTAAAAATATGTAGCAATTATCCATAAAGGTTAATAATACGTGAAGTAAATGAAGGTAGCAAGATAAATACAAATGATAGTGTTTTTTATGTTCATATGATAGTGGTGATATGAGGATAGTGGTTTTAAACGTCCCTGATACCATTGCATTCCAGAGATCTCCATAACCTGGAAATATTTTTCTCGGTAGAACAGTCCAGAATCTCCTCAAGCGGCAAGTCAGATTTCGAATTGGGACATTCTGTAAGAATGTGATGTACGGTAAGTACCTCATTGCAAAAACTACATAAGGCTGGGTCACATCTGTTGTAGTAGTGTTGTGTCGTAAATAAAGTTTTTCCTACTCTTAAACGAGCAAGCGTGATGCATTCCATACAAGTGAGATTCTCAGCAGCTTCGCTGTCGCACGAAGTTTAGGAAGGGCTTTGACAAAGCCATTGGCAAACATGGAACTTCGTTAATGTTGTTTAATTTTAGTGCATTTTTTGCTGCACCGTCCGCTGCTTCGTTTCCTTGGATCCCAATATGTGATGGAATCCAAAGCAACAAACACGAGCTAATATCATCTGGGAGGTGTAGAATGTCATCACATAACCCGTTGCAGTTTTTTTTAATAGCTTTTATTGCGCTCAGACTATCTGTGAGAATAATTGATTTTGTTCTTTTTTGTACAGCATAGATGATTGCGTGTTTAATGCGTGTAATTCGGCAACAAAGACCCCAACAAAGTCCGGAAGGCGTTTCTCTACGACGACGCAAAACTTTTTATTATCACAACTTTGAACTATAGAAAAAGTTGATATTCCATTGTGAAAAGACTCGTCAGTGAATAGTAGCATGTTTGGTCCGAAGCAATCTATTTTTTCAAGCAATAGCTTTTTGAATACAACAGGGTCTGTTCTATTTTTATTTAAATAGGAAAGGCTGTCGTCAACTTTCGAAGTATGCTTGGTGATAATAGGGGGTAGTGGCTTAAGAGGTAGTGAAATGTTAGAAATAATTTTCTCTATGGAGCTTCCAGCTATCAATGGTTTATCCTAGTTTCTCCAGAAAGTGTCATGGAGCCCGTCACTTGGGATTGTAATAGACCTTGAAGCCATTGCCACTGAACTCATTTCAAGCAGGGACCTAAAATCAGGGAACCCAGCTTCGGTTCTTAGTAACTTTAGTGGTGTAGATCGAAGAAGGCCTGATGCGGTTCTGAAGCAATTATTTAGCGCTGTGTCCAGCTTATTAATATTCTTCTTCGCCGTCCAACCATATAGCGTGATTCCATGTTGAATAACACCCATAGAGAGAGATCTGCAAATAGACAGAGCAGTTTCCATGTGCGGCCCCTTGCATCGGGAGCAAATTAACTTTAACAGATTATTTATTTTCGTAATTTTGTTGACCAGTTGTTTGACCTGTTTGTTCCAGAGAAGGTTTCTGGTGAAAGTTAGCCCGAGGATTCTCATTTCTTCCATGATGTTACTGTGTACATCTCTGAGCTGAGTGGCTGTTTCTTTGCAGTTACGGCGTTTGCAAACGTGCAGTATCTCAATTTTTCCAACTGGTACAACAGCGCCCCTGCTCTTTGGCCATTTCTTGATTGTGTTATATAGATTGTTCAGGTTCTCTGTTACCGTTCTTGCTTCTCCAGAAGCAACTCCAAATATATTGTCCGCGTAGATCCCAACATATTCGATGCCCGGCAAATTGCTCATTGCCCTAGATAAGGAGTTAGCATATATGGCGTAAAGGATTACTGAAAAAGGAGATCCTTGCGGAACACCGTTGTCAAGTTTGTAGGGTAATGACATAAAACCGTCGATTTTTACTTTCATAGCTCGATTTGTAAGAAAAGATTTTATAAGTTTTATAATTTCAATTGGCGCATTCCAGTCATTGAGTTCCTGGAGTATGTATGTCTGTAAAACACGGTCAAATGCTTTTTCAATGTCTTCCGACAATACCAAAGTATGTTTTTTCTTTTTTAAATTATGCCGCAAAATTTCTTCTAATTGTTGACAGAAACTGTGGACACCACGTCTTGGTAGGAACGCGTGCTGATTTGTACTGAGTTTATTTTTGAAGAACTTCAGAAATCTTCTTGAAATAATTTTTTTGAAAATTTTAGACATGACGGGTATCAGCGATATAGGTCGATACCCTTCAAGTTCATTAGGGCTTTTATTAGGCTTCGGAATTGGAGACAGAGTAGCCATTTTCCATTGATGAGGAAAGATGCCGCTTATTAGTATTTTGTTTTACAGTTCGTTCAATCGGATTTTCAATCCAATTGGAGAGTTTTTTATCATGCTATATGTGATTTTGTCGCTTGCCGGAGTTGACCCTTTGAGGGTCTTGAGGACTTCCACAAGCTCCCAAATTTCAATTCTGTCGATCGTTTCAGTGTGTTGGTTATCAGTTGTTGTTATTTCATGGATGTTAAAATTTGTTTTTTTAGTTATAATCTCACAATCGAACGCATTATCTGAGCTTAACGAGGACCAAAATTTACCAAAGCAATCAGCTATATGTTGAGGATGAGAATAAAACTGTCAATTTTATAGGATCTTAGATTTTTCACTTTACTCCATAGATATCTAACGTCCATAGATGGCTTTAGGGAGTTGAGGAAATTTTCCCAAGTAGTTCTTTTAGCAACTTTGCTTTCTCTTTTAACTTTTGCACATGCTCTTCTGTACTCTACAGCGTTTTGTTGGCTTCTATTTCTTTTGAACATTCTCCATGCGATCTGTCTTTGGTGAATTAGTTTCGATATTTCCGAGTTAAACCAAACTGGATTGTTTTTGGTTGACTGACGGTTAAGTGGTATGGATTCGTTTGCTGCGCTTCTTATAATTCGGCCTATTTGTGCTGCCTCCTTATTTATGTTTGCTGATATTGGAACCTTCCCATTAATTGATGTAACTTTTTTATTAAACAAATCCCAATTGGCCTTTTTGTCCTGAAATCGAGCTAAAAACTTTCTCACTGGTTGAGTGTAAGTGTTGCTTTTTATCATCAAGGGAAAATGATCCCCTACCTCTGGCAAAGATAAGCTTTGCCATGTCAAATGGGGCCCGAGGTCGACGCTGCACATTGTTACATCAACCGATGTAAGAGTGTTGCGTGTATTGAGAAGCGTAGGCGAACCATCATTGAGTATCACAAGTTCTTGGTCATTCGCAAATTTTTCCCATATAGATCCACTAGGAGAATTGTTTGCAGAACCCCATAGAAAATGTTGAGCATTAAGGTCCCCAAGCACAAGGTGATAGATGTTGTTTGGGTTGGATAAATTATTTACCATTTGCTCAGTAAGCCTGACGTCGCATTCTTTGTATATGTTTGTAATTTTTAAGTCCTTTGAACCCCTTATTGTAACAGATTGATATAGAAGTTCGCCATTTGAAACATGATTATGTGCGATATTAAAGCTGTTCGTAACAAAAATAGCTATGCCCGATTTTCCGTATGTGTAGTTTTTGTTATGGTGGAAAACTTTGTACCCTGGTAAATGTAAAAGATGTAAGTTATTTTCTGTAATATGTGTTTCGTGTACTGCTATAATATTGGTTCTATGTCTAGTAACGAGCAATTCCAGGGCGAATTTGTGTACTACAAATCCTTGTATGTTCCACTGTAAAATATTAATGTTTAAACTACTATCCATTTTGTAAATAATTTATTTATTTTTCCTTATTATTTTTTGGTAATGTTTCTTTGTAAGTTTTTGGTGTTATAATTGTTCTTAAATCTGGGAAGCTTTCATAGAGTTGGGAGCAAGGAGACATTTGGCTGGTATTCGGCAAACACCCTTTGTGGGGGTGTTAAAGCCCGGGCTATTTTGTATGCCCTTAACGATCATTTCCTCTGAAAGGTTATCATCAATTGTCATAAATGTTTCTGCATGGTTATCTTTGATGTTTTCATAAAATATATCGTAGTCATCACTTGAAAAGCTTTTGTCTGAATTGTTTTTAGCGTTTGTTATTTTATTGCAAGTTAAAGATTCTGTTGAGTGGAGTGGAGCTTTTGAAGTTGAATTGAGTGGTTTTTGTTTTTGTTTTTTTCATTTTAATTTTGTCTGTTTCTTTAGTTAGTGGCTTCTGCATTTTTGGAGTTGAATTTAATATGGTGTTTTCTGATTTTGAAATTTGTGCGACTGTATTTGTTATTGCGTTTGAGACTCTAGGTAGAGTTGTGGTTTATAACGGTTGTTTCGTTTAGTTTTGTATGTTGATTTATGCCTGTGTTGTTATTCAAAATGTGTGCGATTGTACTTGGTATTGCTCTTGTGTTTGTTGTTGTAATTGTTGTTTCATTATTTGCTGTTTTGTTTTGTTCTGTATGTTGATTTAATGGTGCGTTGTTTCTTAAGGCTTGTGCATATGACAATTCGTTTTTTCTTGTAGGAGGCTTTAGTGTGTTTATTGACGGATTTTGGTTGAAGATTGCCCAGGCTTCTCTTGTTGTACATTTACGAGTGATTCGCCAGTAGTTGACTGACTTGTGTTTCCAGAAAGTTGGGCAACTAGGGTCGAATGACGTATGGCTTTCGGTCTGGCAATTAACACAAAATTTGCGGAGACATTGCTCATGTGGTGGTTGGTAGCCGCATTCCCTACACTGTTCGATATTACGACATCTTTTCCTAGTATGGCCAAGTTTTTGGCAGTTAAGGCACCGCATGGGATTTGGTATGAATTCATCCACTTTAACCAACTCCCAACCTATTTTTATTTTCTCCGGGCGTTTTGTGACGTCAAAAGTAACAATAGCGGCGCCAGTTGCTACCTTATTTTCACCATCTCTTTTCATTATTTTATGTATTTCAACAACCTTCTGATCTTTTAGAGACATTTGTAGTTCTTCTTCAGGTATGTCTATTATTTTTCTTGAGAAGATTCTGCCCTGAATTGTGTTGAGTGTCTTGTGCAAGGATATCTTAACTGGGTTTATATCTATATAATCTGCCTTTAAAAATTTCTCCGCAATGTCGTGATTTGCAACCTTGATTAATAGGTCTCCACTTTTCATCTCATTTACCTCGAGACGGCATGTGGAAATATGGTTTAAACTTTTTTCAACCTGGAAGACATTATAGGATGCCAGAGACCGTGGTATTTCGTCTGTTTTTAAACTTATTGCAGTAGCAACAAGATAGCGGGGCATATTGCGTTCGCAGTCGTAAACAGTAGGTAGAGGCAAAAATTCGTCAGGACGTAGGCGTTTGTTTTTATTTGGTTTATTTTTTCCGTTGGAGACCAGCTCCTGGAAGCGGTTCCCATTGGGGGGATGACCCCCGTTAATCGCGAGAAAAAGTTTCCAATAATATAGAAAGAAAGCCGAAAAACACTCAGAAACGATAAATCAAAAAAGACGTATGTATGTGTAAACAAAGTATTTATTAGAGTTTAATACTCTCAAGAGCGCGAAAGCACAGATAAAAAGTCCAACAATAAACGACACGCGTATACAACCGAAGCGAGAAAAACGTGCGCACACGGCTATTGCCAGACACAGACTGAAGTGTATACATATATTTTGAGTTATTATGCGCAGTGAACTCGATTAAGGATGTCCGTCTGTCCACCCGTATTCCGGTTGCAATCAACTTTGGCAAGGCACTAGATGACCTAGAGAAAATTTAAATACGTCAATCAAAAAAATATACTTTCGAAAATTTGGCTTTTGAAAATACAGAGGCAAAACACCTCGCCCACCTCTAATTTTTCTATATCATTTGAAACAAATCTAGTTTAGTGAAGTAACTTCAACTAAAAAAGTAAATATACAGGGAGATAGAGAAAGAAGAAATAAGAAAAAAATTAAGTAAAGAAATTGGTGCTCGCCCATATTTTCCGAGTTATGGGCCTCTAAACTTTTCATAAATAAGTACTAGTGTGCACCATATTTTTTAAGATATCAATTTGGGTATCATTACAAATCTTTTGAAAAGATCTGTTAGGAAATGCTAAAATGAAAAGAAAAATAACCCATTATATGCAGTATTTATTTTTTTTCATATTTTTTAATCTCTGTCACCCTAATTTGTGATGAAGTTTATATAAGGCGAATATAGCACTCTTCCTTGTTTGTATTATATTTTTTGTATAACATTGTTTTCCTTTTAAGTAAAATTTACAAGAGAAAAATTAAAATAATAGTAAGTATGAGATGGACTTGCAAATTTAAAGCTTTTTTGCCTGCTAGGTGCATTTTATGCTTGGTCTTTCTTTCTAATTGCTTGCAAAACCTGCGAAAGAAAAAATTCAGATACATTACATTGTGTCGTATTCGATTTCGTGCTATCAATCTAGTAAACAGCAATTTTTGCAAAGAAGCGCGGAAAAATACACTAACTGTTTTTGTAAGAGCAAAACGGTAAAAAATGTAGATATTTCATAAAAGGGACGAACACTTAGAATTTTTTTTTGTTTTTTCATTCGCGATCACACATATGAATTCGATGTCGGTAACATTCCAGTAGTATTGTTATTGTTCGCTTTTAAATGTATATAAAGAAAGCGTTACCAAAGCGTATCACAGAAAACCGAATACAAAAATGATGCTCTCTTCCTCACTCGTAATTTGCCATGAAACTTAATATTTTCCTTCCAAATGTTCGTTCTAAGCCAGAAGTGATACGAAGAAAACAGACCAGTGATTATATCTTCACGAAATTTATTATTTTGAACGGATTTTTATGGGCCGATACTACCGTACAGAAATTTGATTAAATATACAATATTTTTCTTTAAAACATATAAATGGACAGTGTCCCGATATGAAAATTAATAGTTGAAGTACAACTCTGAAAGACTTCGTGAATTCACCTTATAAATTGTAAATGCCCTAGTGAATATAGTTTTAGAATATGAGCTAGTTAGGTTTCACTTTCACTTTCAACTTTTTTTAAAAGCATAAAACATAGTACATACGGATCTATACAAATGTTTGTCTATACATATAATAAAACAATAACGGGGTCTTTTTTGTGTATGAAATATTTTTTTGAAAATTTTGATGTTGATGTGGATAGCATTCGATATGAAATAAAAAGCGCCTATTTTTAGAATTTTTGTCTGTTTGCTGGATGGACTTGAATAAAAATTTGAGAGAAGGTTCCTTAGAACCTTGGTTCAAATATAGGATACTTTTTTTCGTAGAAGAGCTAGAGATACAAATGTGCACCTAATTTTAACGGTCAATGGTACTGGAATAACTCTAAGCACAATTTATTTTTGTTTACAGAACTGTGACTTGAATATTTAAAATTTTGAATTTTAATAAAATTAAAAACGATTTGCGGACGAAATCGTGGGCTCTGCTATTATTTAATAAAGTATAACTTTAGATTTTATAATTTGTTTTGCTTTCTTTAATGAGAGTTTTTTTGTGATTGCATTGTGTACGTGAGTCTGCGGTTTTATGCAGATATTGCCAACCAGACAAGTGCTTGGTGATTTTACACTGATGGTAATTTTTACTTTACTGTTATATTAATTTGTAAGGGTAAATCCATATACTGTTTTACATGGACAAATCCAAAACATTAAATATATGATTAACTAAAAATATTTGAGTGTACTAATTTCTTTAAAAATATTTTTTGTGTGTGTGACATATCTTCCTCTCTTTGTTGAGGGTTTGTCAATTATTATGCCATTTTTAAAATATTTTTTTTTAATTTTAATCGGGGTTTATCGTTTTATCATTAAACTACTTGCATGAATTTTTTTTGTTGGCTAGAGTTGTAGACACAAGTGAAGAAAGCAAAACGTCAGGGCTTTAATTTTGAGGGGATGTTTTTACACTTGCTTTGTATACGTTTTGTTGTTTGTGTGCACCTTAATAACGAATATGAAATTAAAAGCAAAATGCACAAATTCCGATGGCATAAAAAATTTCATTTTTACGGCACACGATTAAAATTGTTGAAAAATGGCATAGTATAAGGTTGGAGTAATTTGAAGTCTACACGTAAAAAAATTATCTTTGGAACTAAATTTGACGTTTCTTGAGATTAATATTCAAGGTTTAGACCGTATGTAAACCTTAAGATATACGGCCACACATCCACTTTCTACAACAAATCCTTGTTTACATTGATTATAATTGTTCTGTTTATCGTATCTAGGGTTTGGGAAACGGGAATTCCTGGGAAAAGCTATCCACAACGTCCCGGAAAAATTTTGGTTAAATTCCCGGAAAGTGGGAAGATTAAAATCATAACACGTGCAAAAAATACAATGATTTTTTTTTAAAATAGTTTTTTTGTGACGTTTAAAAATTCTCAAATATTTCGTTTCGTGAGAATTCTACTACATAAAATATAAAACAAAACAAAAGCTTACTAATTTGTTTGAAAAGGAATTTGAGTTATTCAAAGCCACTAATATTCGAACAACGACCATGGATAATCTTTAAAACGCATTGTTGCCAGCAAAACCTACCTCAGTATAAAGTGAAAGGGTTTTTCGATTTCTAGAAATTTTGCAACGAAAACATGAAGCAGAAAATCTAATGAGTTGTTAAACGCACTAACAGTTCTTAAATCATATCTTTCAGAAAACTAATAAATAAAATACTTTTTTAGCACTTTAAATCTATGTTATCTCTTGTTATTTAGTACAAGTGTACATACATATGTATGTTTTGTCACCTAAATCGTTTTTAAGTTCTTTTTTTTTTAACGATAAAACAGTGAAACAAACCCCACATTGCGTCGATGCTCCACTGAGTCAATAGAGCTGGATACCCTACTGTCACCGATGAGTTTCTTCGCTCTCTCCTGTACGCGGTCGAGTAATTCCAAAATAGACTTTGAAGCACCGGCCCATACATGAGAGTTGTATTCAATTTTCGGTCTGATAAAGGTGATATAGATAGTAAGGAGATCAGATGGAGTGAAGTATTTCTTACACCGTTTCAGAAAACCTAGGCACTTGAATGCTTCTTTTGCAACATGAAAAATTTGCTTGTTCCAACGAATATCGCATTGAATTTTCATGCCAAGAACATCGAGAGCTTCTGATTCCTTAATATATGTATCACCCATAATTACAGATGACGTAGCATGTTCAGCAGTACGCCTATCCGAAAGCACACAGCACTGGGTTTTATAAGCGTTAAACTGAACCCTGTTCGCCAGGCCCCATTCGGAAATTACCAAAAGGTCGCGATTAAGGGTATCGTCCATGTGCTTTCTCATAGCCCCAATTTTCCGAAGGCTTGGTCTACTGCGAAATAAAAATGAATGGCATATGCTACTGTCATCTGCAAAAGAATAGATAGGGTTGGAAGTCTGACGTAGAAGGTCATTAAGAAAAATAAGAAATAGCGTAGGGGAAAGGACGGAACCTTGCGGTACCCCTAAATTTAACTTGAACTCGTTTGATGAGATTCCATCTATAACAATTCGTATAGTGCGATCCCTGAGAAGGCTCGATATAAGTCGAGTTAAGCTATTACCGACAACAAAAGCAATAAGTTTTGATATGAGTGCACCATGCCACACTCTATCAAACGCCTTGAAAATATCTAAAGCCACCACCTTACTTTCGCCGAAATGGTGAATGGATTGACACTATTTTTCCGAAAGGAAGGCCAATAAGTCACCCGTAGAGCGTTCCCTACGGAAGCCGTACTGCCGGTCACTAAGTAAGCTGTTGGACTCCAGATATTTCACAAGATGAAAATTAAGCATACTTTCCATTACTTTGGAAAGTGCAGAACAAATTGCGATTGGGCGGTAATTTTCAGGGTTGCTAGCCTCTCCCTTTTTGGGGATTGGTTTTACATTAGCAACCCTCCAACATGATGGGAACTCACCAACATGGTACAAAATGTTGAAAAGTTTTGCTAATGGACGCGCTAACGTCGAAGAGCACTGCTTCAAGACCAGTGCTGGAATTCCATCCGGACCAGGGGACTTTTATATGTTGAGATCCGCTAAAACTTTTTAACTGCACGTGCTCGAAAGAATATATCTGGCATAGTTACTGATACTCTTTCCAGTGCGGGCAGTGGTTGATTGCTTTCCGGCAAGTAGGAGTTACTTGCAAAAAATTTTAGTCAAGACGTTAGCTTTATCAACCGGGTCGTTAATTATTTGACCATCCTTTAAAAGAGGCGGAATTGAGGAACTAACATTATTCTTCACTCTTTTAACGAATGACCAAAGGCTCTTGCTACCCCGAGAAGTAGTAAGAACTTTAGCACGAAGGCGCTGCTCGTCTAAAGCTTTTTCGCGCCTTAGTACTTTGGCACACGAAGATCTCGCCTTTTTGCGTAGCAAATTAGTTACAGCGTTTTTGTTACACCGCCATATACTGAATGTTTTGTAAACTGGTAATACTATTGTTTAGCAATACTTTTTTTTGTTTGTTTATGTTTAATTAAAACTATGGCTTTATTAATATTATTTCATTAAATAAACTTATTTTCTTTAAGAATTGCTTTTTTACCGGGAATACAGGAAATTTCCGGGAATACAATTACATGTTTTTTTTCCGTTTTCTGGAAAATGAAAAATTCCGGGAAATCCCAAACCTTAATAGTATCGCAACAAATTCATCCCATTAAACTCTAGTTAAAAGTTGTTTTCAAAAAGAAAGATAGTATAATATATTGGTCGCATATTTTTTATTGCCTTTTTGTTGATAATTTTATATATATATATATATATATTTTTTTTTATTTTTTTTTTTTGGTTTTTTAATTATATGAAGTAGATGAAAATAAGGAAGTGCAGAGCATCTTCGTAAGAAATGGGAGTTAAAAAAAAGTAATGAATTTACACAGGGCTACTTGTTATCATAAAGAAAACTGCGTAAAAATAATGTAACAGGGGTTCTGAATCGTCGCATAATACAACACCACTTTCTTCTAACCTTCTGATTTCTTTGAAATCCTCTCTCAACGCATTTCGTACAGAATTTATATTTGTACGACATATTTATTTTCTGTATTTGTATATATTTAGACTTGAGCGCTTTTCGTTTTTCTTAATAGAATCCTTGCAGTTAACCTGACACAAAGCAGATAAACCATGATGAACTTCAATAAATACCAAAATACAAACTTTTCGTCCATTTTTTAACACAGTGAAAACTGATTTTGTTGCGTCAGAAACTAAACTAGTATTTGAAGAAAACATCAAATATACTACAAATTTCTGCAGATCATGTGAAAAAAAATTATTTTTGTTGTAGTCAAGCTCACATCAAGCAATACACGTGAGCAAGGCATATTTAACAGGTGGCAGCGCTACAGCAGTGAAATTTTCTTTCAGTACTTATTATTTAGAATCAATTATGCCAAAATAATCTGGTCTGTTTTTTACGAATACCTTAAAACCATGAGTTTGAGACTGGTATTTTTGCATATTTTAATAAAAAACTAATTTTGTATTAAGGAATATAAAAACGCAATGTTAGCGACACAAGTTAACGCCAAAAGAAGCTATGTGACGATTTGAACCACAAATGCCATTGAAAATAGTGTTATTAATCTTACTTTGTAATAGACAATAAAGTTAGTGTTGTAAACACCGAATTAGCATTCTAGCATAATTTTTACATCGTGAAGGAAGTAAACATCATTGGCGTAATTGTTTGACTCTCTGGAGCTTACATGATTATTTTTTATTTGTTATCTATTATGCTTTAAGTAAATAATAAAATTGTAACAATGTAATGTAAAATATGAAAGCAGATTCTTTGTGTAATTTATATACTGTTTAAGAAAAAAGTCTAAACACACCCTTCTATTTTCGACGGTTAAAAAATTTGTAAAAAAAAACTTAAAAATTGTAATGTTAATATTTAAGACGCAAAAATTTTATTTATTAAAAAAACATTAATTCACTAACTAAACATTAAAACTACCTTGCGTGAACAAGAGCAGTTTTAAGGGTTTTGCAAGTGCTTATGTATATTTTCGGATCCTTTTTTTTTAAATATCCTACAAATAATCTCCAGTCCTTAAATTAGGTGATTGCGGTGAAGAATTAAGTTGGCTTGGAGCATAATAGAGAAGCGTTTCTCGTACAATATAATCGGTATGCTTTGGGACATTACCTTGTTGAAAAATTCATTGATTTCCAAGACCTAAGCTATCAATGACATCTTAAGATTTTGTTTCAATGTGTTTTTATATTGACAGCAATATACATATATTAACTTCAACAAAAAAGAATCGACGCAATCCAGATGATGCCATGGACTTACAAGCCATTACCCTACCTCCGGCGTTTTTAACAGATGGTATAATTATTTAACGCTCTAATGCTTAAGTCCTCCTCGGGGCGGGATAGCAAAAAACCGCCATAAAATTTTTGTTTTTGACAATCTTTATATCGGCTGAAAAAAATATTTATGAGAATCCTAACGATCAGTAAAACCAAATATTAATTTTTTATTTTTATTTTTTAAATATAATCGCTACTGAATATGAATGTTTTTGCTCAGCCTGGGACTGGGGCATTAACAGAGAATTTTTTTATAATTTATATATGTTACAGTGAAAATGAAAGGAAAGCAACAGAAAAAGCTTTCGAAAATGACGGAAGGGGTGATTTTGAAATTTATGGAAAGCTTTCCATCAGAAACTAAAGGGTCATCAAAAAAACGCGCCTACATATTTCTTTGAAATAAAACACAAGCTATTTGCAATTTTTTCAAGCTGTTTTTTTTATTAAAAGTATTATCCATTACAATTATAAGTGGAAAAGAATATCATTCAAATGTCCACCATGACTGCGTCTGCAGACATCAATCCGAATATCGAAATTTTCAATGACTTTCCGACATGTTGCTGGTGTTATTTCACGAATTGCAACTTGAATGTTGTTCTTTAGATCATTAATTGTTTGTGGCTTGATAGCATACATTCGACTTTTCAAAGAACCCCACAAAAAATAATCTAATAGTGTTAGATCACATGACCTTGGGGGCCAATTGAAATCTGCATTTCGTGAAATTACACGTTGAGGAAATTTTGATCGCAAAAGCGTAATGTTTTCTCGAGTTGTGTGACATTTAGCGCCGTATTGCTGGAAATAGACGTCAAACACATCAATATGATTCAACTGTGTCCATGAAAAGTCTCTCAACATTGATTGGTATCGCTCAGCATTCACAGTAACAGCATTTCCAGCATCATCTTCGAATAAAAAAGGCCAAATGATTCCATTTGCCCAAAATGCACACCAAACAGTAACTTTTTGTGGGTGTAAATATTTTTCATGAATAACACGAGGATTTTCATCACCCCAGATACGACAATTTTGCTTATTGACGAATCCATCCATTCTGAAATTAGCTTCGTCACTAAACAAAATTTTGCTTGAAAACAATGGATCTGTTTTTCGTTGTTCAATAATCCAACTAATCCAATAATCCAACGTTGTTGCAATGTGTACCTGTCCATGGTTAAAACTGTACTATTTTCTAATAAAACAAAATGGCTTATGTCATTTGAAGAAATTATATAGTGCTGACATCAAGGCGTCACATTTGGATGACCCTTTATTTGTCTGATAAACACAGCAACAACTCTAAAAGTTGGTCGACCAAAATCTGAAACTGAATTCAGATTCATGTTTCTGATCCTAAAATTAACTAAATATAATATTTTGAAGTCAACTAAAAAAAAAAAAGGTTTAAAGATTAAGAGCAGTGCTTAGTTTTTTTTCCAAACTATTGACCTTCCACCATTTCCGAATATATTGTATTTAATTTCATCAGTAAACATCACACGCTTTCCAAAATCCACATCTTTGTTTAGGTGTGCCCGAGCAAATTAAAGCCGAAGCTTACGGTTTTTAATAAAACAAGTGGCTTTTTCCGTGCTACTCTGCTATTAAATCCATTGTAGTGCAAGAATTTTATAACTGTTCTCGGTATAACAGAAACATTGCATGATTTCTCATCATATTTCGCTACCTTGAGGACACTCTAACGCTTCTTAGCCAGTACGTGGTCTATTTTTTGTGCATGTGGTTGCTTCGTAATTTTGAATTAATGTGTGTACTGTTGCACGTCTATGTTCCAGTAATTTGGTAATTATTTCATAAGATTTGGCTTTTTAGCTGATAAACCACTGTGTTTCTAAAGAGGAGATCTGTATCTCTTTTTTGACATTACATTTAAAATCACAGAATTTGTCTTTTTTCATTTAACTTTTTAACCTAAAATGAGTCTAGTGCTTTCAGAACTGAATAAATACGTACATAGAAAAATTCAAAATTCGACATCCACTACTTTTGCATGTATAACTGCCTTCAACCGTTGCGTTATAGCATTTAACGATGAAATGTTCTTGCTAAAGTATTGTGGTCGGACAAAAAAAAAAAAAAAAAAAAAAACTATGTTTCCGCTACACTACGTAAACTTGTTTAAATTTAATAGAAATAAGGTTCATCTTCTGATTAACCATTTGTTTATAGCTAGGCCTTTTGCAGACTGCATATAAAAAACTTTAAAAAACCAATTTGTAAGTATAACATGCAAAATAATTAATTTGAGTACGAAAGAGTTTGAGGTTGCATCGAAAGAATATAGAGATTGATTAAGATTGATTAAGATGCTAAAAACCAGTAACATGGTGTGTATCTTTCAAAGCATTAATTTTAAAATAATAAAATTTGCAATAAAATAATTTGGCTAGTAACTGCTAAAAATGTTTAACATTCTTGCTTTTGCCTTATAATAATTCGAGAGGTTTTAATATGTGAAATGCTCTAGTAAGATTATAAATGTTGACTAAAAACTGAAGCTACTTTCACATCACATGCTTTTTGCGTACACATGACTTAAATGACAAAAGCTAATGAGAGCACATATATGTATGCTTTGTCCAATCAAACTAGGTTACGTAGCAATTCAATGTTAACATTTGTCCAAACTTCCTATAATAACAGGAAAAATATAATGTTTTTAGCTTTTTTCTACAGAGTTTAATATATGTATGGACAAATCAATGTCATGTATGATATTTTAAGTCATATGTCAATAAAATGTTATGTAAATGTAGCTAAAGTAATAATGCGTTCAAAAAATATCCAATTTGTCAATTCTTTAATATAACATTGAATTTTTTTCTTCATTATTTATTTTACTGCATACCATTTTTTTGTAATAACGTGGTAACAATACTAAATATAAATGTGTCACCATTTGTTTACCCAAAACTTACAATATATCAAACCATCAACCAACCAATCAATCCTATTACAACTTTTTGTGATTCTGAAATTACAAACAGTCTAACACTGTTGCTGAAAAATCTGTATGTGTTGAAGGCCTTCCAGAAAAAACCGGCGCTAACAAGCAGCATGTTGAAGAAGAAGTTAAGGTTACCATTAAAAAAGGTGTTGAAGACGGTAACAAAAAAATTGTGGAAACCGTTGAAGAGAAAGGGAATGTTGAGCAAATCGTGCATGGTTCTACGACACAAAAAGAAACCGAAGAGGTAGAAGAAGATGATGACGAAGAAGCAGAAGCAAAAGTAGTTGAAGAAGATACTAACCAAAAAGTAAGAGATGTGGTTGTTGATACATCGGATGGCGGCCAAAGCACAATTGTTAATGTGAAAACTGTCAACAAGGTAACACCATGCAGCACTGAAACTGTTACAACAAACTCAAGCGAAATAGGGGAAAAGCCGGAAGTTATGGAAGCTTCGAAGGATAAAAAAGAAGAAAATAAGGAAGATGAAGTGAAGGAAGAGGAATATGAAGAGGAGACAGAAGAAGAGGAAGTAAAAAAAGTTAAACAGGAAGTTACTAATGAAAAGGTCAGCAACGAATTAGAAAAAGCTGCAAAACCATGTCAACAACATTTAAATAAAAACCAGGTAGTTAAGGTCACAAAAAAGCCGCACACTGTGCAAACCAATTTTTTAATACATATACATGTACATGTGTGTGTATGTATCTTTCGTTCTTATAAAGTAGAAAAAATTTCATCATTTTTATTTAATTTTTAATATCCTTTACATCTCATACACTTAACACATTTCCAAAGGCATAATTGTATTTTTTTACAGAATAAAGTAAATTTTTGATCTGGTACTATTTATAAACTAATTTATATTGTTTGTGGTAATTACTTTGTTTATATGTTAAATATAGATTCTAGAAGAACCTGAATATAAACAACAACCAGTTTCTGTTAAGGAAGAAACAGTCGTAGATGCTCCTTCCGCTGTTCTACAAACTAACCAGCAATATAATAATATTTCTAATAAACAGGTAATTTAATAATTGTCAAAAAAAATTTAAGCAAACAAATGAATCTGCAAAATTTTCAAATTATAAAAGTCAGTAATTGGAGAAATGCTACTTTTTATACAACAGTAAAAAAATAAACCCAATAAACGAACTGAAATGTTTTTCTGAAACGTTGAAGTTTTGGGAACTGCTGGCAACCGACAAGAATCTGTGCCTCGGTTTTGTAACTGAAGTAAAAAGTTTTTTATAGAAAATCACAATGTGAACTAGAGTTAACCATGAACTCTGTCTTACCTTTTATAAGACAGGGTGACTATATTAAAAATTTCTCAATTTAGTTACAAATCCATAGATTCGTTTCAAAAAAAAATTAATTTAATGAATGTTATAATAAATAAACATAACTTTTTACTTCTGTCTGATCACACACCGGGATAATAAAATGTTATTTATAAGCCGCTGAAATATATAAATTCAAATATTTGTACAAAAGTTAGCACCCGTGTTTAATATTTAAACTAACAAATAAACTGCAACTACCCAGCAAAAAATTATTATTTTTGCAGAAGGACTTTCGAATTAAATTATTTATCTAATAATTTTAACAAGGCATCAGACTCTATAATCAATTACTGATAATTGATCACATTGATTATTGCAGGAAATAAGGATGATCATTAGCACGTATATTAAGTTATTCTCTTTTAACTTAAAGAACTAGTTCAATTACTACTTCTTTTGTTTGCAAACAAATGTAATGTGTTTTGTAAGCGAGTAACAAAATATGGCAATGACAAAAGTAAGTCATTATATGGCAAGTACTTTGTAAGCTAATTTCAAATTTTTTGCTGGGTATCGTAGTTTTCATGCAGCAGAAAAAATTAAATTTTTCTCTTCTAAAATATTGTTTTTTTTACATTTATAGGAGAGTTTGAATAACACAATTAAGGACATCATATCGAGTATTGACAGTAATATAAAAGCTGAAGAAAATATTGCAGCTCTTAAAGAAAGAGATTTGGAATTACTTAAAAAGCAGCACGAGTTATCAAAAGAAATAGAACAGCAGAAATTATTAGCTCAAAAATTGGTTAACGAAAATAAGTTGCAAGATCAAAAAATTAATAACAAATTAGTTAATCAAGAAAGTAGCACTCCGCCGAAAATGTATCAACCTACAACAAATATATCGAAATATTCTACATATGACGAAAAGCTGGACAATAATATTTACTCTCAAAAATTCGAAACAAGTGAAACAAGGGTAAGCAAACGATCAAGAAATCATTCAATTTATTTAATAATATTCTTTCAAACTGTTTGTTATTTAAAACTGAAAGTGTGAAAAATTGTATTGTTGCGGTATAAATATTCTAACTCTGGCACGGCAAATACATAATGTTTTCACCTTTCAGTTTAATGTTTATAAATTTGAAAATCTTATATTATTTAACCTTATTTTAAGAGTTGTGTATATACTTCCGGGCGATTTAATTAAAGTTTATTTACTAATGCATCAAATATTAAAATAAAATAAGTTTAATTAAATTAAAATAAAAAAAGATAATACGATTTTCAAATAACATTATTTAGGTTTAAATAAAAGGTGTACAACTTCGCTTTCGATGTTTTGTTTTTGATCTTATCCTGTCATTCTCTTCATTGCGGCCTTTTGTTTTAAGATTTGCAGATGAATTGCATTAAATTTCCACGATCAATGTCATCATAATACAACGTCGTTAATAAAGAGAGTATTAAAATTAGCCCATATCCATGCAAACACGGTGGATAAATAGCAACCTATTGCGTTGCTTTCAGTTATTGATAAGGTTTTAAAAAAAAATATTAACTACCAGTTGAGTACATTTCTATAAAAAGAATCCTTATTGCCGAAGAATCAGTTTGGATTTGTAAAGAGCAGTGACACGGACGAGGCAGTTGTCAGTGTAGTACATACTATATGTGAAGGCTTGGATAAAGGCTATAGCGGAGTTGCTGGTATTTTTTATGATTTTAGTAAATTATAAAAAATTATCAACCAGGTTTTTGACCTGGTCGATCATAAAATTTTTATCGAAAAACTTAAATATTATGGTACTACTGGCTCTGAACTCAAACTAATTGAAAATTTTTCATCAAACAGGAAGCAATATGTTGAAGTTTTAGGAGAAGAAAGTTTAATTGCTTCCATAAATTGTGGAGGGGAGTGTCTTAGGACCACTTTTTTTTGCACCTTAACAATATCAATAATACTGGCCTTTTTGGTAAAGTAATTATGTTTGCTGACGATGTTTCTTTTTTTTATCCATATAAATATGATTTAGTCCTAAGAACGCAAATGAGAGAGATTCTGCATTATTGTTTGAATTTGCGAGACTAAATCGGCTTGTGCGAAATGCAGATAAAACGAAATTGTTTCGTTTTCGACCCCACTACCAAGTTTTAAACAATAATTTCAGTATCTATGTTGACGGAAAGTTAATAAGTGAGGAACATGAAATAAAATATTTGGGTATTATATTAAAAAGTAGTCTGCCATGGGATGCTCTTACGGAATATTTAAAGACTAAAGTGGCTTCAGCCTCTGGAATACTGTTTAAGCTAAACAACAAATTAAACTTGAAAACAAAGACGTTAATTTATCAATCAGAATAAAGCTGTTAAATTTGTGTTTAACTTAAATAGTAGATACAGTATTGTAACTCTTTTTAAACATTATTGTAAAACTGTTTAACCAATACATGGTTTATGCAAAAAACAGATTTTATATTATGTATTTAAATCTGTTAATAATATTGGACATCGATCTGTTAAACTAAATATTAATCCGAGTCGATTTAATACTAGAAAGGTGCGATGCAGCAGAGAATTGATTACTTAGGTAGTTTTATGTATAATACAGTACGATCATAAATAATAGCACATTTGCTAATCTGTAAATTAATAATTCATAAAATTTTAACAGGGCATGCTATAATTTTCATCTCTTTGTGTAAACTTTATTAATATGTTCTCTTTTCAAAATTGAGCTCATTTTACACAAAACTCTTAGGAATTACAAATACCGTTATCAAAATTGCTTACATTTATATATTTAGCATATTTAAGCGTTCAAATTGTATAGCACAAATGCAAAAAATTCTTTGTATAACAAAGACTAAACAACAACTTCATTTATTTATTTAACAAAAACAATAAAAGAAAACCTTTTAATAATTTATTAGACCACCTTTCGATTTAATGCAATTAAATATTCTATTTTTCATACAACTTGTTAATTTTTTCAGAAGAGCCTGATCCAGTGCCTCCTTGAAAATTGAATTTTTGAGCTCATTAACACTCATGAATTGACGATTGCCAGCATAAATTCTCCTGATGAGAATTCCCCATATGTTTTCTATAGGGTTCATATCTGGAGAGCAAGAAGGCCATTCCAAAACATCGACATTATTTGAGCTTAACCATTCTTTTGTAAATTTGCTGGCATGGCAGGCTGCATTGTCTTGCTGGAAAATATATTTCTTATTTATATTATTATGTAAAAATGGCAATAAACTGCACTTAAGCAATTCACAATATTTTTCACTATTCATTTTGGTTGGTACGATTTGCAACTCCAAACAGCATTCTTCAGTAAATGCACCCCAAATCATAACAGAACCACCACCAAAGTTTCTTCGGTAGAAACATTGGGGTTCTTTTCGTAAGTCACGCCAGTAACAATTATTGCCGTCAGGGCCATCTAAATTAAATTTTTTTCATCTGAAAAAATTATCTTTAAAAAGAAATAAATAAGTTAACCATTTTATAACTGAAAGGTGTTAAATAACTTACATTTGACCAATTTGTATTCATATGATATGACGTTTCAAAAGGCGAGGGGCTTTTTTCATTCTCTGTCTTTGAATATGTTTGGAAGAGTTTAGAACATTCCAAATGGTCGTTTTGCACACTTTGTTGGAAACAGCTTTTGGTACTGTTGCTTGCTGTCCTTAGAATAAGACTGCGCTCGCGTTCATTCAACTTTTTTTTTCTACCACTGCTTTTATTTTTGCCATAATTTTCAATATTTGCCAAATAATTATAAACAACCTTTCGACTTCTGCAGATTTGAATTGCAATTTCAGCTTTCGACGCACCAATTTCTGTCAATGTTAAAATTTGACTTTTTCAAATTCGCTAAGTACTTTTCCGCGTGTAATTTTGCCTATAAATAATATTTTTAATAAAACTGAATGCAATATGTTGTTTTAAAACGGTAGTTTTTTTATACAAAGAATTTTTTGTATTTGTGCTATACAATTTGAACGCTTAAATATGCTAAATATATAAATGTAAGCAATTTTGATAACGGTATTTGTAATTCCTGAGAGTTTTGTGTAAAATGAGCTCAATTTTGAAAAGAGAACATATTAATAAAGTTTACACAAAGAAATGAAAATTATAGCATGCCCTGTTAAAATTTTATGAATTATTAATTTACAGATTAGCAAATGTGCTATTATTTATGAACGTACTTTAGTTTGCCGGAAAATTTTAAGGTTATCAGTTTTTAAGACAAATGTAAAGAAATATCATTTAGAAAGAATAGAAATGCTTCTTGAATAGAGTTTTTTTATACAAATACATAAATATAAATAACTTTTGTAATATATAAAATTGTTATAACATTATTTGTTATATAATTTTAAGTAAATATAAAATTTTGCCAACTCCTCTCACAAAGCCATTTTTTTCACCGAAACTACTTTTGTAATGAATTATATTTTAAAATGAACTAAACAAAAAAAAAAGTTTGTCATTATGTTTGTAATTTTTACAATATCCATTTCCGATCCCATAAAGTATATATATACTGAGTCCTTATGCATAGCGAAGTCGATTGAGTCATGTCCGTCTTTTCGTCTGTCTGTACAAAATACAAGAAAAGTTAAAGGAACTTTAAATACGTTAACCGATCAGACAAATTTTCGAAACATTTTCGGCCAAACCATTAAGCTGCCTCTATTTTTTTTTTCTATATTCTTTTCAACTTTCGTTTGCATTGTTTATGATAAAAAAGCAACACTTTTGGAATAACTTTGTAGTAGAAAAGAATTTCTTATGCCGATTTTAATTTGAACTATTCAATGGGAAACCTGCAATATGGTACGTGTGGTTATACATATATGGTGAAGGGTATATAAGATTCGGCATAGCGGAATATAGCATTCTTACTAAGATAAGATTTACTGGCAAGTTTTGTTGAAAACAGTTATAATGTATTTAGTTTTCCCATCGCTACCTTTAGAGAGGATATAAGAGAATTTTATAATTTGCGAGTCCTGTTAAAGTTTGCTTAGTTTTTATCAGTTTATCAGTGGTGTAGCTTTTCGTATTGATCCTTCATCTGTGAACACAGATAAGCAGTATTTCTCGCTATTCGATTAAGGTATGTCTGATATTACTGGACTAGCTGAGATCTAATAGAAGCTACTTATTGTACTAGCTATGTTTGCCGTAGTGTTTATTTTTTCAATGGATTCTTTTAGATGCAATGTGACGAAAATTGAAAATTTTAATTTTTTAAACAATTTAATAGTTCGTGAGGTGGATACTTTCAACATTAGGCTTAACTGAAACTGATAGTAAATTAAAAAAAGCCTCAGATAAAAAATCATTAGAAATTTTTCAAAAATACAAGTAATTTTTTCAAGTTGCAAATATTTAAATTAAATACATTTATGACTTTTAAATTTAAAATTTTGTGGTAAAATGTAAATGTAAAAATTTAAAACATATCGATGACACGTGTAATTTCTATGAGATTGAAAGCTAATTTTAAATATTAACAGATTTCGACAAATTAAACTAAAACCACAACTTATTTTTTATTGAAAGAAGTTAGAAGCTAGAATTAGCATTCAGTATTTATTCTCCTTTTGGCGCATTAATGCTTTTGTTTATTTTTCAGTTTTTCATTTTCAAATAAAATAGATTGTTCATAAAATCAAATAATAATTTTTCTGAAATTGGAACCATCATAGAACTATTGATATTAAATAAAAAATTATCAAATATTTAACTTGAAGAAACTATTTTTTATTTCACACAGAATAAAATTTTATAATAAAGATTCTTTTTTTATGTTGATACTAATTTTAAGTTTACTCTTTTAAAACGGCCTCATTATTTTATTTCAAATAGAAAGTATTCACCGACGTTTTAGGTAGATTTCTTCGCACTAAATCAAAATGTAAAAATATTTCGCAAATATAGCAAGTGGAAAAGTGGTACGGGAAGTGGTTATTTAACTTTGGGTCTTTCTTTAATATGCATTTAAATACTACACTGCAATCTTAGTCTCTCTTACGCATATTAAACAAGTATCGAAATATCTGATTTTCAACTCTGTTCTGCCACCTTCTCGGTTTTTAGTTTAGAGTAGCATCACTTAAGACATTAATGCAAACGTAATCAAGTCATAATCGTTATTCTCAACAACTTTTCAAATTCATGTTGCTTATTTTTTAATAACATTAGAGCGTAGCTGTTGCCAGTTTGTGGCTGCAGTGATACAGGCTTCCACAGCACCCATGTCTAAATCTTTAGATTGTATATCAGTATCTCATTCGATTAATTGTTTTGTTGATCACCACAAAACCTGTCCGCATGTAGCTGACTGCAGGTTGCCTTTTAGTTGTGCAGATTGCAGATATTACAAGACTTTCTGCTATTCCGTTAGCCAGTGAGCCGAAGCCCGTAAAATGCTGGGATAATTCCTTTGTACTGGTTAAATAGTTCGAAGGTTTTAAAATAGTCACCTTTTTTGCAGACCTCAATGTTATCTCGGGTTACCTTAGAAATTTAATCTACTTTAATTTGTAAGCATTTCTTTTCCTTTTCGTTCACTGCTCTTTATTCTGTGTGAGGATTTTTCTAGAGAATTTTACCCTAAACCTTCTTTTCGATATTTCTACTACCGTTTCACTAACACATTCTCATTAAAGAATAGCCTTTTTTGCCTTTGTAAGGCTTCATTGTCACTTAATTCCACGGTATAGTCGAATGCTTTAAGTCTACTAGTGCCCAGTGCCCGCATATTTAGGACTATGAGTGAAATTTTTTGTGTTTAATGCAGGCAGTAAATAACTGGTTAATCAAATCTAATCCCGTGCCGAATAATTTAAATCATACTTAAACAGAAATTCAGTTATAGCAATGTTGTACACCTTAAGAAATATATTAAAATCATTTTAAAATTTGTAAAAGCCGCTCGAGCTTATTATAAGCAATAACATAAAAATACTTTAATATGAGCCATGAATGAAAACTTGTAGCGCGCACTCTATCAACAACCTTAGATGTAAAAAATTAAGAAAAATTTCTAACAAAAATATTTTCATACAAATTATTGTAATTACTAACTGCTTTGCCGTTAATGTATAATTTAAAAAGCGCATGCATAATAAAAAATAATATATCTTGTTATTTCTTGTTATTTGTTATCTTTCATACAAGAAGAACTAAGAATATAAAACATAAGAGACTTATGAAAAATGTCAAGTTTAATTAATAAATTCAAACTAATTGAGTTTATAACCATTTTATTTATTATTTCGTGTTCATAAATGTTGATAGATATAATATTGTACTAATCTTGATGAAAATCACTATAATTTTCATCTGCATTTAAAAAAAAGGTAATTTTTTTTTATTATAACAAATATATAATCGTTGTATCAAACCATAAATATAATATGTTGTTAACACTTAATTTAAACCTTTTAACAATAGGCGAAAATTATTCTTGATTTCATTTTTCCTCCAATTTAGGTGTTACTTTTAAGCATAAACATATGTTTGAAAGTAATCCACCAATACAAATTTCACGGTATATTTCCGAGCTATGTCTCTCCTTTACATAAGTATAGTATATAAATTACGATTTTTGTATATCCAGCAACATCTTTGCTTTACGTTACTATTTTCGTAACTCAACCAAATCCAATTTTGTTTTAAACATTGTTTTTAATTCTCCACAACGTTTTTTTTTTTTAACATTTTATAGAACCAATTTTATAACAGTTAATACCATATTCGTCTTCTTTCAGTATGGTTTCTTTTTTATTCAAAGAAACTTCAGTCAAATACAGCCTTGTGCTTTTTTTATTTTGTTTTCTATTTTATAGTCTTTATAGTGCCTTCTTTTTAAGATAACAAGATGAGACATTGGGCTATGCCGAATCTTATATACTCTACATCTTACATGTATAACCACATGTACATATAAATCGGTATAAGAAACTCCTTCGTACCAATTAGTTTTTCTGGTCAAAATAGGCGTACAAAATTTTAAATTTTGCTTAGAGTTATTGTCCCAGCTAGTATAATTGTAGTGAATAAGTATTAAGAGGTAAACGAGCAAAAACATGCAGGAATACAAACGAAAGTCGAAAAGAAGCTAGGCTTATATATAGTTTATTAAGGTAAATCTAATCACAAATGCAAAAAATAAGAGTTAAATTGAGGGTTAATTAGAGGCAGGCTTGAAAGGCAGGCCAAAAGACCGCTGACTCAAGGACATACCCCGATCTTTCTTTTTTCAAGGAATACTAAATGATACCCATTTCAATGTTTAAAAAAAATGGTGCAAAATCCTACTTTTCTATTAAAATTTCAGAGGCTCATAACTCGGAAAATATGGGCAAGCGACATCTTTTTTCACTTTCCAATTGTAAAATTTTCCATGCCTGATCGATTGGCGTATTATAATTTTCTTTAGCTTGTCTGGTGCCTTGGCAAAGTTGATTTCAACACGGGCGGACAGACAGATATCGCTTAATCGACTTCGTTAAACATAACGACTCAAAATATATATAATTTATGTGGTTGGAAATGGATATTGCAAATGTCAAAAAAAAAAAAAAAACTAAAGATTTTTGTACAAACAAAAGACAAAAATCAAAGCTTAAGCAAAAAAAAAAAAAAAACAATAATCAAGATTGATTTTATTTTTCTTTATCCACTGTATACGGCTGACTATTTTTCGGCTCTTTTATACAGTTAAAAGATGTTGAAAAATAAAATAAAAACAACGATAAAATATCACACAACACTATGATAATTTATTTTTGTTTTTTAACATTTAATAATTAATATTCCCATGATTTAAAACATATATGTAAATTTAGTTAAGTAAAGTAACTTCAATCAAAAATGCAAATATTGGGGTGACAAAAAATTAAAAAAATAAGGTTCTACATATATATAATTTAAATAAAAATGCCATCGACTCTTAATGGGTTAAGTGTTTAAAAAAAATATTGTATTTCCTTAAAGATCTAATCAAAAGCTTTAAAATGATACCCATATTGATATTTTAAAAATTTCAAAATTTCAATCGGAAAAAATGGGCGACTGTAAATTTTTTTTACTTAATGTTTTGTTCTTATTTTTTAATTCTATTTCGCCTCATATATTTGTTTATTTGATTCGAGTTACTTCATTGCTCCAAATGATATAGAAATATTTAAGATAGGAGTGGTGTTTTGCTCCCTGCGTCGAAGGACATGGACCGATCTTGCTGATTTCCTATAGCACCTCTTTCGACACTATGTCTAGTCAGTTGGCTCATTTGATTTTTTTCTAGCTGATCCAGTGCAAACTTGATTTCAACACTAACGCGGACGGAGAGACAGACATCGCTTAATCGACTTTGCTTTGCATAAGAAGTCAGAATATATATACTATATGGGGTCGGAAACAAATATTCTAGAAATTACAAATGGAATGACCAAATTAGTTATACCTTTCTTCCACCTTTTTGTGGAGAAGGATACAAAGGCTGATATTTGATATCTGACCGATAAGTTCCCATGTGCAATTTTATGTAATGCATAATACATTAAATATAATTGATATGCAAACTTCTTACATTTTGATAATAAAATTTTAAAAACAAATACATATTTAAGTAGTTAATTTACGCGCCTAAACATAGCGAAAAATAATAATGAGAACCAGTGTTGCCAGAAAAATTATGGCTTTTGTTCCCAATTTGATGAATGATGTCATTAAAAATGCCCATTTCTTAACAAAAATCTCCAATTTTGTTTCACAAAAGAAGCAATTTAAACTTTCTAAATAATTGTTTTAGTATACACACATATATATATATATATATATATATATATATATATATATATATATATATATATATATATATATATATATATATATATATATATTTATATATATATATATATATATATATATATTAGAAACTGTTGTATTTTGATCTAATTCTATACTACACATAAAAAAGCTATACATTTTTTTTAATTTTTTAAAAATTTAAAATGGTACAATTAAAATTCATAAATATATCGTTAGCTTTAAAAAAGTCAAATTTTGTTTCTTAATTGCATGAAGATACTTTTTCAATTAAAACACGAAATTCAACGGCAAAACAAATTTCAAATTTTTTGTTAATTACATTCTTTTACACTTCAGCTGACGATATGTATGTATAATAAAAGTTATATACACATCTTTTCGAATAACAAACAAATAAATTGTTTATAATTATTTTATTTAATAGCAAAGAAAAATAAAGTACGTAAGGGACAAATTTGTTAACTACAATTTAATGCTTTACTCAATAATTTTTTCAATTCGGTTTTAATTATGTTTATGTTATGATTGGGGTTTGGGAAACGGGAATATAGCCAATTTCCTGGGAAGTTTAAAATTATAACACTTTCAAAAAACACATTGATTATTTTTCAAATATTTTTGTTGTGATATTTAACAATTTTTTAAATATCTCGTTTTGTGTGAATTGTACTACATAAGATATAAAACAAAACAAATGCTTGCTTATTTGTTTGAAAAGGAATTTGAGTCATTCAAAGCCACTAACAATCGAAGAACGAGCATGGATAATCTTTTCAATGCATTGTTGACAACGAACCTACCTCAGTAAAAAATCGATGGATTGCTGAAAATTTTGCAACGAAAACAAGAATCATAATGTCTACTGAATTGGTAAACGCACTAACAGTTCTAAAATCATAACTTTCAAAATATTAATTAATAAAATACGTTTTTTAGTATTTTTAATCTATGTTATCTCTCGTTATGTAGTACATGTGTAAGGATGTATGTTTTGTCACCTGAATTGTTAAAAGTTTTTTATAAACTGGTAATACTATTATTTAGCAATTATTTTTATTGCTTGTTTATTTTTTAATAAAGCTATGAATTTTTTAATATTATTTTTTTAATAAACTAGTTTTCTTCAAGAATATAAGGCAACAATTTTTTTCCAGTTACCCAGGAAATGAAAAATTCCGGGAAATACTAAACACTAGTTATGTTAGATGTTATCTATCTATATATAGTTATAATAAAACTGCAACAGGATCATTTCTGTAAATATAATATTTTTTTAAAATTTCGCTGTTGGTGTGGGTAGTAATCGATATGAAATACAAAACACTAATTCTTAGAATTTTTGTCTGTCCGTCTGTCTACCTATGTTCGCATCTCGTAAAAATTGCTATATAGATTTGAGTTAAATTTTTAACATATTTTTATTCTTTATTTCTCGCAATAGAGTGCGGGAAGCAGTTATACAGTTCCTTAATAAGAAATTCAACAGAATTGGAGAATCATTTTGACGCTGCATAGCTGCATAATTTTAGTGAGTGGCAAACGCAGTAAAATTATTTCGAAGAACTATTTTCTTTTTTGGCAAAACATAAAGAAACTTTTTTTCCACACGCACACATATTGCTTGCACCATCTGTTCCAATGGCAATTAAATTATTAAGACTTAAGACCAAGCTTTTTTAGAACCTTAAAGGATTTAAAATAATGCCTCTGCTGCTGCCTCAGTTACAACTGAAACCTCGAAAACTGTCATTTTAATTACCTCCGTTTTGTTAAAATACAGATACATCCGTTGAATCATCAATCAGTAAGAAGTATGTATCGGCATTTATTATTATCATTCAATGTAAAGTTTTTTAGTCAAGCAGCGCTAGAACATTGCGTTATAGCATTGTTATTAATTTGCATACCTTATTTTAAAGCATTATATTGTGTCTACACATAAAAATTTTTATCATTATTTTTCGACTAGAAAAACATTCAAAATATAAAATTCAATGCGAAAAAATCAAAAAAGTGCTAATAATTGAAAAGTTAAGAATGAAGCGTCCACAAATCCTTTCCCACAACTTTTTGTCACAAAATGTTAAAATTCCCAATTCGGGGAGAAATCCACTTATCTGGCTACACAAGAAGCAACCTGAAAATTGCGAAATGTGTTTTTTAATTGTAGCAACAACATTATAGTTTTGACATATAGTTTTTTTGACGTATTCTTGGCAATCGTTGCAATAATTTCAATTTCTCTATTCTCACTATGAAAATTTATTTAGAAACAACCGCTGATTTTTTAAAATAATTTTTTTCAGACGATATCATTTTTATTCATATCAGATATCATTTTTTATTCATAAATGCTGAACTTTTCGTAATATTATAAAAATTTTAACTGTCTTCATCTACATTTATTTTATTTTTTTTTTTAGAAAACAAAGTTCTTGTTGAAAACACAATAGTAAGAAACAAAAAATGTCGTGCACAACACATTTTACTTCTTTTCTCTCTGCAACAAACTTCGCCTGCCTGTCACTTAAATTTCGAATGTAAAATTGTTTAGTTTTGTTGTTTAAAATTGTTTTTATTTTAAAAAAAGGATTGAATTTTACCTAAGCAATAGTCAAGAAATCCATTAAATATTGCGAATAGAGTCATAATAGCAATACGCGAAGATGTAAAAAGAGACCATTGAAGAGAGGAAACATTTTTCAAAACCGTTCTTTTTAGTTTTAAATAAACAGAAGTTTAAAACCATATAAATAATAATTTTTTAATTCATGATAAAATTCATTAAACAGTGTCTGCCTTTTTAAATATATTTAAGATGTTAATTAACACGCTTGAAATTGCAAAAGGAAAAGTGGAGAACGGTATAAAAAGCTTAGCGCAAGTAAGGTTAACACGTATGTTGAATATCAGGATTATATTATCTTCTACAGTTAGTTTTTTAATACAAATTAAAAATTACTTCACTAAAGTAGATTGTTGCAGAGGTGGAATAATTAGGAACAGGCGTAATGCTTTGGACGTTTCCTCGAAGGACACCAACCAATTTTGCTTATTTTCAATAGCAAAATTTTCTAGTGCAAAGTTGATTTCAACACGGACACGGAAAAATAGATTGCCATTGCTTAATCGACTTGCTTGGCATAAGAACTGAGAATATATATACTTTATGAGGTCGAAAATGGATATTGTAGAAACTACAAAAAAATGAGAACTTAAATATAACCTTTTCTACTCCAAATTTGGTGGATCACCAAAAAACACAAAGTTCACCAAAAAGTCAAAATTTCACAAAAAAGAAAAACAATAAGCCAAAAATAAAAAGCTTTAATTTAAGATAGAAAATACTCAAAAAAAGTTATATTTAAGTTCAATTTTACATTCGAACTTTCAGCAAAAAATTTGAATATTATGAAAAATTGGGACTGAGGTTTCAGCAAAAAAAAAAAAAAAAAAAAAAAACTGTGGAAAATTCGTCAAAATGTGTAAAACTTACCATATAATTAAAGGCTTAACAACAAAAAAAACCGCACGACTAAAAGGGGAAATTTAATGTTAATATTAACATGTGTTAATATTCTTATTATTAATGATTATGTTATTTAAATAACTTTGTTTATTTGTTAAATTTTGTTAATATTTTGACCTAGTTTTGTGTCAAAACATATGAATATTTTTTTATCGTCGTGTTTTCTCTAAATGACATAAAAATCCAGAAGCATAGACGTATTTGTTGACTATTAGAACATATTAATGTTAAATCTTTCAGCCAAGTGTATTTTAAAATATTTTTGCTGGCGTCCGATATAAATAAATACACGAGCGAATTAAATAAAGAGATTTGGATACGCTTGTCTGCCATTTCTTCTGTTTGCCTCATACCTATGAGAGCCCAGTCAAGATGTTTTCCTCTTACGTTAGCACTTTAGCAGTGCGCACCAAATTTTTTTATGGTTGTTAGCAGTGTGTTATGTGTGGATGGGCCAACAACATTATTTGACGTGGGGGTTGTATCGCGCTTCTTTCTAAAGCCGATTGGTATGATTGTGCCTTCTTATACCTTGCCCAAATAATTTCAAAACGAGCGAAAAATGTTTATTTATATTTTTATTCAATACGATCGGCATTGCTGCTATTGTATATAAATAAAAATTAAAACGTTTTTGTAAAAACTAAAAACTATAATAAATAAGTAAATAAATATCAGATTAAATACGTGTAAAAATAATTATGAATTAATAAATAAATAATTAAATGGTGTAGTTGTTAGTCGAAGAAAAATTAAATCAAATATAAAGAAAATACCAAAATGGTTGAAAGCACAAGTGCAACGAATTTAAATGCAAATAGCAATGTTAAAAAGGTTGAAAGTATTAAAAAGTCGTACACCACTGCCAATTGTGTCGTGGAAAAAAAACGTGGCTTCCAGCCCAGTGATCGCCACGATCCTACAAAAAAACAATTTTTGATGGATCTAAGTCAACAAATATGGCAGAAGAAACATGTAAGAAGTTCTATTCGTAGCTACGACTGGAAAAAACAAATACATTAGAAATAGTAAAAAATTTGGTTGAATTAACACTTTTCTTCTCGAAATTGTTGCTGCAAAACTGTTTAGCTTTTATAAAGAGATCACAATAATAATTTCTTTTCAGAGACACCGAAACAAATATTGCGAATGAAAAAGTGTGAGAAAATCAGAGAATTTCGACTTTCTTCATTTTCGTAAAAATTATTAATTATTAAGACCTTTTTTTAATTTATTAATATTTTTCTATCCTCTCTTTGTAGTCGTCAGGAAATAACAAAAATCTTTAATAAAAATAAATGGAACAATAATTGTTATAGGAAATTTTCTAAATATAAAAAAGTATAAATCAACAAATTCAAAACTATTAACATGTTTCTTTAACTTATTTAGTTTGAAGTTTGGAAAATAGTTACACGAGCTTCAAACTAAATAATTCTCAAATTTGGGGTGGTGATTTAATCTAGAATTTTCCGTATATCGTTGATCTGCCTTACGACCCAGTATTTTTAGTTTTATATTTGTATTTCGTTTTATCAATGATTTCTGCTTTTTCTAAACGTTATGCTATTTCTGATTGATTTATGTTTTGTACTCATCATTATTACTTTTTCGATTAAATGTCCAGTTGTGTTTATTACAATTCTGTATTATGTTATGAGTTAAAGTTTTTTATTCTCCCAGAAGCCAAAAGATTCTAATCGAACTATATTTTTTATGACAAACATTGTTAGGATTGAATTCTTTAAATGTTATCAATAAATTATTTGTGCCACATTCTGATATTATCCAAAACGAATTATCTAAATGTTTAATCGTTATTAGGGTTTCGTATCTCAAATGTAAGAAAGTAACCCTATCGTTATCGCTACTATGTCTGTCCGTCTACGCAGTCCTCTTGCTCTGGAACCGCAGTTGCTGGACATTTAACATTATCAGAAAAGTTGAACAATTATATTAAAAAAACTATAAAATAAATTAAAACATAAAGGTTCACCCCATAAAGACGTTCCTTTCATCTATATGGCTTGTTTTTTAAACCGCTACATGCAAAAACTTACACATAGAATAAAATATCACAGAATAAAATATCATTATCATCAGCTTGTTTACATATTATGTTGAAAATATCCATTGTCTTTTATACAAAAGTTTTTGAACTTAAAAATAGACGCTTTTTATATCAGTTGTAATTTTTACAATATCCATTTTCGACCGCATAAAGTATATATGTACTGATTTCTTATGCATAGCGAAGTCGACTGAGCCAAGTCAGTCTGTCCGTCCGTATTAGTGTTGAAATCAAATTTGCTGAGGCACTAGATCACCAGATATTTAAAAAAATTCTAAAATTTCAGAAGCCCGTAAATCAGAAAATACAGGAGAGCGCCAATTTTTTTTACTTGATGTTTTTCTGTCTTATTTTTTATTTCCCTATCGCCCCTTTACTTGTTTTTTGTTTTATTGGAGGTTTTTCATTCTTCCAAATAATATGGAAAAATTAAAAGCAGGCGTGGTGTTTTGCCCACTGCCTCGAAGAACATGGGCCGCTCTTGCTGATTTTCAAAAGCAAAATATCAGATCCGTTCGCATATTTAAGGACTCAGAATGTATATACTTATGTGGTCGGAAATTGATATTGTAGAAATTTTAAACGGACTGACAAACTTTTATATACTCTTTTTTACCTGTGGTGAAGGGTATAAAAAACAATAACAGTTGATTAAACTTTCAAAACTATTTCTTTTTATTAATTTATGCAGGGTTTTTAAAGCACAAAACCTCTAAAAAATACATCTGTGGTGAATTGATTTTGCAATTGTTTATTAACTGTCGAGTTTATTTAATTCACACGCTAATTAGGTAAATACATGTGCAGCTACCTTTTTTTATTATGTTAAAGTTTGAATTTTTCGGTTTGATAACGCAGAACTCTGTTACTTTTAAAAATTATATATATTCAAAATTGTTAAAAACACCATTTGCATGCTTCTAACAGACACATATTCGACACTACCAGAATACTCAATTTAAATCGTTTTTGAGAGGCTAAGTAGTGTCCCATCAATTGTATCACTGTAGTTGCACGTTCCTTCCTTCGATATTATTTGCGAAACATTTCAACGCCATGAAGTAACGATGAAGTGACTTTTTCGATAGAAAAGCATCAAACAAAACTAATCACACTTTGAAAGCAATGTTTTTTTTTTAATCTATAAAACAAATTTATAAAAAACATTTTTTTTAAATTAAAATTTATTTGTGGCTTACATACATTTTTTTAATTTCTAAAAATCTTTTTTGGAAACACAATTAACTTACAAATGTATGCGAGCGTTTTTCAAAAAAAATTAGATATCAGCAACATTTAATGCTACATATTCTGGACCGCTACGTCCTTCATCAGCATTCTTCTTATATAATGTAGACACTATTCATCCTATTTTTTAAAGAAGGAAAATAATTTTTTCCCTAGAACAGTGTATTTAGTCAATCACTTAACATTCAAGCCGTTTCTATCCTAACAGGTCTTTTGGGTTTATGTATTTAAAAATGACGTTCAGGACTTCCATTTGTGAAAATCATCAAAGTAATTTATGACAGACTGACTGAGAACTTAAAGTATGGGAGCAAGTGTAGGTTCCAGGCTTGTTCAGTTAAGTCGGTTTATTGTTTATATTTTTTTCTCGTATATTTATTTCTTAAGGCAAAAATTAACAACCCAGTAATTTATCCGAGTAAATATTTAGGCTTTTTGCAGAAAGTCTATTTGTACGTTTTAATTTGTTACTGTTAGCCGTTCTGAAACATTTTTTTTGATTTACTTTGATCTTATTCTTGGTGAAATATTAGTTCAACGATGGTAAAATATCAATATCAAAATATCAAATATCCTCATCTGCTTTTACTTCCTTTACGAAATTAGATGATTCGTCATTTCTAGAGACCTTGGAGAGGATGGTGCATGTAACATACTGTACCACCGAACTAGCTGCAGGTTATTTTATCTTCATCTTAACAAATATCTTGTTTTTTAACACCTACATAGTTTAACTTGAGCTAAATGTTTTGTTGTCAAACTATATCGATATTATTTGGTTGACGATGAGTGTTCAATTGATATTATTAATAACTCCACTTGTTAATAACATTCCGTTTGGAAGAAAATTAAGTTTACTTTCCACGTTGACGTCAATCGTTTACAGGGTTTTGGCTTGTTTTTTGACCAATTATTCCAGCCGTATTTAGGCGTTTTTCTTTAATGACTTGTGAATTGTCTTTACGAATCCATTTAAACAAAAGCCAAAATCAGTATTAATTTGTGTTTCAGCCGATTAATCGATTTAATTTCACAAGCGATAGTATTCGTCAAATTAATTGTCAAACATCGCAGTCTTATTAGCTTAAATACACTCAAGGAATTCAAGCCTTCATACATACCAAAAATTTCATATATTCGCCAAACAAAAACTGCAAAAAAATAATTTTGTGTACCAGACGTATTTAATTCCATTTTAATTATGAAACAAAAACCAACATTTTTATTTAACTCAAAAAATAATAAATACAGAAAAAACAAATTATAAAGATGGACAGAAGTGTTCATACATAACAGAAAAACGTTTTTGACTTCCAAAAAGTAGTTAATTTTATATTAATTTTTAAAGCGTTAATATTTTGTTGCCCCACCGTTAGCATCAATCACTGCCTGCAGACGTCTCGGCATTGAAGCGAAAAGATTTTCGGTCATGTCAGGAGTAATTTCGGACTAGCACTTTTCTTCTTTTAACGTTTCTCTGTTGGTAACACTAACATAACCGATTTACCCCTTTAAAATAATCCAAACGTGCTCAATCGGGCTTAGGTCCGGTGATTGTGGAGGCGATTTTAGCTGCCTTGGTGCATGATAAATCAGCCAATCTCTCACAACGTTCGCTGTATGTTTGGAATCAGTGTCTTGTTGGAAGATCCAACCCTGGCCAAGACCCAGCATTTCAACTGACGGCTGCAAGTTTCATTCTTAAAGCTGTTTATAATAGTATCGGTCCATAATACCATCAATAAACACCAACCGACCAACTCCAGATGCGGAGATGGCGCCCCAAACCATTACGTTGCCACCATTATGTTTCTCTGTGGGCACAATATTTTTAAAACTGACATCTCGCCTAGAGAGCTTCTTCGGTCGTCCAGATCTTGGCTTATTCTCTACGGAACCAGTATTTTGGTACTTTTTGATTATGTATTGTACAGTGGCAAAGGGTATTTTGAAATTTTTGCTAATTTTGCGATAAGATTTTCCTGCTTTACGCTCTTGAACAATAAGAACTTTTACATCGATGCCAATTTCTTTACGCTTACTCATTTTGACAATTGAAAACTATTTGAATACAAAAACATAAAAAAAAAATAGTTCAACAGATACGAGGACCTACTTCGATTGCAAGAAACTAAACGTATTTGAATAATTACAGGTTGCAAATTATGATTAAAATAGAAGAGACTACATTCTATAAACACTTTTGTCCATCTTTATAATTTGTTTTTTTCTGCATTTATCGTTATTTTTTGAGTTGAATGAAAATGTTTGTTTTGGTTTCACAATTAAAACGGAATTAAATATGTCTGGTACACAAAATTTTTTTTGCACTTTTTGTTTGGCGAATAAAAGAAATTCTTGCCATGTATGAAGACTTAAGGCCTTAACTGTATGTGAACGTCTGAAAGTCTAATTTTATCAAGAAATTTTAAACAAAAATATAAATTTTAGTAGGAGCCTAAATTTGACAAAAATAATCGAAGTGCAACTAAAAACCAAAATCTCCGAGAGATTATTAACATTAAAAATTTAAATTTTTTTAACATTATGTTTTTGTTAAGAAGTGGCATTAAAACGCGAGTATAGTTAAATTATTTTAGAAACTTTTAATTTAAAATTATAAAACAACTCGTAAAATAAATTGAACAACAGAATCCGTTAAATATCAAAAAACTGGACTTATTAGGTGAAGCACTGAAGAAGTTCACTTCTGAAGTTTTTTATACCCTTCACCACAAGTGGAAAAGGGTAAACCTTAGTTTGTTATTTTATTTGTAATTTCTACAATATGCATTTCCGACTCCAAAAGTATTTATGTATGTATATTCTAAGATGTCGTCTGTCCGTGGATGTAGGGTTGAAAATAACTTTGTCAAAGCAAAAGATGAGCTAAAGAAAATTTAAATACACCAATCAATTAGACATAATTTCTAAAACTTTGCTATTAAGAAACAGCAAGATCGGTCCATGTCCTTCGAGGCCGCCGGCAAAACACCACAACATCAAGTGAAAAAAGTACGTTTTTGCACTATATTTTTTGAGATATCAATATGATATCATTTAAAAGCTTTTGAAAAGACCTTTAAGGAAATACTAAAATTTTTATGAAAATGATTACTTACCTCTTAAGAGCCGATGACAATTTCATTTAACATTATATTAAGTCCTTAATTTTTTTTTAATTCCCGGTGACCCTAATATTTGTTTATTTAATTGAATTTACTTTACTAAGCTAAATTTACATATATATCAAAGGGTATATAAGACTCGGCATAGCCGAATATAGCACTCTTACTTGTTTTGCAGCCCATTTGAAGTTTTTGGATATGACTTGCTAGAACCCCTGTTATGACATGGCCGCGGTAAGGCGTTAGCAACTGCATACATCGCTCGGTTTTCTAAATGGGATTCCTGAACGTGCTAGCTATGTTTCGCCAGAAATTATATACTCCAACAAGTACTCGCGTAAAGTGCTTGCAGCAAATAGAGGCTCAGATAATATTTTGTCATTATCTATGTCGATTAAATTGATATAATCTGTGCAATTAAAATAAATGTAATGTCTTAAGAAAGCACAGTTAATTAAGTATGGGCCCAGAAGCGCTTTAAAATCCAGTGCGGATTAGGAGAGTCAGTTATAATTCCTATATTATTACTAATATGGTTTGAAAAACCTTTTACAGAAAAAACGCATGTACATAATGGCATCGAAGCAGATTTCTTAAGTTACTAAACTCACAACGAACCGGTCGGTTTAAATTGTATGAATCTTTTCTCCGGCATTTACATTTTTCATTGTATATAAAATAATAAAAAAAATATTTTTCATTCTTTATTTTCTTCTATATACATATATTCGAAATATCCGTTGATAAGTAACAGCTTCAAACATTATGGTAAAGAGTAAAGTAAAGATTTAACACAGCTAAACATATCATTATTTAATGGAGATAAAAGTGAATTAAGTTTAAAATACTAATGAGGTCAATAATAGTAGTTTTGTTTATGATTTTTTGGACTAATTGATAGATAATAATAAAAAATATTTAAAAATATATAAATAATTTGTATTTATAGGCTTATGAATTATGTAGATTTAATAATTTCAATGATAAATGTTTACGTAATAAAATTTTTTTTATAAATGTTAGGAATCTACCAATGTATCGAAGAAAATTGATTTAAATAAAATCTTTACCCCAGCCACAGATTATGAGGAAACTCTGCCTAAAAATCGTAAGTATTTAAATTTGTTAACAACATCCTGTGCAGTGGTTTGATAGATGCGTTTCCTTTTTGCTTACAAAAATTTTAAAATATATAATGTTCTCACATGTCTAATAGGTTTTATGTTAAGTAATAGTATTTTCTCAATAATTTATGGCTATAAATCAACTTATTTTAGTTTGACTATTAAAAGTCTTCCGTCAAATTTTAGTATCTTAATGTGAAGATTTTAACTTTTTAAGAAACGATAATTTCTTTTTCAGTGCTCAAGCATGGCAGTGCGTAAAAGAAACTTGTGATATACACTGCACAAGTAAGCTGTGATATTTTTAATTTAAAGATTCAAGCAAAGAATACAACACGTCCAAATAATTCGCTATGTTATTGCTTGCTAAAGCAATGTGGTAAAAAAATTGTACATCAGTCGTAAAAAAATTATTAAAAGAATTTTATATATTATTCTAGAAACTTTGTCAAGAACTCATTTGTTATTTTGAACTCTTCAAAAACTGCGACACAACTGAACGTTATTAACTTACACGAGGTTAAGCAAATGTCAAAATGGATTTGATTTTTACTCAGTTCACTGAACCCGTCATACGTTAAACTTTGACGTATTCAACTGACAAGTTAGTTAAAATACGTGTTTTCTTATGATCGATGTTACAATCTTGTTTTCTTTTATCTCTTGCTCTCTTTTTATTGTACTCTGTGATTTTAATAAAAAAAATTTTGGTAGCAAAAAATAAAATACAAATAAATTAAATTACCAGGTGAATAAAATACAAATTAATATGAAAAGTGGGTAAAAATAAAGAGCAAACTTCTATTTAACATTCGTTATCAAAGTACTAATTGTGCCAACCTCATCTATGTAACTTTGACTTCAGTTGAATACGTCAAAGTATAACGTATGATGGATTCTATGTGTCCCGGCCTTTAAGCACTGAACTTGTGTAGTTTATAGTCGGCAATATGATCGCTTGTTCGTTTACTGTTGTCTTTTGAATACAGGAGATAATGAAAAAAGTATTAAGTAACAAAAACGATATATGTACATGGTGCATAGAGCCTGTTGACATAAGAATGTTATCACTGCAACAAGAATTTGTGAACTAACAACGAAGTGCAGAGAAACAAATTGTTGGATAACACTTCATGAAACAAAAAACAGTGTAATGTGTAATTTTAAAAAATGTTTTTATTATCTGCATGTTTTAAAACAGCCTATTCATCAGTTACTGTTAAAATGTTTAATGTGAAACTCAGCTTAAAGAAATTTGTATTTAAAGTCAAAGGAAGAATAAATTTCATTAAATGATTAAAGTAAAACTTCAAAATGATTAAAGGAGTTCTGGAAGGTTTAAAAGTCAATAAGTCAAAAAGATATTTGTAAATAGAAAACCTAATTGGATGCTATATTATGCGTTAGTAAATAAATAAAACATTTATATATCTATTAAGCCACTGCCTAATCATACCAATAGAAATTTATACCTTAGCTATTATACATTTATACAGGAGGGCAACATATCAACTAAAAAACTTATTCCCTATAACTTTGAGCTCCTTTGTTTAACAACTTTTTTGTTTTTTTATATTACAATTACATGTGCTATGAGACAAAAACTGTAAACGTCAAGATTTTGCTGTTAGAACCAAATCAAAGGTTTCATTTTAAACCGGCCTGTAAAAGATTTACAATTCTTGTTTTAAATTTTGCACATTACGTTATTCCGAAGTGTTTAACAATTGATATGTTGCCTAGTTAATGTAGTATGTATATATATATATATATATATATATATATATATATATATATATATATATATATATATATATGTATATATAAGAATTTTATATATTTTTTATTTTATTTATATAAAATTTGACCAAAGAAACAAAACTTTTTGCAAACATTTACTTCATTCTAAATATATATTTCTTTTAATATTAAGATTTGATAAGATAACCCTATTGATAATATTTAATAATTTAAAACAGTAATTGCATGTAAGTTCGTTATATAAACCTTCAACAAATCGAAAATATTTTTATGAATGTGGCCGAAAGACTTTTTTAACTCTAACACCGTATTAAGCATTTGGGGAATTTTTCTTTTTTAAACTACTTAATTCATTTATATCCTTTTCATTTTAACGCATTATAGTATCAAAACCTAATGACTTTATCGAACTAAACGTCAGACGCTAAGTACGTACATATATTCCAAAAAACTGAAATTACACCACATTTACACAGGCAAAGTTTACTTTGATTTTATGTGGGGGAGAGGGAGAAAGAATAATAAGCAGTACAGACTTTGATATAATCGCAAACTTGCTTTGTTTTTCTTACGTTGCTTGTACAGAGTTGTATATATGTACATACATATATTTTTGTGTTTAAGCATCAAATGCAAAACGTCAAAAAATTAAGAACGATCACACAGAAAGATACTAAATTTGTAAAAGAAAACTTTTTGTGTCTGAACACCAAACAAAGTTTAAAAGAAAATTAACAAAACTTTGTCAAAGTAAAATTTCCCTGTATGAATGTAGTCTTATATACGAGTAAGTTATTTGACTCGGTTCCTTTTGAGTTAAAAAAAATATTTGTTTACTGCTAGATACTACTTTGTATCTAGAAGTATTCTTTATTGAGATTTCTTATTAACTGCCTGGCAAAAGTGTTTACAGTGGTATTTATACTTTTGCTACTTAAAGATTACAAAGTTTAATAATGTGTGGGAAATATAAAGAGCTATGTCAATAAAATGTTTTAGTGATACAAGGGTGTTTCTTATCTTAGGTTCTTAATTACTTATTTTATTATCAAGTGTTTTTATAGTTTTATGGTTACATTTGTGATCGTGTTTTTCTTATCCTTTTGTGTATGTTTACAAATATGTGCTTTACTTAAAATAGCCTTTTTTTATTAACTATGTGTTTTTGCTGAAAATAATGTCTCGGGTTAATTATGTGTTTTTCCTGAAAATAATGTCTCGGGTTAATTATGTGTTTTTCCTGAAAATAATGTCTCGGGTTAACTATATGTTTTTCCTGAAAATAACCCCGTGTCCTTAGCTAGTATGCAGTTGTAAGGAATTAATATAAAACATACATCGTCTGGAATTGCAAATATTTTTAAATTATTATTAAACTAATAGTAGTAGGTCCATATAAATGACAAAAAATAATGTTTTTATTATTATTGTTGTTATATTATTATATTTATTTCATATCTTTAATAATAAAAAATTTAATTGCTATAAATATATAAGAACATATGAGCTAATATATTCGCTTATTATTATTATTCACCACTTTTTTGCTTAAAAAATGTTGTAGCATTTAGTTGCAATTGTGTGCGTTTACTTGAAAGCTTACAGTCCACCCTAAATACGAGCGTAAGACGTTATTTAACTGTCAAAAATTCTCATGCCCATACAAAATGTATGAGACCAACCCAAATAGCGCGACGCTAACGTTGGACAATTGAAAAGTCCAATTTTGACTGCGCGTAAAAAGTGAAGTTGGCTGCAAAAGAAGTGTTGTTATTGTTTTTTTTTTTGTGGTATATACAAAAGTATTTCCAACAGTAATGGCATTACAGCTACTTTAAGGTCAATTTCGCGATTTTATCTCTCTGTATTATTTTAATTTTGTGGTTTTTAGCAAATAAGATAAGTAAACAATACTGTTCGTTTCACAACGTTGGCGCTCTTATTTAAGTTACTCATTACAGCGTTAAAACTAGACGCTAAATTACGTCGTGCCTAACGTCCGTATTAAGGGTGGACTGTTATTTCATGCTATTCTCATTAAAACTCTATCATCCAGGTCAAAAATTTTTGATATTAAAACTCTCTCTTATCAAATCGCTCTAACATGCAAAGTTTGACGGTCTAATAGCCGCTTAACGCATGCATATAAACTATAAGCTACAAACAGGGTTACCGTTCGCCCGATTAAAGTCGCAATTTGACCCTTTTTTAGCGGTCTGCGACTAACAGACTTTTTTGTCACCGACCTTTGCAACTTTTTTTGATTTTTAAGACTTTCTACCCTTTTTTTTGTAAAGTTTCTCACAAAAAACATTTAATTTCCAGTAAATTATAAATTATAAATAGCAGACGGCAACCAAATTTAATAAACTTAAGTTACGCTGTTAGTTTTCACGAAAATATGTAAAGAAGCATTTATATATGTATAATGCAACTGTACATTTTATGATATATGATAAAAATGGATTCATTACAGAATCCATTTTTTTTGCTTCTTTAAAAATTTGGTACTGCATATATATCATTTTACATAAAAGTGACATTGGCTCTTAATGGGTTAAGCATTTTTTTTTAAAATTAGTATTCCCTTAAAGACCTCTTCAAAAGCTTTAAAATGATACCCCTATTGATTTATTAAAAAATTTTAAAATTTCAGAGCCCCGTAACTCGGTAATTTGGGCGAGCGCGAATTTTCACCCGATGTTTTTCTCTTATTTTTTAGTTCTCTATCGCCCCATACATTAATTTTTTTTCTTTTTTTTTTATTGGAGTTACTAAATTGTTCCAAATGACATGAAAAAGTTAGAGGTAGGCCGATATGGATGCTTATTTCCAATAGCACCTCTTTCGACACTATGTCTGATCGATTGACGTATTTATTTTAATTTTTATTGTGAAATCAAGTTTGCCTCTGTTGAAATCAACGCTAACACGGACGGACAGACGGACATCACTCAATCGACTTCGCTATGCATAAGGATTCAGAATTTATATACTTTATGGGATCAGAAATGGAAATTGTAGAAATTACAAACGGAATGACAAACTTAATAATATATCCTTTTTTCACTTTTTGTGGTAAAGAGTATAAAAAAGATTTGCGACTTGTTTTTCTCAAACGACTTTTTGGTGCGACTTTATTTTTATAAAACGAACTTATGTGCGACTTTTCAAAAACTACTAACGGTAACCCTGCTCTCATCACAAATATAATAGCACCAGTGTTGCCATGGAAAGGCAAGAAAAAGTTACACTTTTCCTAAAAAAAAGTTAAAATTCTTTATTAAAAGTTACAGTTTGAAATGCTCTTTAAATAAATTGTAATTTATAGTTTTATTCCATATTTCAGGGAAAATAATAAGCAAACAAACTGAAAGAAAAAAAAATAGAAAAACATATGAACACGTTCATTTAAAAATAATAAATTTAAGGTACATGCTTCCTGTCTAAAAATTCAGACAGGTTTATTAATTTATGACATTGCTGGATATGTTCGACATAAAGGGGGTATCTGTATTCAGTGGTGATATGATCAGTCATATAAGTTTCACCTGGTTATATATTCTTTTTACACTCGCGCTAAAAAATGGAGGGATAAAATTAAACTTGGAAGTAAGGATTTAAATTTTTAAACAATTGCTTGTGCGCAACATTAACTTCAGGTCTATAAAACTACAAAATTCTTTAAAAATAAAGTATTTGTTAAATTATTCAAGCGAAACATGTAAAGTATTAATTCACAGTTGGAACACATTTTATTAGGAACATTTGCTGTGTCCTAACATTAAGCAAGAAAATTTATGTGATTTTTTACTAAATAAAAAAGAGTATAATTTTAACAACATAGAACTAACTTTTTATATAAGATTTTGATAGCATTTGCAAGTGCGTAATTCTTGTAATTAAAACCAAATTGATATGTTAAGATAAACTGCAACAATATTAAAAGAAGAAAATAAGTACAGAAATAAAAATTTAATATAAGCAGTAATCACTATATTGTTTCAAAAATTTTCTACCCTAGTTTCAATATGTTGTTTCATGCAGTTTATTTTTTCAGAGAAACTGTGCTGCTCTTTTGACCTCTACTGTAGGCCGCACTGTGGTCAATATTTTGAGATAGCGGCCAAAACTCCTTTTGGTTTTTGTTTTCCGATTTTTAAGTTATTAGACTCGTATGAAAGTAGACAGTAGTAAACCTCGGGAGCCAAAAAATTATAACTCTATTTCAACTATTTCACTGAGAACAGGGTGGTCCAAAATGGGCTTTTTCAGAATTTAGTAAATTTATGATATTTTTAGTTAATTTTTAAAGTTAAAATGATCATAACTTTTTTGTTTTTCAAGATTTTTGGACGAAATAAATTGTGTTGTAACTTAACTTATTTCCTATTACTGGTAAAAAAAAAATTGAAGCTACTGATTTCAGAACAATTTAAATATTTTTTTTTTTAAAAAAGATCAAATTTCTCGGAAATTGATAATTGTAGTGAAAGATCACGAAGACGCAAGCTTAAGCATATCAATGAAGAAGTTTCTTGTAGCATCATAAAGGATTCATTTCTGCATCAAATTCAACCATCGAAAACTAAAAAGAGTAAAATTGCTATCATTGAAAAAATAGTGGAAGCAAGCCCCAGACGCACAAAAAGGATTTTAGAAAGTATGCCGACACCAACTGCAGAAAATAAATTTACTCCAGAAGAAGCATTTGCACTATTTTTGGATTTGAAAATGACTAAAAACCAATATACAGAATTGCGGAAGCGAACCAATGAAAAAAATTGTGGAATTTTTACATCATATCGAGATAAAGTTTCTGCCAAAAAAGATTGCTTACCTTTACCAACTGCTATTAGTGTAACTTCAAGTTCAGCAGAAATAAAATTGCAGGATCTTCTTGAACACACTGCAGAACGATTATTAAAGACATTTGATGCTGACTATTTAATTTCTAAATGGGGATGTGATGGGTCCTCTGGCCAGAAACAATACAAACAATGTAATGCGGAAAATTCATCAGATGCCAATTTATTCATGATTTCTTTCGTTCCATTCCGTTTAACAAAAACTTATATTGGTTCAGAGCCGTCAACTAGTAAAGCTGCAGAGATAGGTGTATGGAAGAATGAAATTCCCTCGTCAACAAAATTTTGTAGACCAATAAAGTTTGCTTACAAAAAAGAAACTAAAGATGTCATAACTGAAGAAGTTGACAAATTTAACAGATGAAATTAAAGAACTTCAACCAGTGATATTTGAATTTAATGACCAATGCATCGAAGTTAACTTTAAAATGACACTTACAATGATCGATGGAAAAGTTGCACAAGCTTTAACCGAAACAAAGTCTTCGTCAAGCTGCACCATATGCCAAAAAACATCAAGTCAATTGAGCCAACCACCGGGCCGGTCATTGCGGTTGACTACCGTACACAATTGTACACACAATTCTACTTAAAAAAATTCGCCAAAAAAGTGTGTCACACAAAAAAGTTGTAAGTGAAGATGCAACTTTGGTCGTACAGAAACCTATGACTTTATCAATTTTTCTTTTAAATTTGCAAATTTTTCAGACCTTTGAAAATAACATACAACTTAGTATTATAGTGTTTCATAATCTTTAGAAGTTAGCGCTGCCTGCGTGTTTTTGTTGTAATAGTAACTAAATTCTCTGAAACCTATTTATTTTTATACAAAAATTAAATAAAAATTTGGACTTATATTTGGTACCGAAATATGCTAAAAATATAAATATATTTTAATACTAAAAGCGCTACAACGATTCAATATAAAATTGTTGAAAAGCTTTAAGATTTTAAACTAAGAACCCAACCTTACAAAAACAAAATACATTATTTTGTATAGAACATTGATTTTTTATAACTATTCTACTATTATTGATATAAACTGTTATAGATACGAAAAATGTCAACGTTCTTGAGTTTGATTTCTATGGTAATTGGTTAAGTTAAATGCGAAAAAAAAATTGAGAAAATTAAAATGTCAGCAAGTTAGTTATTTATAATTTTAAACATATATGCTTTTTTCGAGGGAATGTTGTAGATCTTAATTTTCAAAATTTCTACTTCGTAAACGCAATTCAGGTTTAACAATATTTAAAAATTTAGATTAAAGCTTTAAATTTCTATAATTTTTTTATTATCACTTATTCCACAAAGTAACTATCTATTCGATATTGAAAATGGCCACTCTTTTTATACTGCGAACATATATTAAGTAACTTTTGTTTTATTTTATGTGTTTATTACTTAAACGTCTTATTTAAAATGTAACTAAACTATTTTTTACATGTTAGTTGTAATTTAGAAAAATAATTTTGATTTTTATTTTGCTGCACAAATGAAACAGCAAATGAAGCATCATTTTGCCGGTCCATATAGGTTGATCTATTTTTAACTGACACGGTACGCTATTTAGTTTTCTAGCAACTGTTGCATTTAAAATTTATTTTCTGCAGAAAATCACTGTCATCACAATAATACTCATCTGTTTACGTTCATTGCGCATTTAACTATATGCAATTTTGCGTAGAAAAAAAAATTCTTTTTACTTTGCATGATTCAATTTTGAGTTAATCCCTTTCCTGCTTGTTAACTTTAACTTCTTCTATAGTCTGATGTGCTAAAATGAAACATTTTTGTTATATATTTTTTGTGATGGGCAGGAAATTAAATAGTCTCCATTGATAGGGTGATTTTTGTGAGGGTTATTGGTCAGCTTATGCTTACGACTGGGTTGTTTTGGTGGCACGAAATAATTTTACGCAATGTTTGAACAGAGCTGTTTTAATTGATGGGTTAAAAGGTAAATTTTTTAAATAAAGTAAAATAAATATTTTTCTTAACGCAATACTTTGGGGTTATGAACCTTAATTTGCCCAACGAAAAATACTGTTTAATATTCTGAAATAACCAAAAATGCAGTGCTAACAAAATATTAATTAAGTCACAAAATAGAGATTTTTTAATTTTTTTTTCTCGTATGATTCTTAAGCTCTTTAATAGATATAAATTTTTCTTCTAAAAATTCAATATTTAATTAATTTAAGTTTTTTTATTTTTTCGATTTATTTAGGATAATTTATGATGATTTATTTTTCTCCTTAAATCTCAATTTTGCAATATATTTTTTTAAGTGTTTAACGATTACATCATTGTGAAGTTTGGCTTGGACAAATGTTAAACGATACGCTTTAACAGTGAAAAAATAACAAAGTCTGAAGATCAAGATACCCTGGGAATAAAAGAAAAAATTAAATTTACTCGGCATGGATCACGATAACTGTTGAAACACCAAAATTGTAAAAACAAATCTAAGGCAAGAATTCAAAGCATACATTTAGTAAATTGCAAAAGCAAACCTCAATAGTAATGATCTACTTAAAGAAGTGAGGAATTATGTAGTTTCAATACTGTATTACAGTTTTAGAAATACTAAGGGAACAAAGACTAAAATTCAATTGACTAATCATAAAATCAGAACCCTGCCGACCGATTTAAAATTTCATTACCCAAAATATTGTATTGAGAGAAAAGAAAGTGGAAGAAGCGTGATTTATTTGCAAAAAATCAAATATAAGTATTTTGGAGAAAGTTTCACTTTAAATATAAAAGATTAATATTCATTTCAGGAAAAACAAAAGCAACTATAAGCGTTGCCCCTTTAAATTTAAATAAAAACTTTGAACAGTAATCTGAAGATAAGAATGCAATTAAACTCAACTCAAGGTCATTATAACAGAGCCAGCCACAATAAAAATGTTGATGAATTTATAGTAAACAATAACTTTTTAATGGCCACTCTACAATGCAAGATCAAATTATTCTAACAAAAAACATATAAAAATTACAGAATAGCTGTCATAAATCACCGGCGATAAGAGCCAAATATGAACAAATCAACCTGATAAAATAAACCTTCTTATGTTGGGATGCATAAGTTTAACTCAAAAAAAGCAGAAGTGATAGCACAATAAAGTCGGAAATTTTCATACCACAAGCATGACCCAATCGGCAGTAGAAAATTTATTACAATACGAGAAATATCTATACAGATCATTAAAGGTTTAATAATCATCCAGGTATCAGGTAAAGCAGCAGTGGTGCTATTCTAAAAATGAGAAACATTGAGCACCCTCATGTTGAAAAATGTGGGTTCTTCGAATTAGCTATAGATATGAAACGGAAATGGAATTTTACAAAAGTTAAAATATTAACGATTAAGTTAAGCGCAGACGGAAATTAAAAGTAAACAAAAAAAAATTATAAACAAATACGGTAGCACAAATTTGTAAAATTTGGAAAAAAGTTACAATGTTCACATCGTGGCGAATCGATAAAATAGGATTGGTTTCTATTATTAAATAACGATTAATTTTCTCTTTTTCCCTGGTTTTTTATTTTTTGTGTAAATTTATGATTTGTTTTTGATTTTTAGATTATTATTTTTTTTCATATTAATTTTTTTAATAATAATATGAAGCGAATTGAATATAAGGTAGTCACACCGCAGCGGTAACAAAATTTTCCATGTATTTGGTTTGCGTAAAGTGACTCTGTAGAAAACCGTAAGAAGTAGACGTGAAATTTCATTAAGGGCGTATATTTTTGGTGTTTTCTTCTTTATAAAGTGTTTCTAAAGTAGCGTGAAGTGAAAGAAAATTTGCAAGTTTAAGTAGTCAAGTAGTTGGTAACAACAGTGCGTCCACATCATTTCCCCGCGAGAGAAGTCTCACCTGAACCTAAGAGGGGCGTGACCAGTGGAGAAAGTCGTATCGTCGCGACTGGCGGCTAGCCGCGACGCTGGTAAAATTCTATAACCCGCGCCGTCACTGAGCTTGTCGGCGCACAGTGGCTGAAAATCGTTTTTCGTTGGCCAAAATTCTGTAACTTTTGAACCGATTAAAATATTGAAATAATTTTTTTTTAATGGATAGATATTTAGCTCAGCTTGATTCAGTTTCAATTACATTAAAATTGATTGAGGACTTTTTAAGGAATTCGAGGTCAAAGTTGAACATTTTAATTTTTTTAACTTTCAGAGTGAAATATGCGTTTATTTGTGTGTAACATAGTAAAATATCCCTATAAGATCCAAAAAAGTATATATATTCTTGATCAGTGATGAAATCTAAGGCGATATAGCTATATCCGTCTGTCCATACGTCCGTCCGTCCATCCGGCCGTCCGTCCATTCGCCTGTCTTTATAACACGATTCAGTCTAAAGGAAAAGAGCTAGATCCTTGAAATTTGGTACATATATATCTTGAAGGATAGGGCAGGCTAAGTTCGTAAATGGGCCAAGTCGGACCAGGGGGAAAAAAATTCCCCTAAGAAGAACTAAACAAACCCCTGAAAAACTACACATTTTTACAAGTTTTTTTGTAAATTTGTTAAGCAAATGAAACATTTTTATGTCAAGGAAGGTTCAAGGTCTTTACCCTACAGCCAGAAAATCATAAAAATTTATTTTTGGACCCCGTGTCAATAGTGTCAATAATTAACAAATTGTATTACCTAAGCCTAGATTGCATAAAAAATTAATTTTTAAGCTTTCATGACGAATGGAAAATGTACTCAGATCTTCTGCGCTACCTTCTCTTCACCCCCCCCAAAAAAAAAAAAAATTTTTTTTTTTGGTTAAGCAACAAGAAAATATAATTTAATCTTCTACGCTACCTTAACCTCATCACCCCCTTACCCCTCCATCATCCTATATAGTTGGAAGGTATTTAATATTCGACTCGGTCGAATATAACGTTTTAACTTATTTTTTACTAATACAATGTTTTCCGTACTTAAAGAATAATGAAAGGCAATTATAATTTTTATTCGTTTGACTTAAATATTAATTGCAAATATTCCATATTTTGTTCTGTGCTATTTCTGTTCTTTAGCAGTTTTTTTGCTTCTTCATCTAAATGCCGATGGTCCACTTTCCATTGATTTCGAATACCGGATATGAACGGATCTGACGTTGCCAATAATATTATTAAATAGACCTTCATTTGTTGAATTCCGTGAAATTTTCCTAGTATTATGCTCTCTATAAAATATGTAATCCTTGTTCCTTTTTTCCTGAGCCTCCTCTGATAGATCTCAAAGTGGCACCAAATGATATTTAATGACATCTTCACCATGATAAAGGATTTTGTGAACTGTTGCAGACATATTTCTCCATGGGTAGTTAGTTGTATATATTTTTGCAGTTTCCTTAGCATAATCTCCTAATTTTCTACAGTCAATTTCTTCATTGCACGCAAGTACTTCTAGTATTATTTTAAATCTGAAAATAAGGTTAAAATCCACTCCTGTTATTTCAGATGCTGTTTCTGGATCTGAAAAGAATCTTCTTGCGGTATTGCCATCATTTGTATTGCCTGACCCTTGTTTTGGCTGATCTATAATCAGTCCACGTTTGCGATATTCATCTTGAACATGTTTCTTTTTTGAACTTCTTAACTCTTTGTTGGTCTCGTTGTTTCTTATTGATCCTGAAGGCCCGAAATCCAAATCATAACTGATTTTTATTATGTGTTCCATAAGTCGTATTCTTGCGTGTAGTGGTGATAATCCAAATTCATATGCATCGGTATTATCTAATTATTTTGCTGGGACTTGGTTTAATTGGGTTGATGTTGCTTGGCATATAATGCAGCTGGATGCAGCCTTTGTGTTAGTCAAAGCCTGACCCACTTTTCCATCTATCACTGTCAGGACTAACTGGTAGCTTACTTCAATTTGCTGCTCATCTAACTGTAATTGTAATGGCTGTATGTTGTAATTTGGGCCTTGATATCACTAATTTCTTTATTATTCTTTATTAATAGAAGATGGTGTCTAATTTTTCCAAATATCCATTGTTTGCGTTGTACTAGTCGAAGGCTCTGAATCTTCCAAAATCTTTTTCAATCGCCATGGTACAAATGATACCATGAACATATCTGAGTCAGAAATATTTTCACATACAGCTTGTTTATATTGTTTTTGTCCCGAAGAACCATCACATCCCCATTTACAAAAAAGAATTAACTTTGTGTTTCCGTATTTCTTCAACTCATTTCCTGTTATTGATTGCAGCAAGCGTTCGGCTGTGTGATCAAGTAGAGATTGTAGTTGTACCTCTGCCGAAATTTGTGTGATTGTAATAGTGTCCTTTGATGGCAAACAGTCCATTTTAGCAGCGGTTATGTGATGATATGCTAGATATATATTTGAGCCTTTTTCAATCGCACGCTGTCTGAGTTTCAAATCCAGAAATAATGCTAATGCCTCCTCATTTGTGTACTGTATTGCATCATTCGGAGTTGGTATACTTTCAAGAATCCGTTTTGTTCTCGGTGGACTAGCTTTAACAACTTTTTCAATGATATCCACTATTGTAAATTGGTTCTGTGATCGTAATTGATGTAGGAAAGATTCTTTTATATTTGTAGAACCAAAGGCATCGTTAATATCTTTAAGCTTCCGCCTCTTAGATCTACCGCTGCAGTTGTCCACTAATGATTTGCGTGGTCTTCCAGCCTTATCTTGCTTTGCTGTTTCTGCAGCGACAGTAAGTTGACCTTCTAACCACTTTGCACTTTTTATATAAAATTTTTGTTTACTGTACATAACTTCTTTGTAGCGTTTTTTTAGTGCTTTGACGAAATTATATAATTGCTCTTGCATTTCGGTGCTACACGAATTTAAGTTCAATTTAATTTTAACGTAACTAAGAACATCTTCCTGATTTCTGTTTTTAAAATAAACTTCGGCCAGTTCTTTATAACTGAAGCTCTCCATTTTCTTCTGAATATTTCTATTTGCGTTTGTTATGTTTTATCCGTACACTTAAAGGATTAAGTTATTACTGAGTAATCCCTTAACGAATCCCTACCTTTATAAATTTTTAGATACATGTTCTTCACACACTGATATTTAATTTCATAGCAGGTAGCGCTTAAATTGAACAAAACTGCACTCATGCATCAATATGGGGTTGTTTTTTAACTTTAGTGGTTTAATGTCGCAATTATTGTTATAAAATTGCTTGTGACTTTGGTTGACCCTAACATTTGATAACAGGTAATAATACCTGATAATTTTATTACTTATTATTTGCTGATCAAAACAAAGCCATTAAACCCTTTCGAAGGTATTATATTTATTTTTTTTTAGTTATACGTATCCTAAACTAAAAAAAATAAACTTTTAGGCAAAAAAATGAAAATTTAATACACCATTGTATATGAATTTTTTTCGAGTAATTTCATTACAATGAAAAAAGTGTTCTACAGGCGGCTCGTGGCGGGTGCAAAAGTATATATAGCCTTAAAGAGGACACTTTCACCTTTCTCGTGGTTGTATACGTTTCTTGTTCCCTTTTGTTCCTTAGAAGTTCTATTCCACTAAAGTTTAAATTTGAGGAAAATATAGTAGTTTCATAAATATTTCATAACGCCCTAATATTAAACGCTAGAGCTGTGCCTACTTACAACAACCAAAGACAATAGTCCTACCAACATTATAAAAAAAACCGCAGACCATTATCGATGATAGCTTGCGAGTAGTAACCATTTAATTTTGGTAAAAAACCAAAGAAAAACACCTTTTTCTGAAATTAAAAAAAAAGTTGAATTTGATAGCATGCCACGCCCACAATTATCAATATTTTAACATAATTTTTTGGCTACCTTAATTTGGATATATTAACTACAAAATGACGTAAAAATTTTAAAAATCGGTGACAAAAAAAAATTTATTTTTGGCCAACGAAAAACGATTTTCAGCCACTGTGCGGCGGCTCAATTATCAGCTGTTTAACCCGGCTATATACATAACCTGGTAGATCCAATATTAAACTTCTAGTAGGCAAATACCAAAAAGTATTTCAGTCGTAAATTATAGAACATATTTTACTTTCTGTTGTGATTAAAAATTTATTTAAAATACATTAACTACCATTTCAAATTTTTAATTATATTCTCGTTTTTTAAAAACACTATTTATTATTCTACAAACTTTTGGTAGCTGTGTAACAAAACCAAAGGTATACTATTAACCAATTTTTTCTACTTATATAATGAGGCGTATAAAATATCTGTTTTATCTTTTTCAATAAATAAATAAATAAAAACTTTTTTAATAATTTCTCTATGTATTTATATTCATAATTTATACATATTAAGAGCTGATGGCTCTAGCAGCTAGCGCTTGTAGCTTTGTAACATAAATAATTTTTTCTGTTATTTAATAACTATATAAATGAATAATAAATTGTTCTCAATTTAAGGGTTTTGATTATTTTTAAATAAAAATTTTAACTGAAACAATTATAATTGAAGTACATATTTTTCTAGATATTAAAATGTTGAAAGTATCATTTCGGCTAAGCCGCCGTCGCAGGCTAAAATTGCCCTTTCAGCCGCCGACGAAGTATTTCAGTCGGCTTGCTTCTCTGGTCGTGACTCTGTTGTCTTTTGTCTTGGGTTGATAAGTTCCTGTTAAATGTTTTACGATGGTATCAGTATCTGCTCCTAAACCGGTGGAAATATCTTCATCAGAAACATATTGGTCGCACTTTCTAAAAGGTAGTAGTTCTTATTGTGAACAATTTTTAAGATCATTGTTTGTTTATACCAGTCGACGCTGATGTTGCTTTTTCGTCCACGGATCTGAATCGCTTGAACGTTTCGTTGTACATAAAAACATGTGTTGAGTTTTGCATGTCTTTTGAGACGAAAGTTGAAGCGATTGAATAGTGAGCGGTATAAGTCGGTTTAAGTTTTTGCATACCGCAATCCTAGCAAAAATGTTGGTAAGTGGTGAACCCGTTCGATTGTGGGTGGTGCGAAGTTGTGTTGCGCCAGTTTTGTTAATCAGCTCAGAAAAGATGGACGAATCATATTGACGACAACCTTCAGACGTTATTTTAGCGGAAACTCCGAACTTGGGACAGTCGGGTATAGGAATTGCCTCAGGCAGCGTGTAAAATGCTCGACAATGGTAAGACAGTATCACTGTCCTTCGCATAGTAGAAATGAACTAACAATGTCGATGTTGTCCACACAAATCCAATCGAAATCTAATGTATTATTTATTCTTAAATTTAAATTATTTAAATAAGCCTTTCTGAAAATATTTCAAACACTTTTATCAATACGAGTAACAGATATTACATAGTCCACGACTTGAATACTGTATTCACGTTTTTCGCAAGCTTATAGCGAAGGAAATGTATTTATTTCGACTTCATATTTTTAGATTTTTCGTGTGTGTTTTTGTTTTGGTTAAATTTACTATCTTTAGTTATAATTTTAAAAGATTATTTTTTAAACTACTTATTTTTAGGAACTTTTTTATTGCATGTTCACTATATTAATTACTAAATCGTCGGTGATATGGTAGGATAAGGCTCCCCCTACCATAACTCTACTGTGTCTTTGTAAAAAAAAACAATAATGTTTTTACCCTTAAAATGATGCGATAAATATCCTTCACAATCGTTCAAGAAAATCTTAATAATTTCTGTCTTGGAAAAATCGTATAAAAGAGTGTCTAAGTGATACGCTGTTACACCGCAAAGAATGCGATTTTTTTTTTAGAATAGGAAATCGGACAGACCTCTCAAGCAATTACTTACACATTTTGTTTTAATACATACTATTCTACTGTTTGTATCAAGCTTTCTTCGCCCTGCTCATTAATTTGCGTGAATTGTTGTTACAAAAACTCTTCAATAAAGAGCGCTAATCAAAAAATGTTTGCAGAAGGTTTGTTTATTTAAATAAAATATTTGGAAATTAAAAATAGCTTACATATAATAAAAACGTTTTCCTTTTTTATTGTAATCAAGTACTGAAACTAGCTTTTAAGAAGAAGTGTTGGCCGTCAAAACAGAATCATTTAAAATGTAAGTTTAGATTAAGAAAATTAATTTGTTATTAGTTGATACTTATGTACATACTATACAACTTAAACTCAGTCATTTTATACATTACTAAAAGTTTGTAACAGTCTCCTAGAATTTGAATTACAGCCAAATCAAACAAGGAAAAACACATAAAATCATTTCAAACGATCCGCGTATTGCAATTTCTCGTAGTTGTCTTCATGATTTTCTGCGTTTAAAATTGGAAAAAACTTTAATAAGAAAACTTTTGGCTTGAATTTTAACACATTAAGAAGTGTAATTTTTAAAGATATTTTGCTTCTTCGGTTACATAGTATAAGTTTTGTTTTCAAAATGATAATTTTACAACCAAAACGAAAGGAAATTTGGAAACAGCATATATAAGTCAGATACCGACATTCTCTTCAACTTTCTGAAATTGACATTGACCTCTTCAAAAAGTGTATTCCACATAACAAACTCAAGGCATAAAAACGAAGTATGTATGTTATGCAAAGGCGATTCAAGAGATCACAAAAGAACGAGCTTCAATTCAAAAGCGCGTCGCATCAGGAACAAGTTCCCTGATTAAATTAGAGCACATAATATTATAAAAGCTATTAAACAATCACATACCCTACATTAACTCCTTTAAAAAATTTTTATTCTTATTGTCATTACCTGTCATCGAATGAGCACTAGAATTTGTCTTTTTCCGGAATTTTTCACCGGGAAATCGTAAAATTTGTCCTGCTTTCCCGGGATTTTTCGAAAAATATAAGGATTGAGAACAATTTTCAAAGTAAGTTTGTTAAAAAAAATGTTAATCATAAGTCTTTGGTTCTCAAAAGTGTTTTTAAAACACATACTAAATGTTCTGTCAGAGAAAAGACTCGTTTACTTTCAACAGAAGTTTGTCGTATTGTTAAAAGGACATTAAAGAATTTTTTAAGGTTTTCTGTTTCATTTTACCTTAAAAAATTTTAAGTCTTTTTTAATGGAACATTATAATAGCTCTGATTGCATAATTTATTTTTTCCGCAAATGTCTTTTCCTCTACAATGTCACTTTCATCGCAGCTTTCAATCTCTTTTAATTTAATTTCTTCACTTAAAAAACATCTATAAAGTTGTCCTGCATATATGAAAACAGAGTTTCTTTAAGCATTTGGGAAAAAGCTATTGTCCTTATTTGCATAATTTAAAAAGCAGGGTATTTTAAAACCCTAATAAGGGTATACAGTTTGGAATCTCTTGTTTCTTCTATTTTTAAGAGACTCAAACATTGATTGTCCAAAGACCTAATGTACTAACTATAATATAGACTGTTAATAAGTTCATATTACGACAAAAAAGTGCCTCTACAGCACTTTATAAAATTATCTTTGATCCAAAGCTCACCCATTTTTAAAACAATAAGGCATTTCTTAATTGAATTTCTCAACAGCAAAAGCTTTTCGATAATCGGACCCATAGAGTTCCATCTGGTATCAACATCTAATTCAAGATTTTTGTAAGATACTGTTTTTAGCTGGACTTTTTTAAAATAATTTAATTAGTTCACGTGTCTGTTCCAACACTTGCTTATAATTGGTGATGATTACAAAATTCTCATTATTATTATTTAAAACATCTTTAAAATTGTCATTAATTTTTTTATAAAACATATCAACAACAGCTAAATTCAAGACAAGGCTTAGACAAAATGTGCCTTCAACGGAACTTTCTTGTACAAGCTTTTTTAACACGTTTGGACCATCACTTAAGGTAGCTGCTATGTGGTTTTTAAAACTGATGTTTTATTTAATTAATCTATCTTCCATTAGTTTACGAATTTTAATAGCTCCACAATGGATATGTAAATCACTCCTAAGTTGTGAAAAGTCTCAGCGTTTTCATATAAACATATATTAAAGTATTTTCGGTTTTTTATACTTTTCCGTTAATCTATAACTAATGCGAATGTACATTTGTTATGTAAACTTTAAAAAATGCACAATAATCAGATTTTGTACACCACGTTCTGTTTTTGATCGAACAAAACATCTAAGACGCGTTGACTATCTAATAAAGGCTATTGAAAACCCATCAAGTGCAACATCATATTGATGTAATGTAGCCATTATTTTTTTAATAGTTTTTTTGTTGGTTCTTCTCCTGGTACCACTTTAATCAGTTGTTTATTTTATACATATGCCTTATAAATGGCGTATAAGCCTACTTGTGCTCTTGCCTTTGCAATAAATTCATTTCGCACACTGCTTGCAAGCAGCAGTAGCTGGCATTTTCTTATTAAAAAATTCCCACGCAAAAGAGCTTTCCATCTATCGAAATACAAAAGTAAATTGTAAATATGATCAAAATTCTATAAAATTACATATCCACCTTGTCAACTCAACTGTTCTTAATAAAAGCTTTAAATAAACATATAAATTTACGTCAAAGTATTGACAGCTGTTAAATCATAAGAGTTACCATATCAAATGGAAAATAATTTCCCGGGAATTCCCGTCTACTTTTCGGAAATTCGGGATTGAAAACTTACGGGAACTCCCTGGAAAATCACTAATTAGCGCGAATGGTATTTGCTCTTAAGGCAGAATTAGTCTTTACTTTCCGTTCCGTGACGAATCAGCTGATCAGTTTCTGTTAAATGGAAAATATGTATATGTAGTTTGTTATTACTTTGACTTGCTGTTCTGTTCGAATCAGTAGAAAATAGAATTCAACGTTAAGTTACTTGGTAGTTGTTTGGTAGTGTGAGTGCAAAGTTGTAAACAAGCCATTTTTGACATTGTAGTTGTAGTTTATTTTTTGTTGTGTTTTGTATTGTGTTTTATTTGTTTATTATAAAGAGCTGATATGTTGTTACAAAAAAACTAATTACAAAAATTTTAAAAGCAGAACGTCACGGTACAGAACAGCAACAGAAAGTAAAGACTAATTAGGCCTGTATTGTCTTTAAAACAGTAAATGGTATTGAAATTTTGACGTAGGAAATTGTTAAGAAATACTGCGAATATAGTAAAAGACAGAAAGAAACTTTTCGGTACTTTTCATCGATCCTTGAAATATGTTATGAAAATAAAAATTAGCACCGAGTCGAAAAGCAAAAATAAGTTAAATATTCCCTACAGAAGCCATACTATCATACTGAGTTGAACTGAATCCTAAAAAAAAAAAAAATTTTAGTTAAAAACTCGTACAAGTAAATATGCTGAGGGGAAGTCCATACATTTTTAGTGAGTAAAGAAACGAAAATTCAATGCTTTTCTTTCAATTGTTACCCAGTAAAAAAGTGAGGAAAAAATGTAAGGAAAACACCGAATCTACTATTACCAAAGATGTGCGAATTCGGGTGAAAAACCTATTAATTTTATATAGTTATGTTATTAAAGGCATGTCGTTGGCTTTTAACATCATTGTACTTCTTTCTATCCACTTTCTAAATACAAAAAAAACTTTAGTTTATTCAAAAATGTTGTTGTTATGCAAGGGAAAATGTAAATCTAAGAAGTAAATCAACATGTTATTTCAAAAAAAAAATTAAAAATAGCTTATAAAATCTACAAAATGTATATTAGTTTTTTTGAATGTAAATAAGATGCCCTCCTCTGTGACATCACCTACAAAAAACCGACGAGTTAAAATACTGTTTTAGTTGGTAATATATGACGGAGGAGTAAGCCTAGTCGTGCGAAATCTTATGCAGCTGGACTAAGGACATAAATTTTACCAAGTGACTAGAAAAAAGCAACGATTGTATTATTTGAAATTTGCACTATTGATTACATAAAAAGAACAAAAATTATAATAATCATTATAGGGTGCATACAGAAAGAAAACTGCGCCGAAAATGATTCCCACCGAATGAGAAGCTCATCTCTGGGGTTAAATTCTATTTTAAGACCATTCCGAAAATTTTCTACATTTTTAATCGATAACATTGGTGAAAGTATTGACGGTTCAGTAGGTATCTTTACACATTTGCATCTAGTAAATTCTCCTCTTACATTACGTGCATTGTTCTTCAAAACATAAAAAATTTCATAAGGACTTTAACCGAAGTTTTTGAAGTAAAAGCACAAATGCAAAAGAAAACACACTTTGTGGGTGTTCGAGTATGTAGGTCCTATATAGTTTATAAATACTTGTAAAATAAATGTTGTATTCCTTAAGGTGTCTTTAGACGAAATGTTTTTTAGATATGACTTGTCTGTTTAAAAATCCACATGTAATTCCTTATGTATGTCAAAGTAGTCATTTTTACATATGGCTTTAAATTTCGCGTTTAAAAGTACATGCAAATTACTTCTGACATAACCTACAAAGTAAATCATTGTTTATAACAGTTGTTTGGTGAGCGACTCTGCTGCTGCTAATAAAGATGTCAACTCTATTCTGCTTCCAACTATTTTAGTGCTTTTTGCACTTTTTGATCATTTAACAACGGTATAAGTTAAGAAAGAAAAAGTTGCACCACTTGAAGTCATATGCTTTGTCATGTAAAAATAGAACACGCTCTTAATGAAAATTTGTCATTTGACTTTTACATATATATTTAACATAAGAAATGTTTAAACCGTTTACACGATACATATTTATTTTGTTATGGAAAAACTGACAAGTCATATGTAAAAAACATTTCGTCTAAAGGCACCTTCACAAATGTAAAATATTTAATATAAGAAATGTTACACACGTATATGGCCAATGCTCTCTTTCTTAAGTAGTGATGTGTAAACGTTTAATTTGGCAAAATGATTGCCTTACAAAAATTTCTGTTTTTTAGGAAAACTTTATGCTTCCTCAGCTTTTTATTCCCCAACGTTACATCCAACTGTAGAAGATCAAGTTGCACTTGCAAGAAGAATATCTCATTCCTTGAGTGACATTAGTAACCAGCAATCGAGAGGACAGTCTATGTACGTAAACCGTAAAAAACGTTCGGTAAAATGGGTACACGAAGGATGTGGCCAAGGTAAAAAATTGTAAACAACAAATACTTTCACTAACCTAAAATTAATGGTACAAATCCGAAAACAACTTTGCATGTCCTAATAACTAAACTCAATTCCACACACTTTCGTAACATTTAACACAGAATTTAAAGTCACAATATTATTACATATGAATTTTAGTTAAGAACACAACATTAAATAAATCAATCAATTTAATTTACGATTGAACTGTAACTAGCAATCACATGATATGCACTGACAACAAAATATGTTTAAAATAGAAAGAAACACGTTATCTTTTACGACCTGTAATGATTTTTGTCTTACTTTATCAAACATAACCTGTCAAAAAACTAACAGATATTACGGCCGTTAGACCATTGGAGATTTATCATTTGCTATCGAATTGGGCAACGTTGATTGCCCTCTTATCCCCCATGTAATTCTTATCATAGATATTGACTTACGAAGTATGAGCACCATCTTTCTCGATTTTTATTTCGGTCAGGTTACGTTTGCTAGTTATTACCTTAGGATACTTCCTGGCTGAATGTAGTAGTTGCAAAACCTTTTACAAGAGGTAAAGTTCTATTTCTTAAGACTGACCGCATTTTATTCACACTTTTGTGAGCGTGATCCAAACGAAGTCATACATGAGTAAAATTTGATTATCGTGAATGAGTGACTTTTTACCATGTCTTACGATACACGCGATTGCGTTCGCAGAAATTGTAAGCGACAAATATGTAGGTATAGCACCAACATTCAAAAGCAACTCAAAAAATTAACATTTTAAAATAAATCCCGCCCCATGACTGTCTTTTGTGCAGCACAGTTGTCAGAATTATTGGTGTGCTTAAATAAGTAAAAAAATTTTGTCTTCATTCGATTCTTTTGTCATACTAATACTTTTACTTAAATTAACAAGTTTAAGCGCCTTTTGCTTGGAAATAATTTACCAAATTCATGATATTGCTGTTATTTGACAATGTATTAAAAACTTACGTTACAAATAAAAAGTCAAAAGAGAATTTCGTTCGATGTCGTGGAACAGACTGTGAATGAATCAGTTCTTAAAATTATAATTCCCTTATATTTTCCTTCGGAAAAAATTAAACTAAACCTGCACACGGGCATAGACAAATAAACCAGTACACACACTTTTATTGCACAATATTAATTCATGTGTTGTACATACATATGGGAATGAATTATTTACATAATTTTGTCATTTTGTAAGTTTTGCAAAATAAAGATGTGACCGAAAATACAAAAACTACAAGTCAAGAAGAAAATGATCAAGCAGAAAAGGAGAATGATATAAGTCATCACGATAAAGTCCCTTTGAAGTTTTTAATGAATCCCTCTGGTCAAATGCGTGATATAAATTCGTTACGCGAATCAATTAACACGGAGACGGGTCTTCTCTCGCCAGATGTATGCGCGGAAGTAGTGACAGCATTGCAAGCACAAAAAGGGAAAGGTAAAGTATTTAAAAACTCTAAACAAAAAAGTTAATTAATAAGTTAAACAATATAAGACCTTAACGTTTTTGTACACTCTTTTGTAAGTCACTTCTGCCACAATATTGAGTTTTAAACGTTAAAAATATATGAACGATTTCACTAACTTCATATTGTGGTTGTGACAAAAAGCCGAAACATAAACGTCAAGAACAAGTAACTTTTTTTGTTTCAAACTAATAGAAAATTGTAAACAAATTTTTATTAATTCTTATATAAGATTATCTTATTTTTTCTTAGTTAAAGACAAATAGTCCATCTTGAGGCCAAGTTTTTTGAAAAGACCAAACTAGGTATTTGATTTTGGTATCTTATTTTATTAATAAACCTTTTGAGGAGTTGCAAAACTGCTGGTCGTATAAAATTTGTATTAATTCTAGTTGCTTCTTCCTCTTTGTTTATCAAAAAAAGAAAATTTTTTTATTTTTCTTACTTTTTTTATTAAAACAAGAAAACGGAACCAGATTTTACAAAAACATAAAAATAATGTCTTTTTCCGTAAATTTTTTTTTATATAAATTTAATTCTAATATATATTTTCAATCTTGTAGGTAAAAGTGTTTTGAAAAAAATTTGGGGAGCTACGATGCGATACGATATTTTTTTACATTTTTGCTATCAAAATAGCACATCACGATTGCGTCAACAAATTTAAAACCAATTACAAACAATTATAAAGTGAACATAAATGCAATTTCTTTTTCCATTAATGCTTATAAAACGCATTAAATAAACAACCAGTTTTAAGCCCCAAAGATATACAAAAGCTATAGCTCGATTAAACGGGTAAATATGCGTACATATGTATGTTAATCTGATGTCTTAAGTACCTTCCAATGCGAATCATTTACCAGGTGGCAGCGTAGGCTAATTAAGTAGTTTTTGCTGGTATACACCACTCTCAAACTCCATATACAAAAAAAAACCCATTCGTGGCATGAGTTTGACTTGATGGAATTTTCGTAAGCTCACTTGGATGACAAAAAGGATAATGATAGAAGGTATTTACCTTCTACTTGGTAACTGTTATTTATATGGCTATTTTCTTTAAACTATTCTCGTTAATTACTTGGTATTGATAAAAAACAAACTGTGATACCCTCGTACAAAAAATGCACTTTATATTTTTTACGAAAACTAGTGAAAGGTCAATTCTTAAAACTTGATGCACCGTTATGGGTTAGAAGAACCACTCCTAGGTTATTCAGATGAGAGACAACAACAATAATAAAATAAAAAGTAACGTGTTGATTTTAGTGGGCTTATTAAGTTCAATTTAGAATAAAATAAATTAAAACTTATGAAGGATTTAAGAAAAAGTGAAAAAAACCTGTTAAATTTACCAAGGGTAAATAGTAGATAAAAATATTTAGTAGCGCAACTGCTGACAACAAAAATATTTTTGATTACGACCCCATTTGTATGCAAGAATTTATTTTTATATATCAATGCCTTCACTACATTTGTATCATTCATTTATTTTTCTCTTTTATTCTTATTTATTATGCTTCATGTTTAAATTTATACGCTTAATGCAACGCTTACTGAACGCTGCCCTCTTTCTATTAATAATTCGTGCAAAACATACATATGTAACGAATCTTCGCCGCCTTAATAAATCTAAAAACGAAGAGCAGGCGCTGAGCTTTTTGCCAAGCGGCGTAAGGTATCCGAAAAATGGGTAGTTGACGACAGTAATGTCGGTGCTCAAAGTCCTTCTGGTCTTCCAGATTATCATCAATACCAACAACAACCAAAACCATCGACATCTCCTAGTATATTACCAGCTTATACTGACGCTGCCAAGCATCGTGTTCAGTTGAATTTACATCAAGAGCAATTGCTGGAAAAGTATGCAAAGCCGAGCCTTAAAGTAGTGCAGACACCATGGGAAGCAGCTCTGAATTCTGGTTCAGCCAGTGCAGCTTTTGTTGAAGATAAAAAACTGTCACCTTACCGAGGCGCAACAGTTACTCCTTCACCAGCACCACAAATCTATGATGCCAGTCAAGGAGAAATGTTGCTTCACAGTGCCCCTACTGTTCATGACAGCTTCAGCAAAACCTATTCTTCAGACGATTTTCAAAGATGTCCAACGCAAGCAGCTCCACAGCAACAGGTATGATAAGCAGCATGCAACAATTTTATCATTTAGGCGAAAATTAGTAACAAGTTCTTAAATTTACAAAAGACGTTCAAGAATTACATATATACACTGACTCAAACAATTGCCCGTCATTAAGCTGTCGTAAATATATTTGAATGTAGTGTCAAAAGTATCTTGTTTAATTTTTATAAGTTTATTATTTTTAAAAAGTTGAAAGGGCTTTTTACATAAATACAAACACAAAAAGGTTAACATATTAATACATTTTAATAAAGGAGCAAAAATCAAAAAATACTTCATAAAACAAACTCAAAAAATTATCCGTACAATATATTATTAATAACTTAAAATATATTTTATGTGGTTTTAATAACGGGTTTGATATCCCTTGGCTTTAATAACATCAGTTAACCGGTTGTTCATTGATAATACTAATTTACAAGTAATTTCGCGGCCAATATACTGCCATTCCTCAGTAATAACGTTTTTCAGTATCTCCTTGCTGGTGATTGTATGTTGACGGAATTTTTACTCCAATATTCCCCATTGATGTTCTATAGGGTTGAGATCTGGACTCTGAGGAGAATGAGGAAGCACTTCTTTATTGATTTCACATACAATTTTGGTCTTATGTTTGGGTCATTGGTGTGAACGAATCGAAAATTGTCTACAATGCCTAATTTTGTTGCACTAGCTTGCAAATTTTCTTTCAAAATATTCAAATAATGGTGTTTGTCCATTGTAGTTTTAACAAACACAAGATTTCCAACTCCTCCTGCTGACATTGCACCCCAAACCATCAAATTACCACCGCCATGTTTTACGGTTGCCTTTAGATTTTTCAATTCGAGAGCTGTATTTTCTCTCCGCCACACGAATCTTCTGCCGTCTGATCCAAAAATATTAAATTTGCTTTTATTCGTAAATATCACAGCATTCCAGAAGTCTTCGGATTTGTTAACATAATTTTTGGCATACTCCAGGCGCAGTTTAACGTTCTTTTTTTAAATAAACGGCTTCTTCCGCAAATGCAGAAAATATCTTACTGTCTGTGCGTTAATAGTCCCAAACGGGACGAAGATTGGGGTCTAGAAACAAATTCGGAGATTTCCCGATAACTTTAGCCTTCACTTTGCAGTTTTATGATCAATTTTTTTATCTCAATAGGAATTTTTGTATCAGTTTTACTATTTGAACTCATTTTTAATGTTAACGATGTAAAGTTTTTGTAAGAAAATGTTTAAATCAGTGATGACAACATAAGAAATAAAAAGTAATGTGATTTTTTAAAAATTACAATAGTAAAAATAACAGTAAGTATTGTGATTTTTTTAAAGTAACAATAGTTTGGATCTGCTTCATTCTCTCATTCATAGTTGTATGGACAATTTTTTGAGTTTGCTTTTTGCAGTTTTTCATTAATCTAAACGTTTACAACTTTAGGGATCGCTTGCGCTTTTTGCGTATAAAAAAATTAAAAGACATTTATAGTATACAAATGTATTTCTTAAACTTCGACCAGTATTTTAAAAAATATTAAAATTTATGTCCGAAGTTATATGGTGTACGGGCAATTGTTTGAGTCAGTGTAGCCGTCAGAACAGTAGCTTATTACATAAAAATTTCTTTACAAATAACCCTCCGACGAGCGGTGACATTTAATTTAATAGATTCAAGGACGCAAAACAGTTACAAAGAAAGCAAGTTCTATTTATAAGATCGCCTGGTAAGTCATATATGTATTACCTCAGAGGTAAGGAAAGAAACAAAATTAACAGACAAATCAAGAAAAAAAGCACCCTGAAGCTAAATAATTCATATCTTTTTAATATAAAGCTCAATTGTGCGCTATTACATTTCTATTAAAAAAATTTAATTTCGTTTTGTAACCGCACCCACCATGTTCTCCAGTTTGGCTCCCATCGACTTTTTTCCTTTAAAAGAAAATAGAGTCACAGATGTATATCGGATAAGAAGGTTAACTCTAAGCTAAATCAAATTTGGAACGCCTTCTGAAATCATGCCTTGTGTAGGACTTAAGGGGTACTAATATCTCATAACTAAGTGTGTCGAGTTTAAGACAAATCAAAAAAAAAAAAACTGAAAATTCTATTATTCTGTTAAGATTTATTGACTATCCCTAGTTAGAAGGACAATAACAAAATGTGTGTAAAGTGTGAATTAAAATAATATCGCCAATTAGATTTGTTCCTTATATGGAGAAGTGCAAAAAGTATTTCATTATAACGCTGCAAAAACAACTTGTCAATTCAAAATACTCTTCTAACAGATATTAGTTGTCCCTTTTTTTTATTTATTTTTCATTTAAAAACAAAGGAAAAAAGTCAAAAAGTTCATTATATATAGTTTTAATTAAACAATGGAATTTGATTTTTATATAAATACGTAGGTAGATCAGGTTCATTTGCTACTTTGAAGATAAAAACACTCGAAGAACTCAATCGTCTTCTGATTTTTCATGTAAAAAATTTGTTTACCAAAATAAAACAACTATCGATATTTTGTATTAAATATTACCTCCTCTATTATACTGAGGTTAGTTTAGCGTGCTAATCATTTCATGGGTAGATAGATTGCAGCATTTTCCTATTGAAAAACTTGAATTTATTTCATTATCTGTATCTAGATATCACAGAAAATAATTTGAAAGCACAAGTTATTAGTCCAGATGACGTCTGGAAATTCTTTACCATAAATATAACGACATTTATCAGGGTTGTTAAAATAATTTGTCAATTTCGGTTTCCTTGTTAAAGTTGGCATTTTTAAATATGCTTGTTATTACTTTAAAATGACTGGCATCAGTATTCTGATATAGATATGTATGTATGCGTTTTGTTATAGCAAGACTGTAAGGAGAGAGATCGATTTGATGAGATCAGAGTTTTTGGAGATGGCCGTTTCCACAGACCTTTTTGCAGCTAATCGATTGCTAGAGAGCTTAAAAAAGAAGAACAATTCATTCGTGAATAAGGGCTTATTATTGTCATGTTAAAAAAACTTCCTGCACAAGTTTTACCTGTCAATTTTAATCTAGGTAAGGGTCATCTTCTGACAAGAACAGCTCGAATACTAGAACTATCAAATCGAAATAATAATTATCGGCATACGCGTTTTATATATATATTTCACATTATAACTACCCACAAAGATGCAAAAGTGACACGTTCGCTTTTGGTTTAGCTATCTTACTATTTTGAGGCGTTTTGAAATGTGCATTTTTATATTAAAAAACTAGCAGTGCCCACGGCTTCGTCTGCGTATAATTTTTGTTTTTCTTAAAATGCTAATTTAGAAAAATGTGTATTTAAATATTTTCTGTAGAGTTCTGTAAAAACTGTTAAAATGTTTCTATCTATAAAAATAAAATGCGGTGACAACTGTTTTATCTATATATCTGTATTATCTCCAAGATTTATTTTTATGAAAAAAAGTATTCTATATTTGCACCAAGGTTCTAAGGGACCTCCTCAGCTTTTCACAAAAATTACAATTACAGTAGTTTTCGCTTATAGTCCACCACTACAGTTGCACAATTTTTGTGGACTATAAGCTAATTAGGACTATAACCGAATTTCTTTTTAAACCACTTTATGGACTATAACTGAATCCAGATATAATACACATTTTGGACTATATACAAAGTATGCAATTTCTTCAATGAAACCACTTTTTTTTACAAAATAAAAGTTTATTTAAAATATAAGCAAATATTGATTTAAATAAAATCGATAGTTTAAACAAAAACCTTTACATATTATTATTTGTTGTAATTCAAATGCTTTAAAAGTTTATTGTTTATTGTTGCCAGAAATCTAAATAAAAAAGATTGCCAGTTTGTTTAAAAAAGGTATTAAAAAAACAGGGTGGACTATATGAAAGTTTTTTCTATACAATATTAGCTATGCATGCAAAGAAAAGTTGGCCTTTAAACGAAAACGGACTATAGGCGAAGTGGACTTAAGAACAAATAATTTGTATGAAATTCGAAAAAACCTGCAAGTGAATAGGACTGTTTTGGCTTATATCCGTTTTTGGCCCTTAAGCGGAATGGACTATAAACGAAAAGTACTGTAGCTACTAGAGGTAGAGAGCATTTGCATGGTTTACCAATAGATGAATTTATTTTTAAATATGGTACTATCAAACTAAAAGTGGCGTTTGATAATTTAAACACATTCGCCACAGCAGGCTACGCAAACACACGACAGCAAATGCTGCTATCTACATTTTCCGCCATATAGCCAGCTACATATGTAATTATTTTGTACGCAGCAGCTACATAATAAAAATATGATTTTATTGTATATCAGTGATGTCACTTAAATATTTTTTTAGCTTTTTTAAAGAAGCAGTTCTGGTTTATGATTTAATAAATATTTCGATTATTGTGTAAAAGACTAAAACAATATTATTTAACGGCACGTCGATTTTTCGATTGGCTTGTCTTTAAAATTGAAAACATATTAAAGTATTTCTTAGAAGCAATAATTAGTACTGTCACTCCCAACTAAACGAAGTTACTTGTCTACTGCAATAAAAAATACTAATAACTATGATATCTACCAAAAACTTAATCGTGTTAAAAATTAACTGGTGTCCTTCTAAGAAACCTTCTACTTATAAACATGGACAAACTGAAATTATCATAAGAAAAAAGTAAATACATACATACATATCTAACTAAATATTTTCCACATAAAAAGAAAATGGTATTTTATATACACTCAAAAACATTCCTTTGAAATTTTTACAATTATTCTTCGCATATTTTCGTTATAACGATTGAAGTATTTTTTATTAAAAAAATACATGAAAATACAAAATATGCATTTACCTAAACTGAAAAAAACTTCAATAATCAATTGTCTAATATCAAATACACTTAAATCTTTAAACAAATAAATAAATATTTTAATAAATAACGCAAGATTATTTAAAGTTTTTTGTAGTCGGTAGTTGCTGTGGTGAGTGTATTTAAAGCATGATTGTGAACATGGTTAAATGTATGGGCAATGGTGGCACTACAAGGAAAAAAAAAGACGAAGTGAGTGTGAGCGAGTTATAACAATTTTGTGCGAAATAAGGGCAGCTCATTTCGTGATTTTTCACAATATTAACAGATTACAATTTCAGCAACAATCTTTTTTTTAGAAGTTTTTCAATTTTTTATAGGCTTTTGACAGCATTTTGCAATATATGATGAATAGAGTACTATGCTAGCAGAACAGCTATCCTTTTTATGTAAATGCGCAGGTGTCAGCTGATTTGGACTTTTGCCAGAAATTAGATTGTATCGATAGTAAAAATATTGGTTCATTAATGTGGCATTATGTGTTCCAAATATTGTCTCAACAAATGGATTGGGAAAAATAAATGAAGGAGGTACCTTAAAACTTACCAGAAATGATTTAAATTTTGACAGTTTTTAGAAAAAAAAGTAGTTCTTTTAAGTTAAAAGTAATTTTGAAAAAAATCAATGACTCATATTTCATAAGAAATATTATGCTATTTTAAATTTTAAAGGAGAAATTTAAATAAACATACAAATCAATTAAAATTTAACTTTTTCGGCTTTGGTTCATTTTTAATTTAACTTTTATTAAGAAAAATTATTTTTCAAATGTACGCGGACGTTTTCCAAAGAAAACAAGAAAAAATAGACGCTGGCAGAATGTAATGCTGCATTTTCAGGACCGCCAAATCCATCTTCAGCATTCTTTGCATCCAACACCTTGATTTGTGTATACTGTAAATATCATCCATTTAACCAACTAATCAATATTAATTTGGTTGGACGAAATTCACACATAACTCAAAGCATTTTTTGTTGTCTTCTCTACAACACGTCTTGTACATTTGTTGCAATTTTGTACTACACCGTCGGTATAGTCACGAAATGCAAATTTTATTTAATAATTAAAATAATTAATTTCTTTACAATAATTTTGGATTTTTATTAATTTTTTTAATTTGTTAAGGCTCAACACGAACGACAATATACTGGTACTAATTCGCAAAGGGAATTGGCTTACAAACCCAGCATACCACAAGGATGGAAAGCTCCCAGCATGTCCTTGCCCAAAGGTATTGGAAAATTTATGTATTGTTTTATAAATTTTATGTACATATATCTTCTTTTAGGTGTAAAATGTAATTACAATCAGATATTTTAGGGAAAAACTGTTTTTCCAGGCAAAACATTAAAAAAAAAATAATGATAGCATAATGCAAAAGAGTAATTATGGCTTTATTGATATATTATCTTGCAAGGCTTTAAATGAATAAAACAAGGGAATATACATATTAGACACATGCTGTTTATATATTTATATATAAAAATGTTACCGTTATGCAAGGAAAAATGTAAATCTAAGAAGTAGATCAACATGTTATTTCAAAAAAACATTTAAAAATAGCATACAAAACCTACAAAATATATATTAGCTTTTTTTGGATGTAAATAAGATGATGAAGAATGACATCCATTATTTTTTACTGGGTTGTAAAACAACTCGCGACTGCTTCTTCTCTTAGTACTCTTCTTCTATAACCAAATCTGTAACATAATTTTTTAGTTTTTTATTATTTGGTATGCGAATTTTAAAACCGAGTTTCGGTCAAATTATTATGCAAATATGACTTAAAATATTGTTACAAAATTTAGATTTTATTCTTGACATATTTTGAGAATTTTTTTTCACTTTAAAACTGTGTTTTAAAGAGAAGTTCGCGAGCGTACACTTTATTGTCTGGAGCATTTATTTAAAAATAAAATTCTCCTAAAGAAGTTTGTAACAAATAAGCGAATTTTTGGCAAGAGGTAAATAAAAATATCCAAATTAAGAAAATTGAATATTGAATTAAAATATTACAAAAAAGTGTTATTTACGGACAGTACCAATTTCTGAAGTTTTCTAAAACTATTCGTTCAATAAAAAGTCATAAGTTTACTGTCCTCATTCTATTTTCCAGCATTTCATTTGATTTCTGTATTTGGTGTTGTAAACTTTAAACGAGTTATAAATAGAAAACACATCAAATGATTTTAAAGGAATTTTAAATGCATTTGTACACTTCACTAACGAACCGACATTTTCAATTTTGTTAGAAAAATTTTTATACACAATATTGACGGAAACTTCCAGACATAACTAATTCAGCGTGTTAAGCGCAACGCTACTTAGCGCTTAAGTTTTACGCTAAAATGGCAAAAAGCCTTATAAGTCTTTACTTTCTGTTGGTGTGCTCTTCCCTAACGTTCTGCACTTTTATTATTTTGGCTAGTTCTTCTATAACAACATATCAGCGGTTTTCAATAAACGAACAAAACCCAAAAAAAAATTTCACAAAAAAAAAAAAAAAAAGATCTACAAGTGAAAAAATACAAAAATGAAAGACAATATTAACAGCGCTTTAGATTCTGAGTTATTGCAATATCTGAATCAAACTTTTAACTTTTTCTACTTAAATTAGACAAAAATTAAAATTTAAGACTTTAAAAAACGGGTTTGTTTACATTTTGAAACTCACACTACCAAACAACTTTAAGTAACTTAACATTGAATTCTATTGTATTGCCTAAATAAAAGAGTCAATTTTGTGTCTTGAACAGTACTGTTAACTCATTTTAGTGTATAAAACCAACTGAATAGAAGTGAAAATAGAGATAAAACCGCTCAATTGCCCTAAAAAAAACTAAATTGGCATTAATAACACTGGTCAACAAAAAGACAGTTTTTCTATGTAACATGAAAACTATTATCTAATTATGTTTCGAACAAGGATAAGGATAATATAAATAAAATCAAAATGTAGCAAATACGAACAGTTTTTTTGTAATTCAATTTTTAAATATTTTAGAAAATTTCAATATTTATCGAAAAAGTGAATTTATTTCTCTATGTTGCAATAATTAAATCGGGATAACCTTAAGATTTTCTTCTATATTTTGCTTCAGGGACGCTTCGTTGTAGTATCCATCAATAATCCGCCAGCATACGTGGACTCCACTTGCCTTGATATCTTTTTTCTATAGTAGAAATATCTTGGTGGAACCTTTCACCGTTTTCATCGCTAACTGCGCCCAGCTTTTCAGGAAAGAAGTCTAAATGTGATTGTAGAAAATGTATTTTCAACGACATATTACACCCTAAAGACTTATATGCAGATAAAAGCTCTTCGACAATACTTTCATAGTCATTCGATCGGAGGTTTCCGAGAAAATTTTGAGTCACTTTCATGAAGGATTCCCAAGCTGATTTTTTCAAATCACTTAGTTTCCTTTAAATATGTTTTCTTTCATTAATTGCCTGATTTGAGGACCAATAAATACGACTTCTTTATTTTTTGCTTAGCTCAGTTTAGGGAACTTTTCTTTCAAATATAAATAACCATTTTTATCCATAGCTTTAACAAAATTTTTCATGATTTTTCGAGATCGTTTGCCCATCCAGTAAGATGACCCACACATGTAGCACAACAGATATGTGGAACCCACGCTTTGCCTTGTTGTCCGATAGCAAAGCAAAAATACTGTTCATATAACTTGGTTACTAAACGTGTCAAACAAAACAACGCTTTTGAAATAGTAAATACTCCGTGTGAAAATAAAACTAAAGCATGCTTGATCTTAAATGTTGTGGGTAGTAGCTGTAACACAAAAACAAGACCTGATGGAATCAAAGTAAACATTGTTTTTATATCAGGTTAAGTAGGTAATTCAAAATTAGTAAGCACCTTTCTTGTGCAGTGTAATCAAAAATAACAAAACAAACAAACAAGCAGCCAACTTCACTTTCTTACGCAATGTCAAAATCGGATTTTGCAATTGCTGAGCACTGATTCTGCGCTACTTAGTTTTGCTTCACACACTTGCTATGCACATGTGAATTTCTGGAAGAAAGGTTGTGCTTAGCGTGCTACTACGTTTATACGAAGGTATTATTTTCGAATAAGAGTGTAATATGTTGTCGTTTAATATTTATACCCTTTACCACAAAAAGTAAAAAAGGGTATATCTATTTCCGACCCATTTATTACAAAAACGCCAGTAAATATACTAATATAGTATCGGACATAACTAAATTGCAAGTAGGACTACGCCTGATCAGTAATCCGTTTAAGAACTTTCAGAAAATTTAAGCAGGCAGAAAAATGCCTAAACAAATTATCATAAATAACTTAATATTTTATTTAATGTCCTAAAGAATTTAATGGCAGAAAAAAATAATGATTAGGAATTGTGTTTTCTTTTTGTTGTTTTGTTATTTTTCTGGTCCTTTTTTTATTTTATTACATAAAGCAAAGCATTTATTTTTCAACAATTTTGTGCGTGTTTGAAAACTAAAATTACTACTTTTATACAGTAACTACGTTTTTATAAAAATATAAAACTAAATATAAATTAGGCTAAGGAAGATTTAGTATTGACTATTTTGCAGATATATGCTAAAAAAATGTATGTAATTTTTTTTCATTCTTTTTCTACATAATTTATACAAATTGTAGTCGAATTTAAGGAGCAAAATCAAATTGAAACAAATCTTTCTGCAAATAAAATAAATCACATTGAACAGCAACCCACTGCTTCTGTTAATGAAGTTGAAGAATTATGGGAGGAATTTCACACAACAGATGAAACTGAACTTATACATTTGCTAGCGAAGGATGATATTACTACAGGTGTGCATTGTTGCAACATGACTATTCCGAAGGTTTCAAAAAATATCACCAACAGAGAAGCTCATGAGTACACAAATCACCTTATCAAATCACCTGAACTGAGATTATATCCTATACCAATTAGTGCACAGATTATTTATGATAATGCAGTGCGAGAACTGCAAGTAAAGCAATTAAGGGAAGTTGATAACACAGAACCAATAAGATCCATTAATAGCTTTGATAACCATAACGAAGAGGTAAAGGAAAAGGAGCAGAAAGTAAATGTGCGCAAGCAGTTGGAAGAATACGAAGTATTGCAATGCCAATATGCAAAGCAAATTGAAGTAGAGCAGCTTTTACAAAAAAAGCGCCAAGTTGCTAAATTGAAAGCTTCACAACATCATAAATATAAAACAGCTGCTAGTATCAGTAATGATAAGAATTTTAACAGCAATGCTTTATATAGTTCTTTGAAATCTAGCGCGCAACAATTATCTGAGCAACAAATTGATGAAGAGTACGTTAAAGTGCCAGTAAAAGAACTTATTACAAACTTTGAACAGCAGTACCTGCAACATAATACCCATTCAGCTTTTACTTCTTATTCTTCATCTAGTGCAACTTTAAAAGAAAATATTATTATGGAGGCAGAACATAAACTCGATGAAGGCAAGAAAAGAAAAATATGTTTTTCGTCCCACAATCCCTAGTGTCTGTGTACCGAAATAAAAATTTTAAAATTCTAAACCTTTAACAGATGTTTACCTACCATAACAAAATTTTTATATTCTTTTAATTGGTTTGAATTTTACAGATAGAGTCACTTAATTTTTTGTTTTGGCAAAAAGGCGGTTAGGGAGTGTTGCTTTACAATATCAAATCAATATAATGTTGATAATCGATAAATTCGTTGTTCTTCTTTTTTGTAAATTCTATTTTGAAAGCGTCGTTTAAGCATCAAATCTTTATATCTCTTTTTGACTTCATATTTAAAAAGGCATTTAGTTAATTGGCATTTAAATTTAGGTTGTATTTAAATACAGTTTCAGTTTTTCAGTCATCTTTGATCGTTCTTTTATAAGAACAAACACAATGAAATACTTAAAATATATGTTAAAAAATGTCTGCGATACTTATTTTATTTATCTGTTTAACTTTTTAACAAACAAAAACTATTTTAATCATGCAAACATAAAGTTTTGTTCTATCAATAGCTAAAATGCTTGCTTATTTTGTTTTGTTTTTCACAATAACAACATTTTATGGTAAAACTGTATTATTTAAATGGACTCTAAATGAACATGAATGGTCACTTAAGTTGCATTTAAGTGTGTACTGATAAACTGAATTTTGTATTTAAATAGAACTTAAAGATAAATAAAATTTAAATACGAAGACAAAAACTGGCCCTTAACTTTGTTCTTAAGTATAACTTAAAGATAAATGACGGTTAAATACGAAGTCAAAATCTGGCCCTTAATTTCATAAAGAATACTGTTCCAAACCTAATATATCAAAGGCATCCGAAATTTTTATTGCAAGAAATTTACCGCGTAGCGTTGCTTTGCAGAATAGTGTTTTTTTCTTAACAAAAAAATAATAATGTTAGATATTTCAATTCTTCTTATTAATTTCACTGCAAAAAAATAGAGCCGAGTTTTAATGGCACTTAAAATCTGAACATATTCAAGCCCAAGGCGACTTTAGCCTTTTGAAGCATTTTACCATAAGCCATAAATAAAAAAGTTAACAATTACTAGTTTAAAGGTTATGTAAAGCATATTCACTTCTTTTAGAATTTTTGCATAGACAAAACAAAAAAACAGTGACCTTATCAATTTGAGTTGTACCTTACATGTCCCAATATTTGTGACGTTTAACTGCCATTTGCTTCCTTGAAACTGGAGTGAATGCTGTAAGCAAATTAATTACTTTATGATGAACGTTAAAAGAAATTTATCCAATAATTCAATACGTACTTGTATTTGTTTGTATTTATATATACGTACTAATTTATGTATCTGTGAATGATTACTGATTATAATGTAAAAATATCAATATGTATGTACTTAGTTTTATTATGCTTTTAAATCTGATCTAAAGTTGATTAAATTACAGTGTGCTTAATAGCTGAAGTGTGTTTTTATTAAATTCCAAAATATTATTTCAGTAAATCACTCGTTAAATTTTTTGTTTATTAAAAAATTGCATACGTCGATTTTTAGTTGAAGGAGAAAAAAAGAAAAGCCAAAAAATACCCGTATTGTGTATGTCGCATTTGAATCCGAATTTAAATTTCATTCATTCGTATCATTTTCTATGTTAGTGTTTTTGTATCAGACTATAAATGGTAAGAGTTCCACGTTTTGTATGATCTGTTTAGAAGGATGAAACCGGTGTTAAAAACTTGTTCGTTTTCAAAACAAACACAAATGCAATTTAAAAAGGGTTTCAAGTTTTTTATGTTCGTCTTAATTATTCTTGAAATATACAGTAGTTTTCGCTTATAGTCCACCACTACAGTTGCACAATTTTTGTGGACTATAAGCGAATTAGGACTATAACCGAATTTTTTTTAAGCCACTTTATGGACTATAACTGAATCCAGATATAATACACATTTTGGACTATATACAAAGTATGCAATTTCTTCAATAAAACCACTTTTTTTTTTTCAAAATAAAAGTTTACTTAAAATATAAGCAAATATTGATTTAAATAAAATCAAAAGTTTAAACAAAAACCTTTACATATTATTATTTATTGTAATTCAAATGCTTTAAAATAAAAAAGGTTGCCAGTTTATTTAAAAAAAGTATTAAAACAACAGGGTGGACTATATAAAAGTTTTTTTTTATACAATATTAGCTATGTATGCAAAGAAAATTTGGTCTTTAAACGAAAATGGACTATAGGCGAAGTGGACTTAAGAACAAATAATATGTATGAAATTCGAAAAAACCTGCAAGTGAATAGGACTGTTTTGGCTTATATCCGTTTTTGGCCTTTAAGCGGAATGGACTATAAACGAAAAGTACTGTACCTACATTTTATATAACTTATTTTTCTTTTTGTTTTCTTAAAATTTTCTACTTTATAAGTTGTTACGTTGGCATCTCATAGTGTCAACGAATATAATGTACTTAATATCGCACTCAAAAAATTCAAAACCGTCATAACGTCCATGTGTCGTTTTTAGTATAGAAATAGTGTAACTTATAAAAGTGTCATAATGTTCGTACCTAAAACAACAACGGCTTGGCTTATTAAAGATTTTTTGCATAGTAGGCCTTTGGCCGGTCGCAAGAATCTGGCATCAGCTTATCAAAAATTTTCTGGAAGCCAGTTAATAAAAACATTACATTTTTCTTACATAGAATACCATAAAATATACCAATAGACGTTATGACTCTACGTTGATGGACATAATGTCCTCTGAAGTTATGACATGCCACCAGTTACTTGCAAAATTCAAAACGATTATTTCTGATGAATTCTACATTAAAAGTGGAAATACATACATACTACCAAAAGAATGCGTAAAAGGTTTTTGACGTTGTCGAACCTTGGTTTGAAAGCTATGCCATTTGCAAAAAGCAACACAAACTCGAGTTGTTGTTACATGTGAATTTCCGTTTTTGTAAAACTAAAAGTACGAAAATTCGCTACGCACTACATACTCTTGTCTTTTCTCTCGACAAAACTTTATGGATAAATAACACAACTTTAAAGTTTACTTATCCATTGTAAGATTTTATTATTTCGTTAAAACATGACTGGTGATTTTAAAGCTATAAAGTACATATTTAAGCCATTTTTCCGTCCAAGCTAAAACTAAAACAAACCCAAACAAAATTATTTTATTTTTAACTTAATTTAAACTTTAATTTCAGATTTGTATATGCCCAAAGAAATACCCTTACAAAGTTATGCACCACCTCCAGTTGCTGTTTCGCATTTTCCATCAAATATTGCCTACGATGCAAATCAATTTAATCCTTATAAGTCATCGAACGCTTCGGCCGCTTCACCTATGCCATCTAATTCTTTGAATGAATCGACCCCAGTTACGACTAAATCTTTTGGAGGAAGTAGCACCTTCCCTGTCAGCAAGCCGTACCAACAGGGATTTTCATTAACATATGGTATTGATCAGCCACCTAAACAACAATACTTACCAGCAGAGAGCTATCAAAAGGTACCTCAAACTACTAGTCAAAATATTCCCCAGGTTAGCTTTAATCCTTCTCCGTTGCCATATGACAAATTGGCTAAGTTTGAAAACCAACCAGCAATTGATGGTCGCTTTGTTAATAGTCCCTTATCACGAGTTTCTTATGCGAATGTTCGTGGCCGCAAAGTACGTAATGCATCTCCAGCACCTTTCGCTGGCTTATACAATAGACCTTATACCCCATCCTCCGATAGCCACTATTATGGCGGAACTCCTAGTGCCTCACCACGTCCATTATCTTCAACGCATCTATACAGCGGATATAATACAACAAATCGATCACCACCAAGTGTAACCAGTAATAAAATATTAAATGCTCCCTCTTATAATAGCTCAGCTCGTGGTTGGGGGTGCAATGTTGGTGCAACAACAGGCTACCAATATTCTCAGAGCCACATGTCTGCTACCAAGCCCCAAATCGTAAACGCTGCTAGCATGCCGTACACTGACTTTTAATCTTGTTTTAAGTGGTAAACAAAAAAATCTGTGTAACAATGTAGCTGTTCTCTTTCTCGCACACGCTCATGCGAATTTACTCTCTCTTAACTTAACGAAAAATTATTTTTATAACTAAAATTGTGTTTTGCGAAAACGATTGATAAATATAAAATATGAGTAGATATATTAATTTGAATGCGTATACCTACACGGAGAGTAATTGTTTGTTAATTTCGATATATATTCAGATAAGTGTTATTTTATATATTTATTTATTTAATAAATGTCTATTTAAAACTTTTATATATTTAGTTGTTGTGGATAAAAATTTTAAACAACTGTATAATAATAAAGTATAAAACATAAATATTTTAATCTAAAATTATAGATCGAATAAATCTCTCCCAATCTGAATATCTTACCAACGTGTCTTTAAAGCGGTAATTGTTAAACCAACAAAAGCATGCAATGAATAAAATTAATGTTTAAGAAAAAGATAATACGTCAATTAAGATATTTATTTGCAATCAGGTAATGCAGGCTTACATCACACAAGTAAACTATGAAATTTTTTTAAAGGTATAAGTGAAGAAGACATCATATCATATCATATAATTGCTTGCTGTAGCAATAAAAGAAAAAGCAAAGAAAAAGTAAACTCTTACCGTAAAAATAGTCGTACATGGCTCAAGATAATTATGACAGGAATAATTATTAAAAGAATTTTATGTTAGTATGATTAAAAGAGACGTTTCCCAGTTTTACTAGCTTGTCTAAACATCAAATTCGGTTAAATTGTTACGTATTAAACTGCGTAATCAATCACAATCACCGCTATACACTACAAAAGTGCACTACAATGCAAACTTGTGCGCTAAACTTATGTATGTAGTATCGCCGGCATAAGGAGTATGTTCACAAGTATAACTTTTTATCCTGCCAGGACTTTAAACATTGTAGTCAGATGAGGGTATTTCTCACCAAATTGGGGGCTTCAACATAAGTTTTAGGACAGAAATTCGTGGGGAGGAATTTGGAGACTTTTCATTCTTAGCTTTTTTAATAATTAGCACTTGTATGATTTATTGGCATTAACTTAACATACTAAAAAAATCTTGATAAAAAATTTTACGTGTAGACGTTCTATAGAAGCTAAAGGCCAGGATTCACTACACAATCGTACGATTTAATCACACAAAAATCCGACAGAATTCTGTCCTACTTTAAAAATCGTTTCAAAATGGCGTCGTACGTGCCACACTGTTATACATAAAAGATGCAAAAAACGTATGGTTTTAATATTTTATGTAAACAATTATTTCTTTTGCATAGGTACAAAAAAATATATTAACTTTTTTAAAAAAAAATTAAGTAAATGTATACAAAAGAAAAAAAAGTAAAAATATTGTCTTCGGTGATGGTAATATGTAAAATTTTAAAATTAAAAAAAACAAGAAACAAAAGAACAAAAAGTTTTTGGTGCCGGCAGTGGTTGCTTCGAAGATACAGCGGGAAAGACTTCACAAACTTTGTTGATAACGATCTACGGTTGGAGGACCCAGAATGTTTTAGGAATTTTAGTAGATTATCCAGGGAGAGTTTTGACAAACTCCTGGGCATTGTGAAGCCACACATCGAAAAGAAGGACACAATTCTGAGGGAAGCCATTTCTCCGACTACACGGTTAGTACTTTACCACTTATGTATGTAAAAAAAACTTATTAGTTTTCCAGACTATTAATAACTTTAAGATTCCTGGCCACTCGACAAGCTATTTCCTATATTGTTTCTGAAACTTTGGAATCAATTTATAGAACTCTTTCACCAAAGTATTTAAAGGTATGATTAAACAAATAAAAAGCTGTTTTATGCTTTATAAATGCATTCATTGTTTCAATGCCTTTTATAATTTCATTATTCTCATTAAATATTATTTTTTTAAGGCGTGTCAATCAGCCAGTGAATGGATATCCGTTGCCAATGATTTTAAAAATATGTGGAATTTTCCAATGTGTCTTGGATAGGTAAATATAATGAGATTAATGTTTTATTGTAATAATTTTTATTTTACATTTCGTTAAAGATAGTAAGCATGTTGCCATAAAGGTTCTATCCACAGATGGGTCCTATTATTATAATTATAAAGGGTTTAACAGTATAATACTGTTGGATGTAGTAGATGCCAGGTATAAGTTTTTAATGGTCGATGTCGGTACCAATGGCAGAGCTAACGGCGCCGCAGCTTTTAACACCTCGTCAATTGGAACTGCCATTAAAAACAATTCTTTAGATTTCCCTAATGATGATGTCCTTCCTGGAACAAATTCAAAGGTTAAAATCTGCAAAATTAAAAATCTTCCAAAAACAATCTGTTTTGAACTTTTCTGCAGGTTCCATATGTTTTCATTTCTGATGAAGCTTTTTGTTTAAGTTCGCAGGTCTTAAAACCATATAGTGACAGAAAACCAGATCAAAACAAAATATTTAACTACAGGTTATCCAGAGCTCGCCGTGTTGTGGAAAATGCGTTCGGAATTCTTTCGAATAGGCTTAAAATTTTTCAAAAACAAATAAGCCTATCTCCAGAAAAAGCTGAAATTATAACACTGTTTTCCTGTGCCCTACACAACTTTCTGATATGTGAGGGGGAAGATATTACGCAATACGTGGAAGAGACAGTCAAAATAACTTCACTTCAAAAAAGTCCAAGCAATAAAAGCGCAATTGAAGCTAAAGATGTAAGGGAGAAATTCTCTTTATTTTTTAACAATACTGACATACTATACTACCTTGGCAAAATGAAGCAATTAAAAAATTCAATTTTTAATTATTGGTTTTATTACTTTTTTTTTTTATTAAAAAACAGTCCTACTGTACAAATATTTTCAAATTTAATACATTAATGAAAATAAAAAATGAAAATAAAAAAACAGTCCTACTGTTATAACGTTATAACTTAATACTAACTTAACTAAAAATAATTTAGTTAATAAAAATAAAGTTATTAAAAACAATCTTTTCAGTACTTTAAAAAAGTCACCTAGAATAAAAAATTTAACATTAATAAAAATAAGGTAACAAAACTAATTTGGTTTTATTAAAAAAAACAGTCCTACTGTTATAAGTTACACATGGCTTAATATCAAATACTAATAATTTAACTAAAAAAATTTAATTCATAAGAATATAGTTATTATAAACAGTCTATTTAATTCAAATATCAGTTTTTTCTTGGTCATTTTTTACCCGTTGCTTCCTTTTGCATTGCATTACTAAAGAGATTATTTCTTCACTTAACTCATCCTTTAGTGCTTTATCTGTTATGTCAGACAGGTTCTCTTGCAAAAATAGGAGCAAGCTTTCATCATATCTAGATGATGCGAACGGTTGGGTTACCTTTTCCAAAAGTTCTTTTGCCTGCAAAAAAAGTTCGTCTTCAGGACCCATAACGGCAGAAGAATTTGTTTTCCTTTTTTTGGAAGACGAGGCAGGTGCATCAGACTCAGGAATTGACGAAACGCCTTTCTTGGTATTCACGTATCCTTGTAAGAAATTTAGGTTTTCAAACCAATAAGCGGTTGGGATATAAATTTCTTCATACCCACAACCGCTTTTGTAACTTTCCTTAATTTTTCTTATTCCCGGCAATACTGGGTCCGCAAATAATTTATTTTAGTCTGTAAAATAAAAATATAAGTATAAAAAAAATGGGTTAGCTTCACGCTTACCTTTATTTCACTCGATGTAATATTTGGTATGTGGATTTCGAAATCTTTTGCCACTTTTTCCAAAGAGGCATTTCTTGCGTGTTTGTTATGATACATATCGTTTTTTGGATTGTACAAACACTCGTGTTGCTCCCAAGCTTCAATTAAAGCTAAGACGGCACTTTTTGGCCATTCAATCTGAAAATAAATGAAACGTTTGAATGACTACAGTATTTTATATGAAATATAATTTAAAACAATACACTAACTTTTATTATTCTAGGATTATTCATTTTTTTGCACAATTTTTTTTTTTTAACAATTTTCATATGTGCCACACTATTATACAAAAAAGATGCAAAAACATATGGTTTTAATATTTTGTTGTTTTTTCTCCTCATCATCTTAAAAAAATCAACCCTGATCGCATAGAGAAAAATATTTTATGAATTATTTCAAAAGATTACAAAATCGTACAGATCTGTCAAAAACTCTGTCACACACATACAATTTTAATCCACACTATCATACTTTTTAAGCACACATGATATTTTTGACAGATCGTACGACTGAGTATGATGGTGAATCCTGGCCTTTATATATATTAGTATTTGAAATGGCCATGTACATAGCAACACATTCTAGTATAATATCAATTGGTCATATTTATGATTTATTTTTAAAAATCACTAACAATTCTATAACGGTAAAGATGCATACGACAAAATGTAAGCCAATTATAAATTTTGTCATAGCGTCTGCTTGACTAAAACAGTTTATATTGAATGTTAATACGCAATGCCAATAATTCTGACTGATGGGTCAACGGATGCATCGGTATTTTAACAAAAAAGAGGTGATAATAATGACAGTTTTCGAGATTTCAGTTGTAACCGTGACAAGCTTTTCACGGGGTTTAAGTCTTAATAATTTACTTGCCATTGGAACAGATGGCGCAACCAATATGTGTGCGTGTTGAAAAAAATATCTTTATGTTTTGCTTTAAAAGAGAATATTTCCTTTTAATTAGTTAAATGCCTTTGCCATTCACTAAAATTATGCAGCTCGGAAGCGGCAATTCTTGGCAGTAACAAACATTAAGTAATAGTATAACAACTTCTCGCAGTCTTAATTTACCTGTGGGTTCAAATAAATTTATTAAACTTTGCAAATATCAGATGGATTTCTATGGACACACTGTTGGAGCAATGGTTTCAGTTATAACATCTTTTTTAAATATTACCAATGATTAAATAAAACAACTTTTGTCGGCTGAGCTTAATAACAACTCTAATAAGTTAGATTTATTGTTTAATTATTAATGAAGTAAATGCGGACTTATATTCTGGAAATGAGTGTTTAATGTTATTTCTTATATCAACATGTTCAAAATTTTTTAAGCCACAATATATTAAATCCGATATTAATAAAAAAAAATTTTAATTAAGTCATAAAAACAATTTTTTGTATATCACTGACATTGATGATAGCATAGAATGTTCTGAGGACTTGCAATTGTTACCGCTTTCGGACCAAATTGATCTAAAAAATTCGTTATAAAACTTAACCTTACTAACAACAATAAATGCCTAAAAGATTCCCCGAAAATGTGAAAAACGACGAACTCCTTAAAAACTTACAGTTTAAAAATATTTAGAATAAATAAATTAGAATAAATTTCATTCCTTGCTTAGAATTTTACTAACGTCAATGAACCCAAAGGTGGAATAAGCATGTAGGAAAGCCAGTAAAATAAACTGATTGGCAGAGGCACACAAAAATATCCATGTCCAAATACATTTTGTTCAAATACAATGATACGCTGGAAACTATTCTTTTGCGAAATCGCTGCTTCTATTTTTAATCTGTTAATTATGCCAATAAGTAAAAAATAAAAAATTATGATAAAATCTGCTGTTGTATGTTATGTTTTAATTTCCTAAAGCAATGATAAAAAGTTCAAACCGAAAAATATGTAGTCTTGATTTTGTGACGTGATAACAAAAGGTATGATTTCATTCACATATACTTATGTATATAACAATTAATGTATTTTCTTAATATATTTCAGCAAAACCATCATGAAAACCGAATTAAAATTATTCATTAAAGTATTAAATTCTGTTTGACGATTTTTTCGGTTTATGAATTTAATTTTTCTTTGCTATTAAATTAAATATTAATAAACAATTAATTGTATGTTTTTCGAAAAGATGTGTATACATTAAAGTATATAGACTTTTATTATACAAACATATCGTCAGCTGCAGTAAAAAACCATGTAACTAACAAATAATTCAAAATTTGAATTTTGTGTTTTAAATGAAAATGTATCCCTCTGCAATTAAAAAAAAAATTTATTTATTAATTTTTTTTTTTGGTAAATGGTTTTTCGCTTTTAGGTAACGATACACTTTTAAATTTCAAATGTACCAATTTTTAATTTGTAAGAAATTAAAAACATGAATAGCTTATTTCTGTATAATATATGTAAGTATGTAACTCTAATATTATTCAGTTCAAAATTATACAGTTACTGACATATATTTATATATTTTTAATTTTGTCCCCAAAACGACAATAGTTGACTGCTCGAAAACTTATAACAAATAAGAATAAGTACTGAAATTAGATCTTTTATAGCCAAAAACTTCGAATCTAATACTTATGTGTGCATTCGGTTGTCTTACAAATGTAAATTTTTTATTTATTTATTTATTTATTTATGTAATTGTAAACTAACACAACAAGAAATGAAAGTACTAGTGAATAAAAAAGTAAACCTTAACGTATAAGTAAAAACAATAAATAACAATATGAGACATTACATGTTCATATGTTAATTATAAAAGGAAAAATAGTTGTAAACAAATAATATTAAAAACTGAGAATAAAGATAAATAAAAAACTGTAACAAAGTTAGTTAAAATAATTAAGGCACTATGAAAATATTTTATATAACTACTTTTTAAATGCATTTGCATTACTTAAATTTTGGACATTATTTGGCAAGGAATTCCAGAGACTTGTGGTGTATATAAAAAACTGTCGTTGCGACAAGAGGCTCTTAAATCTTAGTTGAATAATTTTTCTTCCTCGATTTGATCTAGGAATACTTGTGAGATATAAAAAATTTAAAAAAAAAATACAAAACACCAAATTAATAAAAATAAAATATAAATTGACGTAGAACTAGAAATACATTTATGTTAAGAAAACAGTGATTTATATATTTGGACACCTACAATATTTTTAAAACTAGAAGGACTTTCTTATTTTTTTTACATAAAAGACTTTCTTCGTCGAATTGGTCCCGGTCGCAAGCAAAATCAATACACAAAAAAAAATTATTTGGTTTAAAAATAATTATAATTCTTATCTATTTCAGTTATTAAATTGTATTAATCTTTTAAACTTACAACTTTAAAAACAACAAAAATTTACTTCAAGTTATTTAAGGCTTTGTTAAAAATGGCACTTCAAAATCAGTATTTCAGGTACAAGGATATTTCAAAAATGTTTCTTATTCAAAAAATTATACAATAATTTATAAAATATATGAGGGTCCGTTGGTATTTTAATTTATTTTGTGCAAATAGCACAGAGATTAATTTTATTTTGTCCTAAAATGTGATTTTACACACAGATTTAGTCATGCGTAATTTGGAATATTGACAAAATGCTCAAATTTTTCTTTGCGAATCAGAATTTGGTTGTACAATATATTCTTCTTAAACTTGATCAATATTTCTTAACAAAACTAAAATAATTTGACGAACTGACGATTTCAAAATGGTCATCTCAAGTCTATTATTTAAGGTTTTTTTGATAAGGCCACCATTCTTCCAAATGTAAAAAAGTAAATGAATGCTTTACTAGCAAGATTTAGCAAAGAAAGTTATTGTGGCTTCGGAAATGATATGTAAGACCTAAAAACTGTACGGTTTGACCATTTAATAGTACAATTAAAAATAAATGTACTAGAGTGCAAATATGTATAAAACAATAGACCACGAATTGGCAGCCATACGGAAAAAAAATCAAAATAATACTCCAAGTAAACAAATTAAAAATTAGAATATACACATTTAAATTTTTATATAAATCACATAAAATATATAGTAATAAATTGAAATACTAATATACTAGTAAAATGTATGCGATGCGAAATATTTTTAAGCAACGTAAAATTTTATATTTAAGACAGTCATTCAAAGACGTGTCCTAAGAAGCAAAGCCATTTTACCATATTTCTTTTGTTTAAGTCGTTATGGGTCGCAAAGGGAAAATTTCTTCATTGAAGCAAGAAAAATTGGTGATTTTTCACTACCATAAAGTCATAACATATAATAATATTGCTGAAATATTAAATATCAAGGCAAATACTGTTGGTACTATTGCTCGCAGATATAAAACTGAAGGTCGTATTGATTTTAAAAAACAAACTGGTCAGCCAAAAAAGCTAAGCGAAAAGGGAGAGCGCCTAATTGTAAGAAAAATCAAAAATAATCCAAGTCTAAGTGCTCCTAAGATTGTTAGTGAGCTTCAGTCTGAATTAAGAAAAACCGTATCAGAACCACCAATATATCGAACTACAAAAAAACAAGGGTACTGTCGCGTAAAAAAATTAACTTTTTAAATTAAATAATTAAAATGCGAGAGATTATTTTCTATGCGTTATTCTTTATTGATTTCAAATTTAAGACTAAAAACTGAAATTAAAAATGTTCATATTTGGCTACAAAATATTTCAAGCATAAAAAATTATAATTAATATAATGCAACAAAATCTTAAAATATTATAAATACGTGTATGTACATATAAATATTAATATTAATCAACAACAATGTAGCGAGTAAGCAAACAAAGGGATTAACAAACAAATAAAGGGATTAACAAACAAATGAAGGGATTAACAATAGTGATTGGCAGGTGACTATAAGTGATCTCCTCCAACATTCTCCCCCCGTTGAAAGGTGTGAGTTTCAATAATCATTAGAACTGGAAGAAGGAGCTACCTTATGAATTGTTCGTCTACATGATCCATTGTAGGTTTTTTTTTCATCTGGTGTAAGGTGAATAATATCTTTGACCTGTAAAGACAGATCTGCCTTACGGCATCTGCGAAGCCGTAAATTTCGCCAAGTATGTTTTCCGATGTGAAAACGTAACGAGGTTCCTTGATGTAACGAATGTGTTTAAAATCATCTCTAATTTTGAGCCACATATTTGCTAAGTTAGGAGTGAGGGGATCATCCCAACCAATTTTTTGGACCCATTGAAAAAGAATTTTACATCGAACGACTATAAGGCTTAGAAGAGCAAGTATGTCAAATATTTTGGCTATATTTGACAAAATAGAGGGTTTTGTAGGTTTCCACATATCCGATAAATCGTAACGAAACAAAAATATATCAAGGTTAGGATTTCAGGCCATCCAAGTGTTTTTGTGATGTCGTTCTCAGAGCTTTCAATCGCACCTTCTTTTGTTATCGTTGACAAAGCCCGGGCAATTACTATTCCACTTTGCAAGCTGAAGACCATGAGCGCTTAAAACTTTTATAATTTCAGCTTTTTTAACTGCTAACAACTCGAGACTATCCCCGCCAGTGAGAACATCACGGTGTTCAGATTATACACGCTAAGTTCATCCTGAGTGTTATATCTCCAAAGAATCAGTTGAAACTTACGATCACGATCGTCAACTAGAAATTGGCGGTACATTTTGAATATATCAGCAGTCAGAACGAATCTATTCAATCGAAACAAAAAAGGAGTAGTAATTAAATCTTGTTGTATTGTTGGGCCAATCATGAGTATATTATTCAAAGAATAATTCGAGGTTGTACGAGCTGATCCATCAAAAACAATGCGAAGCTTTGTTATACTATATGGCTTGAGTACACAATGATGAGGTATGATATATTGTGGACGAGATATAGGGCCACTGTAAAGTGACATGTGACGTTCGAGCGACTAAAATCTACGTTTACAATTTTCAAAAGACTCACTAAGCAATCTGGACTTTGTTTAAATGGTAGCCGAACTTGAATGCGTTCATTTCTTTCAATTTTAGTATTTTGAATGAAATGATTTTTACACGCCTATATTCTTCAACTTGCCAAAACCTTTTTCATGCGCTTTCTATGCTTTCTGTTGAAGAATCGACAGCCAAATTGCAAGTAACTGCTGACGAGTTTTGCTGACCACTGAATTTCAACCGACCACCCATCCAAAAACTGTGTTTATAAGGCTAGGCTTGCATAGTCCAAACGAAATGCGTCCATCGAGCAACATATCAAAAAATATTTCTGAGCTAATCAGCAAATCAATTCGTTGTGGCTTGTAGAAGTATGGGTGTGCTAAATTTATTGTTTCAAGAATTTTTAGCTTTGTTGCGTCTATATATTCGCCAGGATGCTCAGTAGAAATTGATTTCGTCACAGCGAATTTTGATGAAAAGTTGTAGAAGCAAAGCCAAGATTTGATCGTGGCAGCAACAGAAATGTAATTTTTGTGTGCAGTTGGTGACGACTTGGTTGAAAGCGAAGTATTTTCTCAACTTCTTCAGTGATAAAATTTATTTCTGAACATGAGTCAAGAAGTACCTTTACCGGTTGAAAAGAACCAAAATTATACATTATGAGAACAACAGCAGTTACTACTATGGCTCTTCTACATGAACGAGTAACTAATGATACAGCATCATTTTTATTAGATAACTGATTAGGTGTAGCACTAGGCACGAAAATATGAAGCAGTATGTATGAAGTATGATGACGAGACTGTTAAATTCGACAACGGCTTTTAGAGGGACATTTCGATACTAAGTGACCTTTTATAAGGCAATTTATGCAGTGCCTATTACGTTTTGTAAAGTTAAAACTTTCCAAAACTACGAGCGACAGAAACAAAGAACAAGTTGCAAGAAAATGTTCTGCGCTATTGCAATACAAACAGCTAATATTTGAGTTTGAAGTCACATATGTGGTTGAGTGGCAGTTAAAATTCGATTTTGTTTTTGTGCTACTAGAACTATTTTTAATATAACTTTTCACTTTTTCTTAAAGTTGACAGCGATGGCTTCAAATTTCATAGCAGATTTCCCACGAAGGCAACGACTTAAAATGTATTTTTCTATCATAATTTTGTTTTGTAGAACTATCAAGCTTTGATAACACCATATGAATTATGATCGCATTGATAACATCCGTTTCTGATTCAAGCGATAGAAGCGAACCACGAATTGCAGATACGGTATCGATTATATTAAGTAAAGGAACACTATCTCCTTTTTCCATTTCAGAAATTTTGAAGCGATCAGTAATATGTTCCAGAAAAATAAGAACCTTATTATCGTAGCGTTCCCGTAACCTGTCTAGAGCCTTCGAGTAATTTTCTTCCGTTACATGGTATGGTTGAACGTCTGCTAGAGCTTGGCCAGAAAGACAATTTAATAAATAGTTGCATTTATCGACATGTGTTAAAGATGAATTTTCAAGTACCATATTGTTGAAAGTTCAAATAAATCGTTTATAATCTGCATATTTTCCATCAAAGCGAGGCAATTTTAATGATGGCCATCGATTATGGCTGAATAATCCAATCGAAATATTGAGATAACTTGGTTCTATTGAAGTTGAGCAACCACCTTTACTTAATGTGCACAAAAAATTCGCTTTGGCCTCAATATAAATTTCTTCGAGATCACCTCTGGCTGCATCGGAAGGACAATGTACAATCTGCCCTTGTTTGTGGCAGATCGTTTTGAAATAAGACTTTAATAGTTAAAGTCTACATTGTAAGATTGTAGTGCCAGCCTTGTCACCATCCTTTTTAATTTTCTTTTGATTACAAGAAATATTTCTTTTCATCGTAGCCCTTTGTTGTTTGAGCTATGCCAATTCAGGACCGCTTTAAGTATTTATATCAAGAACTACATCATCGTTACAAGCCATTTTTGTTTATGTTACAAATATACAATCTATTTTTAATCGAAGCACAAGTTTTATTAAAGTTTTTCCGAACTAAAAATTATTTATTGAACCGAAAATTATTGTTCAAATTTCTGATTTATTCGTTCCACGAAAAACAGGAGTGTTTAAAGTTGGCTCAAGGAACTTTTCGGAAGATTAAATGCCATTTTACCACGAGCGGCTATGATGCACCGAAAAAAAAAATGTTTTACATAATTTGTACACAAAATTTTTGTTTGTTTGTTGCGGCTCTACGGGACTAAAGTTCTTCTCACACTTTCTTCTTAATAAATTATATTTTAATTAAAAACACTTTAAAACCACTGTCCTGACACGGTCGCCAAAAAATGTCGCGTAAAAAAATTAACTATTTTTAATTAATTATTTAAAATGCGAGAGATTATTTTCTCTGCGTTGTTCTTTATTGATTTCAAATTTATAACTAAAAACTGAAATTAAGAATGTTCATATTTGGGCTACAAAATATTCCAAATATTAAAAATTATAATTAATACAATGCACCAAATTTTAAAATATTCTCAAATGCATGTACAGTATGTAGCCAGTAAACAAACAAAGGGATTAACAAACAAATAAAGGGATTAACAAACAAATGAAGGGATTAACAAACAAATGAAGGGATTAACAATAGTGATAGCATTTTCATCAGTGATGGGCAGGTGACTATCAGTGATATACTCCAACAGGTACAATGGTCAAGTTCCCTGAAAAACGCCCTATGTAAATTTAAAGAACAGAAAGCACTGATTAAAATTTGCAAAAGTAACATACAAAAAATGATATAAGCTGGTGGGAAGACGTTATTTTTCTCGACGAAAGTAAATTTAATATGTTTGGAAGTGATGGACGAACCATGGTATGGCGCAAACCTAACAAAGAATTGAAGGAAAAACATACTACTTCCACAGTAAAACACGGAGATGGACATGTCATGGTTTGGTGCTGTTTTTCAGCAAAAGGCGTTTGTAGCCTTGTGTTTATTGTTGGTACGATGAACAAGGAGTACTATATAAACATTTTGAAAACCTGTTCGAAACAATCTGCTGAAAGAATTGGAATTTCATCAACTTTTAAACTATACCAAGACAACGATCCAAAACATAAAGCCCATATTGTCCGTGAATGGTTACTTGATAACTGTCCAAGAGTGATTAATACGCCAGCCCAATCACCTGACATAAATCCTATGGAAAATTTATGGAACCATTAAGACCGTCAAGTTCGTTTGCATCCTATTTCCTCTAAACAGGAACGGAAAAAAAGACTAGAGGAAGAATGGAGCCAACTTGGCGTAGATTATTTAAAAAACAATTATTTACAATATGCCCAACTGACTCTCTGAGGTTATAAAAAATAATGCAATATTTTACATATGTAACTTAGTTCATAAAAAACCAAATATTAATGAAACCTGTATTTTTCATGCCTATTAGTTTTTAAATTTCTTTATTTATTTTATTTATTTCTTTATTTATTTTTTTTTATTATTTTTAAGTTTGTAATAAGTGTTTTTAAATCTTAAGAAATACATAACTCGTTATACTGCAGAACATTTTTGTTTTTCAAATGGTTTTCTTTGATATTTAAAATTTATTTAACTCGGAACAAAAACCCTAATATTAATGACATAACTGTAGATGTAAAAAATTTATATTAAATATATAAATTTAACTTCATACACGCAACTAATAAAATTCCATAACCCGCGCCGGCTCAATTATCAGCCGTTTAACTCGGCTATATACATAACCTGGTAGATCCAATATTAAACTTCTTGTAGGCAAATACCAAAAAAAAATTTAGTCGTAAATTATAAAACATATTTTACTTTCTGTTGTTATTAAAAATTCATTTAATTTACATTAACTACCATTTCAAATTTTCAATTATATTCTCGTTTTTTTAAATAATAAAAACCCAAAGTTGTGCGATTAAAAAATTTTGTCCACTTTTTAAAATTAAGCATATAAAACATCTGTTTTTAATAAATAAATAAAAAATTGTTAAATAATTTCTCTATGCGATTGTATTTTTGTAACATAAATAATTTTTTCTCTTATTTAATAACTAAATAAATGAATAATTTATTTTTTCAAATTAGGAGTTTTGAGTACTTTTAAATATATGTTTTAACTGAAACAATTATACAGAATTTCCCGCTTAATTGCATTCCCCGCTTTAATGAGCAAATTTTACGGCCACAAAGACTTTCCCCGCATTATTGATTCAATTATTTTAAACTTAAGCCCGAAAACCCAAATGATTTTACCCGCTTGATTGCGCCTAAAAAATAAAAAATTTAGTTGCTAGGATAAAAAATCAGAGTATGAATGAAAATTCATTTTGGTTGCTAAAATTCCTGAAAAATTTAAACAAAAATATTGAAAAAAATCTGAAGAAATATAAAAATAATTTCTGCTGCATGCAGTCGACATTATGAGTGCAAAAAAATATAAAACATTACATTTGAATGCAAAATTACAATTATTAAATGATTATAAAGAAAAAGCGAATTGTGCGAAAGGTATGGTCATGGCGCAATAATACCAGGTGAATGCAATACCTTTTACGTGTATTTTGTTCTTGTAAAAACTAATTCGAGCTGTCAAAAACGTCTGGCAATATGTGTGTATATATTCTAATATACTTTTAGCGGCTTTCTTATTTTTCACAAATACATACACACATTACTAGACGTTTTTGACAGCTCGAATTAGTTTTTACAAAAACAAAATACACGCAAAAGCTAAAACATATGATAAACACATGATCGGATGCAGTCACCTGTTCGATGCGCCTTGGGTATGGTGTTTCAAAAGCAACAATTAACAGATTATTATTATTATAATAATTATAAAGTAGCAAATTAACCACAAAAAGGCACAGAACTGGAGCACTTTCTAAATGGTTCAACCAAATGATACGTAGTGGAGCTGTTATTTCCTCTCAAATGGTTATGGAAAAAGCAAAACAGTTTGAGGTTAAAATGAACTCAGAATTTAATCCAACTGCAGGATGGCTTTATCGTTGGCGATAACGGGAAGGAATTAAACTACGTAAAATACACAGAGAAGCTTCTTTAGCCAATGACTACGTAAATGATGTTCTTCCAAGCCTTATTTCGTCGTATAATCCATCTGACATTTTTAATGCGGATGAAAGCGGTTTATTTTTTCGAGCTCTCCCCAAAAAAAAATTTAAATAAAGAGGGGTAGCAAATAAAAGGATTTAAAACTTCGAAAGACCGTTTGACTTTACTTTTAATTTGTGATGCAACTGGAGATTTTAAAAAAGGTATCGTAATTGGAAAACAAGAAAATCCACGATGTTCTAAAAATAAAATTTTGCCTTTAAAATATTATGCCCAAAATAATGCTTGGATGTTTAGTAATATTTGGGAAAAATTTTAGTAGCACTCAACCAAGATATGCGTAACCAAGATCGTCATATAATTTTGTTCGTCGATAATGCTTCATGCCACAAAGTTGATTTGGTTTTAAGCAACATTAAATTCGAGTTTCTACCTCCAAATACAACATCATTCATACAGCCTCTTGATCAAGGAATTATTCATAGTTTCAAATCATACAACAGACAAAATATACTCCGAAAATAGATCACACATATTGAGAGTCAAAAACCATCGCGTGATTTTTAAAAAACCATTAATTTATTAATAGAACATTCTTGGTGGCTTGTAAAGCTGCTGACAATAAGCAATTGCTTTAAAAAGGCATGTTTTTTAAAAAATGTTATATTCTTGGTTTGTTTTTGTATTTAAGTTTAACATATCTAATGTGGATTGCTCGGATAAAGAGGATTCCGAAAAAGATTGCGCCATTGAAGACGCAAAAAGCTACCTAAGGGTTAAGTTCGAATAATATGTACGTTGCGGCGAAGATGAGCCTTGTGATGGTCAACTAACAGATCAGGACATAATAGAAGAATTTACCTCATCTACAGTCAGAAGATTCTTCGGATAAAAAAGACTTATTGGAATCCTCAACATGCTCCAAAATGTTAAATTCCATTTCTATTTTTCGCAGGTTTCTTATACACGATAACAAACACAGCAATGAGCAAGAAAATATGGAAAAGTATGCTCTAAATGCAATTGAAAAACGTACCCTGCAATCTAAAATAACCGCCTTTTTCTATTAGAATTAACTTTTTAAATGCTTTTAATACCAAGGTATGTACTTTTAATTATACATTTCAAATCAATATCTATTTTTTAAGTAGATAGCACGAGAAGATTAATTATTTTATCATAACATGAATTACATATATTTTAGATTTTTGCAATAAAATTGTTGTACAATAATAATACAAATTTTGTATCTTATTTTAAAACAACATTTAATTGCACAAATTGTGCAACTATCCGAGTTTTTGGCTCAATTATCGAATGTTTTTATAATTTCACCATTGGCTCAATTATCCGAGGTTTCGATAATTGATTTCCTCGTTTAATAGAGTCATAAACTTGGATTCTTTAGTGGCGCAATTAAGCAGGGACTACTGTAATTGAAATACACATTTTTTTAGATATTGGGGGATTTCACACAAGCCTAATTGTGCTGACATAAAATTGCAGTTTGTAGGCTTTTTCAGTGAAGAGAGTGGTTTTTGGTTGGCACAATTTTTCAAACAGCTTAACCCCGCACAAGCAGAACAAAACTAACACATACACACTTATGAAAACACAGGTTCTGCTTTTTTTTATGCAGAGCGATTTTTAGTATTTAGTCGTCCATCGACGCGTAAAGATGAATACATGAATGATGAATTTTATTATGATTGAATTCAATTTTCTTAAATTAAGTTTGAAGTTAATTTGAGTTGATTTTTATATGTATTTTACAGGGAAAAAAATGAAAACGAACTTTTTGTCAAATATGAATAAAATATTAATTGAAACCTTCTTTATTTTCTTCTTATGAATAAAATATTAATTGAAATCTTCAGCTTCTAGGAGTAATGATACAGCTTGCAACTTACAGGCACCAGAAATTCATCCTAAAATTATTGTCAATTCATCATCAATTATTTCAGCCATATTTCCGCCAAGTATGTTCCGCAATTTATGTATGTGTTTAACGAACGAAAGGCAAACGTAAAATAAATAAATAAAATTCTAACACACACAAAGCTGTGTATACGTGCACAATTTTATGCCAGCATAATTAGTCTAATGTGAATACGAAAGATCAGAAGTTGTGCGGATTAAAAATTAGTCTTGTGTGAAAACCCCCATTAAAATGTTGAAAGTATCATTTCGCTCAGCTATAGGAAGTTATATAAGGCTGTAAATACTAGGCGCGAACAGCTAAGCCGCCGCCGCCGGCTAAAATTGTCCTTTCAGCCGCCGCCGAAGTATTTCAGTCGGCTTGTTTCTCTGACCCTTCATATCAAAAAAGCAAATATGGCGGTAACAGAGAATTAAAAAATGAGAAAAAAAATTAATTTTGATACATAATTATACAAAAAATGTTACCGGCTTTTAATGGGTTAAGCATTAAAAAAAAATAGTATTTCCTGAAAGATCTCTTCAAAAGCTTTTAAAATAACACCCATATTGACAATCGAATATTTTATTGAAAAATATTTTACTTATTATTTAGTTCTCTATCGCTTCATTTTTGTTTTTAGTTTTTTGATTGGAGTTACTACATTGTTCCAAATGATATGGAAAAATTTGAGGAAGGCGTGATGTTTAGCCTACTGGACATGGACCGATCTTGCTGATTTTTAAAAGCACCTCTTTCGACACTATGTCTGATCTATTAGCCTTTTTAAATTTTCCATAGCTCATCTAGTGCCCAGGCAAAGTTGAATTCAACACTAACACCGACGAAAATTACTCAATCGAATTCGCTACGCACAAGGACTCACGAAATGGATACTGTAGAAGATAAAAACCGAATGCAAAACTTAGATATACCTTGTTTCCACTTTTTGTGAATGGCATAAAAATGTGTTTCATAAATACTTGGTGGATAATTAGGTGCTCCACATCTTTTAAAACCTTCTTGAATTGCATAAAATTTAATTTAAGACACATAGTTGTAGCATCTTAAAGTTTGAAATTTACAATAAACTTCAAAAGTAGACACTTATTTTTGCAACTGTCATACATATAAAGAACAACATCCTTGTAATATCAACGTATCAGATATTTTTTAAGCAGTCTTGTTCAATTCAGCTTGGAACTCTGTGCCAAAATCAATGCAATTCGTATTCAAAAACGTATTTTGTAAATGTATTTCCTCTTTCAATTTTTTTATTAATTCATAGCTAATTTCTTTATTGTTACTTATTTCTTGTTGATGCCATTTCTCATTAATTTTAACAATTTCGATTTTTGCATTTCAATGCCTTTTAATACATACTGGGCCGATAAAAAGATACGTACAAATATAGGAGGCATAACGAATTTCGTTAATTTGCCGGCATACATTTTTAATTAATCGTAAACAAATAAGGCAAAGATCCAAAGTTTTTTTTTCTTTTTTAATTGCAATGTTATCGTAAAGAAATATTCGCATGGTATATTAAAAACCGGAAGGTATAACGCTTCGCCATTTTAAATTAATTTATCGCCAAAACGGATTTTTTGGCCCCAAGTTTGGCGAGGAATTGCCATAAGTGACAACATTCCGTTCTAGCAAAAGTTAGTAACGATTTTTAGATACTGAACAGACCTATATTTCAGCAGCTCAAAAACGACTTAAGCTATGCGAGAAGTTACCACACTTTGATGAGAAACAATTCATTTAACTGAGAAAAGGTAAGCACTGTTCGTCGATTCGACGAAGAAACTAAAAAGAAGGAATTTTTTTTAATTCAAATATGTAAGATTATTAAAACCGGTAAATTTTTTTTCCTAAACTATTGCAGGTAAGAGTTTAATGGAAACACGTATACATGTAAATTAATAAGTACTAACCGTGGGTTCTATGAACTGTCCGTTTAATAAAACGCGTGTTTTATTTTTACTGATTCAATATAGAATCAATTTTTTTGTTATCCCAAATTTTTATTACAGTATTTATTTTCTTATTTATTTATAATTATTTTAATCACCTTATTTACGCTTGATTTTAATTATGGTTTAAATACAATAAATTTTACTTTGTCAGAAATTACTTACAATGCAAATTTTAAAGCAAAAATAAAAATATTAATTTCGATTTACTTTAAACCGCTTGTGATTGCACTTTAATTTGATTGGCAAAATTACAATAAATTTTGGTTTACCAAATAATTGATCACAAAGCATAATTTAAATAATTTAATTATTAATATGTATTCACGCCTGCTGCAAATTTGTACTGACAATTAATAAGGGTATTCACACCTGTTGCAAACTTGTGTCAGCATACAAATTATAGATCCTTAGTTACTTTTCGTTTAAAAATTGTGTTTTTTACAGTGACAGCTATTTTTTTAATATTATTATTTTAAATATGAAGTAGAACGTTAACATAAGATTCTTTGCTCTTATTTCGATCAAAATGCTAAATTATAATACAAAAAACTGTTAGAGATTCTGAACTTATTGTAACTACCACTTTTTAGATATATTTTTTATTTTTTTAATAGAAATATAAACAGTATTGCACTGCTACAAAATAAATAAATTTTATAACAAAATAGTACTTCCTTTTGTTAAAACTCTGAGATATAAAGAAGCAAAAATTTTGGCTGTGTTATAAAAATTTAAAAAGTGATCAGAAATTCAATAAACAATTAATAAAAAAAAACTGTTATATAAAGATAGTGCAAAGTGTTCAAAATTACAATAAATAAAAATGACTGATTGCAGTAATATAAATCAGCAATTAGAGGCGCAAGTGGTATTCGATGTAATGAAGTACGAGTATGCGTGTGTATCACTTTACTAAAAAATGTGTCGGGATTGATCAATACTCAGCAAAAATATTAGATGAACAGTATTTTGTGCGGTTTTCATGCGACGATTGTATGCAATACATTCAGAATGTTGATCTTGTCTAAAGGGAAATACAAGGAGTCGTTAATAAAAACAAAATATTATTAAAAGAATACAATCATGAATTTAAAAGCTCATTAAAAGAAAATGAAGGTGAAATTAAAGCATTACTTGAAGCTTTTGAAAAAAGGTATGATGAGAGAATTAGAAAAATTGATAATATTCAGAAAATATGTGAAAATAATTTGCAAGAAGTAATGAAATTACATGGAAATATAAATGAAACAGAAAACAAAAATGAGGATATTTATCACAAAGTAGAGCAAAAAAAATGTAAATATGAGTAACGAAATAAGGAAAATTGTTAAAGGCACTAATATAAAAGCAAAACTATAACAAATAAAACAGTGAAAAGCAAAGTGCTGAGAAAACAAAAGCTGAACTGAACGAAAAAGTAAATCCTACAAATTTTAAGATAACAAATGTTGAAAACAAAAAAAAGGTACTTTAGTTATTCAAAGCGCAGATATAAAAGAAAGAGAAAAAAATTAGAGAGGTAATACAAAATAATATTAGTAAAAGCTATGAGGTAAAGGTCCCAAAACAAATTGAAATGCAAACTATAATTACGGACTTGAATTTTAAATAAACAGAAAAAGAGTTAATAGAAAAACTTAAAAATCAAAATGAGATTCTAAATAACAGTGAATTAGATTTATAAAATATTTGAAACAGAAAGGCATAACAAAACATTATTTAATGCTAAACTAAAAATTGACACTGATTCGTATCCAAAAACCATATTATATCAAAAACTAAATGTCGGATGGGATAGATGTAGAGTGTTCGTCGGTACAAATATTACAATGTTTTAAATGCCAAGGTTACAACCATAAATCAGCTAATTGTAAGAATGAGGAAATATGTTACATGTCATAATAATCACAGAAGTAAAGATTGTAAAAAGGAAATTATAAATAAATATATTAATTGTATAAAACAAAATAGAAGACTTAACTTAGGACTTGATGAAAACCATGGAACTATAAGCAGAGAATGTCCAGTATACAAAAATAAACTAAGTTTAAAAAAGAAATTAAAGGGTGTAACAATTTAACAATCACAGAAAATACATGGTATATATACAAACATTCAAGGACTAATAAATAATTTTTACCAACTGGAAATTTTAGCAGAAACGGTCAAGCCAGAATCTATTATGTGATCAGAAACCCCTCTAACAGATCAAATTGATGAAAACGAATTTAATTTAAAAGATACGATCATTACGCTACACTATCAAATTCATCGAAAACTGGTGGAATAATATTATATTCCAAAAAAGCATGGTATATAAATAAAATAAAAGAACTCGTAATAGACTTTAAACATTGGATTAGTGCTCATATGACAAAGCATAAAAATAGAGCATTAATAATTGTTATGGTATATCGATCCCCAAGCAGCTCAAAAGCAGAATTTTGTCACAGTTTTTAACGGTTTCTTGATGAAGTTTGTGAAAACAGTTGTGACATTGTAATAGCAGGAGATTTCAATATAGATTGGAACAAAGATTTTTGCAAAAATAAATAAGGAAGTATTTTAAATGATTGCGGTCTTAAGCAGATTATAAGCGAATATACCAGAATCACGAGTTTAATTGACTACATAATAACAAATTGTTAATTAATTACTGCAAATAGTAATATTATAAATATAAAATAGCAGATCATAAATGCATAGACATATTTTTTGAACATAAAATAATCGATCACGAAAAAGAAATAGAAATTTTTAAATACAATAGAAATAGTTTTAAAAATAAAATATGTGCAATATTGCAATATTATCAATTAAATAATTTAGACGAATATTTCAAAGATTTTGATATATGCTTAGAAAATGTAATTCGGAAATTTACAATTAAAAAAATCGTAAGTATAAAGAATAACAACAATTAGTTTAACAATGAACTTAGACTGATAAAAAGAGAAAAAATAAATAAATATCAAAAGGCAATTATAGAAAACACTGCTACAGCATGGCTTAGTTATAAAAGAATTAGAAATTATTACAAAGTAAAAATTGAAAAGAAAAACATAATTACATAAATAATAAAATCACTAACTCGAGCAATCCAAAAGAAATGTGGTCCAATACCAAAGAATTAGTTATAAGAAAACCCAGAAATGTGATAAAGTCTGTGATATATAATGGAACAGAATATAATAATGACTTAGAAACAGCTGAAAATTTTAATAAGTATTTCGTTAATAGTATTAGATAAGTACCAAACTAAATAGAACTTGTGCAATATGAGATTAATAATAAATTTAAATTCCGTGCAATAACAATAATAGAATTGAAGGAAATATGTAAAAAATTAAGAAAAAACCTGACTATAAAAGAATATCAAGAAACATTATATTAGATAACTTGGACATAATGGCAATGCTTTAATTGATATAAATAAATCTCTAGCAACAGGAAGGAATCTATAATAACGCCTATTGAAAAAGTAAAGAATACAGCAATATGTGAGGAATATCGACCGAACAATTCTTAAAAAATATTTGAAAAAGTTATTAAAAAAGTAGTAAAAATTAAACTAGAAAACTATTTAGAACAAATTAATTTACTATAAAAATACCAATCTGGCTTCAGAAAAAAATATTCATGTGAATCAGCAGTAAATTACATTATGAACAGATGGAAATACAAAAAAAAACAGTTAAATATTGGCGATTTTCCCCAACTTTAAACGTGCGTTCGAAACCATAGATAGGAACAATTTAATAAAAAAAATTACATATGTACGGCATTCAAGGCACTGAATTAAAGTGGTTTCAATCATATTTAAATAATCATACGCAAATTATGATAAATTATGATATGAGTAAAATAATAAATCACTGCGGAGTGCCGCAAGGCTCAGTTTTAGGAGCGCTATTACTTATATCAATGATATGGAAAATGTGTTAGATAAATGTGAAATCGTCCTTTATGCAGACGATACAATGATATTTGCCGATAGAAGCTAGTTGTTACGAGAATCTATCAAATGGTATCAATAATATAAATAAATGGCTAAAGATGAACAGATTAAAATTAAACGAAAATAAAACCAAAATAATAGAAATAAATATGGATACAAATATACAATTTAGGATAAATAATATAATTATACAAAAAGTAAATACAATTAAATATCTGGGTGTCAAAATTGATAAGGACCTAAAATTCAAAGAACATATTGAATACATGTGTAAGAAAATTAGAAAAAGATCGGTTTTTTAAAAAGACTAAGAATAATCCATAACAGCGATAAATATATACAACACTATTATAAAACCACATTTTGAATATGGATCGACAGTGTTATATTCATGCTGTACGGATTTACAGATAAATAGACTACAAAAAATACAAAATAAAGCTATGCGCACAATATTAAAATTAAATCGATTAACATCAGTTAAATATATGCTAGACAACTTGAATTGGCTTAATATAAGACAAAGACTAGGAGTAAATACAATTAATTTAATACATAAAATGAAAATTGGAGAAGCACCAGAGTATCTGTCGGAGCAGTTAAGATATGTTAAGGAGATTCAACCATACAACCTGAGGAATGCATTAAACTTTAGGATTCAACGAGTGACTACGAGCGCCATGCAGAGATCTCTATTTGTAAAAGGATTGAACCTATACAACAATATACCAAATTATATAAGGAATAAAACCAATAAATATATACTTATGTTAGAAAAGATATTTTTACATAGCTTTTACAAAAACTCTTAATGTAAATCAGAGCTAAAATAATTTAAATAATCTATTAAATATTATATCATAATTGTAGTTAAAAGTAAATAAATACTACTAAATTATTAACAAACAAAAAAAAAAATAAATAAATAATTTGTATAAATAATGCTACGAATACTTTTTGATAATTAGTATCAACCTTAAATAATGCAAGCTATTTCCTGTTTAATCACTTAAGTTTCTACGTTCTCTGATGTGGTTCAATTACTTAACCAACCACACAAAAAAACTATAATAAAAGGTTCAAAGCTTTTGATTGATCAAATAAAAAATATCAATTCACCTACCCAAATTAGGGAAAATGTAATTAATTAATTAAAATTAAAAGAAAATAATAATAATTAAAAATAAATAAAATTAAAAGAAAAATTTGTATCACCATAGTGGTCTTTTTCGCGTCCAGGTGGATACCTTTTTCACAAAGCTTGATTTGAATTATTACTCCAGAAATTTAACTAAAGAAATTGTTAAGGCACCTATTGCAAAAATGTTTCAACATAATGTAATTTAACTTAATCTTTTTATTTTTGTAAAATTTATGAGTCCCTTAATACTTTCGGTAAGTATATACTACTTATTATATGCATGTATGTACGCATTGACAAATTACATATATACGTACATATACATACATATTTGTTGGCTCTATTTTTTTCTTTACTTTGCAGATACCTATACCGTTAATCCCTTTCATGTAAATTTTTAAGTTTTAAGTTAATTAGAAGTAAGCCAGAAGTCAACTACTAAAATTGCTTTTTTTAATTTACCGCAGATAACGCTGTAAGATGAATATTTTTTTTTAATTTCAACAAACTCAAGTCGAACTCTTAAGCAAAGGAATTTGGCCCAACTGCATCTGAAAAAATTCCGGTGCATCCTCAAAACAGAAACAATCTATCAAACGTAAAATTAACTTATGCCTATGTCGTGACCTGATGTTTTTTTTAAGAAGAAGCAACCAGATGTTTTTTAAACAAAACCAAAATAAACAAAACATAGAATTAATTTTTCGGAATATTAAGGAATTGTGTAAGGCAAGAATATAAATAGGTAAGATGGAGATAGCGGACATCTTTTTTTAAATTTGGAAGATAAGTGGGTTTCAGGCGGAAAATTTTGCGAAAAGGTTAGATCATTCTGGATTGAACTGGGAATGAAGACGGTGTGATGGCGGCCGTAAATTAAAAAAAAAAAAATATATATATATATATATATATATATATATATATATATATATATATATATATATATATATATATATATATATATATATACATATATATATATATATATATATATATATATATATATATATATATATATATATATATATAAAACCTGCAAGGATAATAAAGAAAGAAAAACAATAAAGTGCTTGTGTTTCAAAATAATCAGAGGCCTTTTTTTATTTGTGTTTTGCAAAAATCAACAAAAGAATTACAAATTTATGTGTCAGTTTATAACCTAAATTTTCAAATAAGATTTTAAAATGAAAATATAAGGTTTAACAATATATTTAAAAAGAAAAACTAAAAGTGCAATTGAGATACTGCAACTGGTGAAACTATTAGCTATATGTGCGACAAGTAACAGTCCTATACAATTTCAAGTACAAAGCAAAAAGTGTATGAAAGAAAAATAAAATAATTGACAAATAGAAAAGTTGAAACAAGTCAATAAGCTAATAATAAGATAAATCCAGTATCTGCAACAACAGTATCTCCGACCACATCATCGCCCCACACCCAGCTAGGGAATAACCATTCCATTAGTTCAGCTTTTGCCTTGGTAGACAGCCATTGCCCAAGAGGCCCAGATACGGTATGGGCTCGTAGGGATAGTTTTGATGTCACAAGCTGACGAAAAGAGACAATAAAAAAAACAAATCTTTTTGTAATATGTATGTATGTATTTTAATATATTCAAAATTAAACGTAGCTATTGTCCCCTTAGTTTTTTGAAAGGGTGTCGCGCGTTGAACCGTAGTGTTGAGCTCAAACCTTCAAGCCTTCGTTATTTCTTTTTAGTATGTTAGAGGCCTAAGTTGCCCTTAAAAAAGGAAAGATTTGTTCACCTAAAGTTAGAGAAAATAAAAAAAGAAAAAACTTAATTATTAAACCGACAAAAAAAAAATAGCAAAAAGCAAATTTATTTTTGAATATTTCTTTTTTTAATATACATACCTTTTTTTTAATTTTTTTTTTGCCCAATAAAGATTAAAGTTTTGCTTTTAATTGATCTCGATGTAGATACATGTAAAATTTAGTTTTTATCTTTGTTTAAAAGTTTATCCTTTTATCCTTTTTTTTTTTTAATTTGTAAATGATGTAATAATAAAATTTATAATGAAATTTGAAATTATAAATTTTAAATAATCTTTTGATTTAAAGGATGGTGTAAGCCAAGAGCTTGGTGATGGAAAGGTAGGCGGTGAAGTAACAGAGTTAAGTTTGGGGCAACTAAAATATTAGAAGTTGCCATGGAAGAATTGTTATCAATTCAGAGAGGGAGGGCAATGTAGTTGGCAATAACACCAGCCAACTGGAAGTGCAAAAAGGCGACGATAATAGACGTTTATTTATTTGTGTGTGTGAATATTAGTTTTGTTGGTTTAGTACTCACTTCGGGCTCCATATAAATTGTTCTTTAACGTTTTTTTATCCACTGCAGCAAGATTAGACTGGCATGTTTTATTTTTTTTGTAATAATAAAAAAAAGATAAGATTGGTTGGCAAGAACTCCACCCCATACGGCGAGCCCAAGCCGGAGCATCCGCCATCATGCCAGCCCCGCCGACAATCTGGGCACAATTTGAATTTTTGTTTACCACCACCACCATCAGCTGTGTGCCTGTAGTTTTACTGGCAACACTTATGGTAATTTAAAAAGTTCTACTACAAAAATGGCGCCCAACGTGGGGCCCGAGGTGAGTACTATAGATAGTTTTGTTTATCTGGACGCATTGGATTGCGAAGTGTAAGTCCCGTTTAAGTTTTACAAGAGTCCTTAACGCGTAGCGACACTTGTACAACCTCATGCGTTTAGTAAACACCGGTTTTTATCTTAAAATTTTAGTCTTAATCTATGGCAGTAGGGCCAACGATTAATTGCATAAAATTTTCAGCTAAAAGAAAAGAGTTTTTGTTATAATTTGAACAATAGGCGTTTTTACTCTAATTTTTCAACCATATTTACCGTTTATTTTTAATTTTGTATACCTAGTTTCAGAAGAATGTAAGTCCCGTTTTTCAGGCGTTCCCGCTTAAAACGCGTTGCGACTTGTAGAGAGAATTAGGTAGTTTATAGTTTTCTGTTTTCTAGGCATAGAGTCTTACTTGGTCTTCTTGTTTAGGAGCCTTGTAGCAGCTACTGTACATAGAAACTTCATTCTTTTTATGTTTGTCTACCAACTGTTGTCTGGCTAGTCCTAATACACCATCAGTTATTTTAGGCGATCCCAGTTGCAGTCAAAGCAACACGTTTGGTGACAAACCGTAGTTTCTGTTAGCAACACACACAGTTTTATAGACACACAAATGTTTCTCGAATATAAGCGCAATAAGACTATCAACGTTAGATTGCACGAAATTTTACTTATCACTCTGATTACAATCACCGCTTATACTCCATCACTAAAAGAACCTGTATTTTGCATAAAAGTTTCAATTAGTTAACTGGCAAAAGGGTAAATTGTTTTTAGTTTACCTGTTTTGATTTCGGCTAAGGGCAAAGATTATTTGAACGTTTTTTTATTTATTTTTTTTTTTTTTTTATCTTGTCTCTTTTAATTATCATACCGGTGAGACGGTTAACAGCTAATTTCAAAATTAATCTTAGCGATTTCTTGTTGGAATGGTTTTGACCCGTCTGGGCAGTAAGCAGTTGACAGCTTGACAGTAGTACCATGGCCACAGCAGGAAGCAGTGTCGGCAGTAGTATCGCCAGTAGTACGAACATCGTCACCTCAGGTTTGACCACTACAACTACAGCGACAGCACCAGTGGATACAGCTGACAACCAGCTAAATTTGTCTTTTGATCCGGATGAGTCGACTCACATAGTCGTGTCGGCGGAATTTAGCAGTTTTACTGCGTAAGGCATACGCAGAGAGATGCGTGAGAGTGAGCAACAGCAAGTAAATGCGCAAAATATGATTAGGACCCAGCAAATACAAGAAATTGTACAAGCCTCTATAGGATTATGTCAAACGCAGCTGATGAAACAAATGGATGAAAGAGTCAGGCAAACGCTGCAAGAATTTAGAAGGGATGAATTGAGAAGTCGCTTGCAAGTTACGCAGCACAATACTCACCAGAATTCCGTCACAGGTGATGTCCACTCATTGCAGCCAACAAATGCCACCAGAGATGGTGTGCCTCAAAATATACCGTATTTTCAAACGTCGCAAGTGAGCATGCCAACTTTGCCACCGGCAGAGCCCGCATGTTTCTTTTCACGTCAAGCTCGAGGGGTTAACACTACAGTGACTTACAGTCATCCACAAGCACCTGTTTTTAGTCATCCGCCGCCGTTTATGCCAGCGTCTAGAGGTCATCCAGCTCGAGACCCCCTGGCACCAAACGTATTGCAACAAAACTTCTTCACTGGGGGCTCTCATGAACCTCAGAGTCAACAGCTGCTATTATATCAGCAGCAACAAGTGTCACAGTCATTTTTACAGCCGCAACAAATACCTACGCCAAGTTCTTTAGAGCAGGGCTCAAATCAAACGTATGGGTCTCAAAACAGAATGGACTTGTCTATGTGGGGCATAAAGTTTGACGGTACCAGTAAGTCCTTAAGCGCTCAGGAATTCATTTTCTGCGTTAATGAGTTGGGCCGAGACTACAATTGTTCTGAGATGGACATTTTACGAAGTTTTCACCATTTACTAGAAGGACCTGCTCTGGACTGGTATTGGAACCATCGCAAGCTAGCACGTATTAGCTCGTGGCAGGAGCTAGAGGCGGCTATAATGACGCAATACCAGAGATTCGAAAATGAGTACCAAATTCAAATGCAAATATTGAATAGGCGTCAACTACCACAAGCAGCATTTGAAAACTTTTATAACGCCATAATAAAGTTAAGGAATCAGCAGCGAGCGCCATACGTTGAGAGGTCGTTAGTTGATATAATACGAGGCCATTTAAAACCGTCACTGGCGCGAATGCTGTTTTCTGTGAAGTTGAACACTTTGCCGGAATTGTGCAGGGAGGTGAAAAGGGCCGAAAATCTGCTAGCAGGATAAAGGCAAATGTATCAACAGCGTCCGAACTTTTCTCACCGCGTAAACGAGATTGAGTGTGAAGAAAGGGAAGAGCCAATACCTGAACTAGAGGCTGATGCGATGCGTACTACAGCTAGATATACCTGCTAGAACTGCAAGGCGGTTGGCCATAGTTTTTTTGATTGTCCAGTAACTATACGCAGACTCTTTTGTTTTAAATGTGGCACGGATGGAGTTGTCACCCCAAAATGTTTGAGGTGTCAGAAAAACTGCAAGCGGGAAAGGAAATAACTTCGAGTTATTAACAAGCCTTTATTGTATTAATTCCTTTTAATTTTTTTTTTGAATTGCTTTATGATCTACTTCTCTTGTTTTATCATTCCGTTTTTTTTTTTTTTTTTGTTACGGAAAATCTTCACTTTAAACCAATTTTCTTTATTGCACTTTCACTATAAAATTTTTCAAATGGTTTACACGATTTCGAGAAATAGTAGGGGGTATTTCGCGCCAAGGGCTTGAGAATTTAGCTCCAAATCCTTGGTGGTTTTAGTCCCTGCATTTCGGCCACCTGCTTCTACTCACCTGTTTTTAAGCACATAAAGTTTTAGTTCCTGATTTCGGGAATTGCTGGCCATGTTGCAATAAACACCTACTCGGGGCTGCCTGTTAGAAGAAAAAGAAAGGAAGCATTAGTGGAAAGCCAGTACTGATTTGATATTTAATTAATAACTAGTTCGACTAATGATAAAACTTTAAAACCAATAAAAATTATTTCATTATTGGTCACCAAGTTAGATATCTATTTGGCATTATTTCGTATCGATATGCTACAAATTTCAGTTGCCTTGTCGTTATTGTGGTTTTTAGTAAGTACAGCACAGTTTTCTCTCCACTTGGATGTGGTTAATAATAGCTTTATCTGTTCACACTTTTGATTTTTGTTTCATATGTCTATACCTGCATTAGTACAGCACTTCTTTTATCCCAGTTTAAGCTTGGGCACATATGGACTAGTTACCCGGCGTATTTTCTTTTTAGGGGTTATTGCACTTTTAATTTTTCTAATATAATTTTAAAAATAATTTGCATAAATGCCCAACACCAGTAACATTACGTTTTTTTTTTATTGCTTCACACTAAGCACTTAGGACACACATTTTATTTTCACACCTTTCTTATGTAAATATCAAACAGTTGTATAATAGACACTTACCTTAATTTTGTTTAGAAGCTCTAACCACGCAGCAAAGCTGGACCACACAGCAACCTGAAACGCCTTTACGTTGTCCTGTAAATAAAACGAAAGAAAATGGATAAAATAATTATTTTACAGACTAATGTTTTCTGATTTAAAAAAAAAAATTTACTTACCTTTTTACGTTTTGTTCGCTGCGATGCCGTGAAAGGAAGCGGCCATTCAACGTCCATATGTCCTACAGGAAGTAGTACGTTCAGTGAAGTTGCTAATATATGTATGTTATATTAAGTACTTACCAAATTTTTCATCCGCGTATATCAGCCTTCGGGTTGATGGTAGGCCTTAATTTCTTGGTTGAGCTGAAAAGCAAAAAAATAATTAGTATTATTTACCTAATATTAAGAGGTTGCAAATAAAAACATATTTATTAAATGTAAATTATTTATGTGTCTGGGGTTCATGACTACTTACCAATGTTTTCAGCTTTGTGGTGTTTTAACACTCATACTAGGAAACAGCTTTTCCCATTCATGATAAAGGTTGTAGCGGGGGATGCCAGACCAGATTAAATTAACTGTGGTGAAATTAAGGTAATAATTGTTACCATACGGTTAGTGTTACCGATTTTTGTGTTGGCGATTTTTGGTTGAGAAACAAAAAAAAAAAAACAATAAAATAAAAAATAATTTTTTTTTAATTTTCATCAGGGCGTCTTTTTCCTTCCCATCCTGGCTCCCAGTAGGTACCTCAAGAATGGTTAGGTTTGTCGTGACCGCCCTAATGTTTATTTTTAAGAAGAAGTAACCAGATGTTTTTTAAACAAAACCAAAATAAACAAACCATAGAATAAATTTTTCGGAATATTAAGGATTTGTGTAAGGCAAGAATAAAAATAGGTAAGATGGAGATAGCGGACATTTTTTTTTAAAATTTGAAAGATAAGTGGTGTTACCGCCGCCACTGTATTTTGTATTTTATTGTAATTTACTTACATACAAACAAACATATATGTATATGAACAAAAATTCCTTATTTTACATATCTTCTCATTCCACCGTTGTCCTTATTTACTCTATTAAAATATTCATTTAAATTGTACTAAATTTGTAACTGTTCCGCTTAATAACGGTAGTCTCTTGTTTTGTAAAATATTTAAAATCGAAAGATCATTTTTTAAAGTAAAAAAAAGTAGTTCTTATTGTGATACGGTGGAAACAAGTTGTTTTAAAGCGCGATATACGCAAATTAGTAATTAATAAACAAAACGTGCATATTTAAGCAAAAGTAAAGTGTTTTAATGTTTAATATTAATATTGTGTAGCTCTTAAAAGTTTGTATTACGCCGTGCGAACTCAACATTCTTTAAAACAACTTTACATAAAAACAATTTAATTGGAAACAAAAAACACAATTTGTAAATAAATCTTGTGTGTATCTCTTAAAATCAATGCATCGCAATTTTATTAAAAAAAATAAAAATTAAATCGTGTTTCATAAAGGACTAAATAAAATGTCTCAAACCGATTTTAATTGTAATAAATGCGAATTAAAAGACACCGTTCGTATGGTGCAGTGTGATTCCTGCGATAAATGGTATCATTTTGTGTGTGTAGGGGTAGACTCAAATATTGCTAATGAAAGCTGGAGTTGTTCAAAGTGCCACGAAAAATCAGTGGTCCAAATGAACATGCCCAAAACTACTCAACAATTGGCGCCGGTTGATACAATCGCCGAATTTTCCGACGGAACGCAAGGAACGTCCTCACCTACAAATTACGAATGCACTAGAAAACCAAATAATGTGCCTAAATCCACGACTATTGCCCAAAATGCAATAGAAACGTTAAAATCGTCTCAGTCAACCGTCGTGCAAGATAATGATTCCAGTAAACGGCACTATGAAACTCCCTGTGCTTCGAACTTGTCCTCTCAAACGCAGCTTCGGCTGCAAGTGTTGAAGGAAGAAAAAGAGATTTAACGCCAGTATTTTGAAAAGAAATATAGAATACTTTCTCAAGGTGACTCAATGCAGCCGTCGTGTTCCTTTTCACAAGCATTTTCGTCTTCCCAACCAACAGCTATGCAGATTGCAGCAAGACAGGTAATACCTAAAGAGCTTCCAAATTTTGATGGTAACCCAGAAGATTGGCCGCTCTTTATCAGCAATTATAGGAATAGCACAGAATTAGCCGGTTACACTGATATTGAAAATTTAATGCGCCTTCAGTCGTGTCTCCGTGGTCGTGCTAAAGAACTGGTAAAAAGTAAATTGCTAGTTCCATCTATGGTGGGCGAAATAATTCAAACTCTTGAAATGTGTTTCGGTCGTCCAGAGCATATTCTTGACTCTATGATAGAAAAGGCAACAAAAATTCCTCCATTAAAAGACAAATTTGATAGTATTATTGAATTCGCTCTTACTATTCGAAACATTTGCTCGACGATGGAAGCTTGCAATATGACGGCTCATTTAAATAACCTAATGCTTGTTAAAACTTTAGTCGAAAAATTGCCAAACAATCATAAGCTCAATTGGGCTATGCACCCAAAAGAAAATAAGGTTCCCATAGTGAAATTATTTAGCGATTGGATATACGCTATAGCTGTTGCAGCTAGCCAAGTAGTATCCCCAGCAATGTGTAAGAAAAGTGGTTCAGTGAATACGCATCAAAGTAGCACAAATAAGCCAATTTGTTTTTCATGCAAAAGCGAGGCTCATAAAATCCAGACTTGTGGTGAGTTCGCATTATTAAATTTAGATGCTAAATGGAATTTAGTAGAAGAAAATAAATTGTGCCGTCAGTGTCTAAATCTTCATCGTCGTAGATGTTTCTCAAACAAACAATGTGGTATTAATGGCTGTACAGTAAAGCATCACCCATTGTTGCACAAGCATGCTAATGTGCCCGAACGGAGAGAAATAGTAAATGCACATAGTGGTGAAGAGAGATCGTGTTTAAGAATACTACAAATCCGTGTTTACTTTAATGGTGGCTTTGAAGACACATACGCGTTTTTGGATGAAGGCTCATCAGTGAATCTAATGGAGCAAACATTTTTTAACAAACTGGGACTAAAAGGTAAGAGTGAACCTCTAGAGCTACGATGGACAGGCAATACTACACGGTCTGAAGATGATTCAATGAAAATTAACCTGGAAGTTTCTAGCGTACAAGCTGAATCCAAATTCTCTTTATACGACGTCCGTACAGTTAAAAACCTTGATTTGCCCATTCAGTCTCTGAATTTTGCTGAAATATTAAAAGCTAACCCGTATCTCAAAGGCCTAACAGTAAAATCAAATAAAAATGCCAAACCAATGATTTTGATTGGGCTTAACAATTGGAGAGTGGCAGTCCCGATGAAAATAAGAGATGGTGACCGTGGGCAACTAATAGCAACAAAAACACGCTTAGGCTGGACGTTGCAGGGTGGTGGAAAAATTTCCGAAAAGTCAGCCTCATTAAACATTCATATATGTAAGTGCGAGGACTGGTATAAGGAGCTTCACGATGAAGTAAAAGAGTATTTTGCCCTAAAAGTCTCTCAGGAGAAAAATATTTTATCAGCCGAAGATGAAAAAGCCATGCAGATTCTTCGGAGTACAGCTGTAAAGAAGGAACAACAATTTGAGGTAAATTTGCTTTGGAGAAATAAACAAGTATCGTTGCCCGATAGTTACGAGGTAGCACGTCATCGATTAAAGTGTCTGCAGAAAAAGTTTATAAAGGATCCACAACTACAGCAAACCATGCAAGCTCAAATTGATAAACTTCTGCTTAAAGGCTACGCAAGAAAGGTGTTGGGCTCAGAAGTATATTCATATCCCGGTCGTACGTGGTATCTCCCAATTTTTGTAGCACTTAATCCTAACAAACCGGGTAAAATACGTATAGTGTGGGATGCAGCAGCAAAGTCGAACGGTGAATCCCTTAATGATTTTTTATTAAGTGGTCCTGACCTGCTCACCTCGCTCTTTAATATTTTAATTGGATTCCAAGTTGGTCTAATCGCGATTTGCGACGACATAGCTGAAATGTTTCATCGAATTAAAGTAAAGGATGAAGATATGCACACACAACGATTTCTGTGGCCCGCAAGCAGTAATCAAAGTGAACGTCATACTATGTACGTGATAAAGGCATTAACTTTCGGCCTTAACTGCGCGCCGTGCATTGCCCATTTTGTTCGAAACAAAAATGCAGAAGAATTTCGCGATAAGTATCCCCGAGCATTTAAAGCAATTACGAGCTACCACTACATGGACGATTTTATCGACAGCGTCGACTCAGAAGAAGAGGCCCTTGAACTGGCGACAAACGTTAAGATGATCCACGCTTCTGGAGGCTTGCAAATGAGAAATTGGGCTACAAACTCTACTTTAGTTAGGCAACATTTATGCGACGATGAATCAGCCGCAAGAAATTTGTTTGGAGCGGTGGAGAAAATTCTCGGTATGTATTAGGAATCCAATAATGATGTTTTTCGGTATAACTCCAGATTCTCAAGGCTTAAAAGAAATGTGTTTCAAACGAATGTGGTTCCCACTAAAAGAGAAGTCCTTCAAGTTCTGATGTCTATATTTGATCCACTTGGATTTATCTCACATTTTACAATTGGCTTGAAAATTTTACTGCAAGATGTTTGGCGCTCAGGCACAAAGTGGGACGAGGAACTTAATAAGGAGCTACAATTAAGACTGAGTTACATAGGCGATTGGCCAGATATAACCCACCCAAAAATTGTGTACTGAGCTAGTGGACAGCCCGGACAAGAATACATTTTTCCCGTAATGATTTGGAAACTTAGCTCTGGACCGAGAACCAGCGCGACCTGACCTGAGTGGTAAAACGTCGGATCCGCCAACTGCAAGCCGGGAAAATGCTCCCGCACAACCTCTGACACATCCTCCATTGTGGTTCTTATACCCTTCATTTTTAAAACTTGCTGTCAGGGAAATTCTTTTTAAGGGATCATACAACGATCGAATGGTTATACGGCAATAGGACCCCGTAACCGGAATATTTAATTTTTTAATCAGCTGTTCGCTGATGTAGCTGACGCTACAGCAGAGGTCTATTACCGCACGAACCTGTATCTGCCAGTCCCCTAGAATAAGTTTCGCCTGCAAGGTCGGCGAAAAATTCACCACATGGTGCAGTGGTAACGAGGTTACACTGACCATATGTGACAGCAAAATGTTCTTCGATTTCTTATTCTTTTTGGTGCCCTTTTCTTCAACACGCTTCGGGGAATGCAGCAGGGTATTGTGATCTCCCTGACATTTGTTGCACTTTCGGACGCTTCGACAGTCATTTAACATGTGATTGCTGGCCAAACAGCGTGAGCAATGGCCCCAAGTCAGCACGTGACGCAATTTGTTCTCATGAACAAGCTGCCGAAACCGAAAGCACGCTATTAAAGGGTGATATTTTTTGCGGATGCTACTGTTGAGCGCACTGGAGCCTATCCCTTTATTTGCACGCACGTTTTTCGGGCCAGAGCTGTCCACTAAGCTGGAGGATCCAGTTGGTGCAGGATCCGTTGATGCCGGTACCACAGCGACAGGTTCATCCACTATGGAAAGGGATTCAGGTAGTTGCGATTCCACTACCATGGAAGCCGTTGTCGAACGTATGGTGCAGGGTGCTTCAGTTATCGGATCTGCTACTCCATCTCCTCCTCATAATCATCTAGCAGGGCACCTTCATAAATGGTTGACAATGTGGCCATAATACTAGGAAATAAGGTGGGTTAATACATAGTTATTACAAGTTAATTGGTCGTTTCACAACCCCGTTCTCTGTGCGAACGTCGGCAACGCGCACATGATCATCACTTCCTGGATACGTTCTTATTACGCGACCTAATTTCCAGGAAGTTGGAGATAACTGTTCATGACGAATAGCAACCAAGTCGTTTACGGCTATGTCCCTGTCAGGAAATTTCCATTTATAGCGTTTATGCAAGTTATGGAGCTATTCCTCTTTCCATCGTCGACAGAAATCATGGGAAAATGCCTACAATTTGCGATATCGATTCATTAAACCTATAGGTGACTCATAAATAGATGGTTCCGGTGGTGCCAATATTGGACCGCCTATTAAAAATGACCAGGAGTCAGGGCCACAGGCTCGTTAGGATTGTCAGACATAGGACATAAGGGTCGAGAATTCAAGCAAGCCTCTATCCGCGCAAGTATGGTAGAAACCTCTTCGAAGGTATATTTTACCGATTGAGCCTCCTTTCTAAAATGAAGTTTAAAACTTTTAACAGCAACTTCCCATAAGCCACCCATATGAGGCGCACCTGCCGGGATAAACCGCCATGAAAGGCCCTGAACGGCAAAAGTAGAACACAGTCGAGCCTGACTCTCCATCAGAAAAGTATGAAAATCTCTCTCAATCTCATGGGAAGCTCCTACAAAATTGGTTCCATTATCAAAAAATATTGTCAGTGGACAACCACGTCTAGCAATACACCGATGTAATGCCGCCAAAAACGAATCTGACGTTAAAGCAGTCGTTGCTTCTAAATGGACTGCTTTAGTGGAAAAACAAACGAAGATACACACATAGCCCTTCGTTATCCGGCAGGATCTACCAGTAAAAATTTTCAGATCAAAGGGACCTGCAAAATCAACACCCGTAGTGGTAAAAAGTCGCTCTAAAGTAGTGCGTTCCGGAGGTAAACCTACCATTATCTGAGAACATGAGCGTTTTTTATCTAATACACAATGCTTACAACGATTTATTATAGTCCGTACTAGAACCTTAAGTCGAGGCACCCAATATTCAATGCGCATAATCCTCAACATCAACTGATTGCCGCCATGAATAAAAATTAAATGCGCGAATTCCCCTAAAAGAACAGTAAGCCGACACGAATAAGGAAAAATAATCGTATGTTTTTCCGTGTAAGACAAAGATGGCGACTTTACCAAACGACTATTCAGTCTCATTACTCCTTTATCATCTAAAAAGGGATTAAGTGAACTAAGCGAACTTTTCGTTAAAATGTTTTCTCCTGCTAAAAGAGATTTATATTCTTCCACAAAATTAACCTTCTGAACCAAAATTACTAAACGCAATCGAACCTTTGTAATCTTATCACTTGAAATGGAAGAATAATCAAAAGATTGTTTGTCTCTAAGCGAAGCATGTGTCATAACAAAAAAACGAAACATGTAAGCAATTACCCTAAGAGCACGATCAAGTCTAGAAAAATGGTCAAGAATATCCTCATATTTCGAAAAAAAGAGGCGTGTGCTCTAACAGCTCTAGCTTCGACATCTGTGTCCAACGGGGAGAGATCATGAATCTTCCACTGAGACTTAGGCTCTCGAAGCCACGTGGGTCCGTGCCACCAGAGTTCACGCTTTGCCAGATCTGTGGGCGAAAGTCCCCGACTGCCTAAATCCGGTGGATTTTCTTCCGATCCAATATGATACCAACTATGCTTCCCTACATTCTCCTGAATCCGACAAAAACGTTGTCCAGCTATCCGGTGTTTTTCTCAACCAACACAGAACAATAGTGAAATCTGTCCAAAAATACACTTACCTTATCGGAATATCAATCGCTCCAATAACGGCTGTTAACAGCTCTGAGGCCAAAACTGAACCGCAAAGTTCCAAGCGAGGTAGCGAAATCGATTTAATTGGAGCCACTTTGCAAGAGAGCAAACAAGTATAGATTTGGTCACATGCTACGACACGAACATAAATCACCCCCGAGTATGCTTTTTCTGAGGCATCAGTAAAACCATGAAGATCCAATAATGTCCCAGGTGCATAGTGCACCCATCTGGGTATCCGGATTTCATTTTTTTCCGTATAAAAGTTGACAAATTTTCTCCATTCCCTGTCCGTAGAAGGGACTAAAAAAACATCCCAGTCAATATTATCTCGCCAGATACTCTGCATAATTATCTTAGAAGTAATTATTGCCGGACCTATCAATCCTACAGGATCATACAATTTGGTGATTATAGACAACACTTCTCTTTTCATGTAACGTGCCGTCTCGGCTATAGGCTCTACACGAAAGTAAAAGGAGTCCAACTGAGCACTGAATACCCAATGTTTTCGAGTTACTAGATTCAACAAATACTAAAATTTTAGAATCCACAAGATATTCCGAAGGAAGGCCTTTTTGAAGTTCAATGTCGTTCGAAGTCCATTTTCTTAACTCAAATTTAGCTGAAGACAAAGCAGATATAAGCTGATTTCGTGCCTTCAATACAGACGAAATATCTTGAGCCCCTGTCAATACGTCGTCAACGTACATATCCTTGCGCAATATATTAGCCGCAAGAGGGTACTCCGTCTCTGAGTCTTCTGCGATCTGTAACAGTGTCCGTATCGCCAGATAAGGAGCACAGTTAACACCGAAAATCACAGTCTGCAATTCATACGTCTTCACTTCCTCTGCCGGAGAATATCGAAAAAATATACGCTGATATGGCGTATGAGCAGAATCCAACCGAATTTTTCTATACATCTGAGTAATATCGCAATTAAAAACAAATCGAAATAGCCTCCAACGCAGAATAAGTAGAACTAAATCTGATTGCAAAGTGGGTCCCACATAAAGACAATCACTTAAACTACTTCCATTAGCGGTTCTATTTGATGCATTAAATACGACACGCAATTTCGTAGTTTTGCTATCCGGCTTAAATACCGGGTGATGAGGAAGATAACAGGAGAATGAAGGACCATTAAAAGTATGTACTACAGGCCTCATATGACCCAAACTCAAATACTTCTAAACAACACTATCATATAATGCCTTAACATTGGGCTTCCGCAAAAGTGAGGCCTCATTTCTCAAGAATTGTGCCATAACACCCTGTCTTGAAAAGCCTAAATTAATAGAATTAGGAAATTCCGGCCTAAAGGGTAGCGTCACTACATATCTGCCGTCGGAATCGCGTCGCGTAGTTCTTCTAAAATTGTCCTCACAAAATTCATCAGCCGGTGATAATATTTTCGTTTTAGGGGTTTTCTCAAGTTCCCAAAAGCGAAGCAGATTTTTATTCAAATCGTCCCCTGCATAAATCCCTATAGTAGTCGCATACACTTTCACACGTGATTCTTGAATAGATCCCGTAACGATCCATCCAAATACGGTATTCTGAGCCAGCAATGTCCCTAAAACATCACGACGAATTCCGCCCAAAATTAGCTGAGGATATAAATCCGCCCCTAAAAGTAATTCAATCGGTCTGGATTGATAAAACCGGGGGTTAGCTAGTTGTAGATCCGAAAAATTATCCCGAAGACTCGATCCCAATAGGAAAGAGGGCAAATTGCCTGATATATTGGGTAATATCAGGGCCATGGTTTCCAATAGAATAGATATATCTAAAGGAGAACCAATTTTCAAAGCGCAAACCTTTCTTGCAGCAGAAATCGTTTGGTTAATACCAGAAACTTTGACATTCGTCGAATGTGCAGATAGTTTCAACCGATTGCGTAAATGTTCAGAGATAAAAGAAGATTCTTCAGCAGGGTCAATAAGAGCGCGAGCGGGGTATGTCATACCCTGATGAATAATATTCACCATATCTGTTCCCAGAAGCACCTTTCTATTCTGAGAGACATGAAAAACCTGTCGATTAGAGGTACCATCATGATATATTCCACTCGATGTAGAAGGTAGGGAAGAGTTCACATTGGCACCCTGTGCGATGTTACCCGAAGCCGGTGCCGAATTATCCCTAGCCGAAATCTGTAAACTTGTTTCATTACGATGCAGTAACGAATGATGAAGATTTATTACACGTCGTACAATTAAAGTCACTTTTGCATTGACAAGCAATTCACGCAACAATGAAATCTTTTCACATTTGTAAATCTTTCCGAAATCGAAAGATTTTTAAAACGTTTACAAGTCCTCAAAAAATGACCTGAAGAACGACATAAAACGCCTGACCTTCTGTCCAGAAGATTTTACAGATGGCTGTGAATCCTTAAGATCACGAACACACTCTAGAGTCTGAATTCTTTCCGTCAGAAAAGCATCAAACTCTTTTCAAGTAGACAAGACCGATTTATTACGAACACCCTGTTCCCAGAGACTAACCGTAGACGTAGGCAAACGCTGAATGCACATAAAAATTAAAATCGGATCCCAATTATCCGTTGCGACCTGATATACTAAAAGTAAAGTAAGACAATTATTAACTCCGCGCTAATTTTAATTGGTTATTAACCAACATACGAGGGTTCTCATATGCCTCTTTTAAAATTTGCCACGCCTCGTCAAACCCTTCATTACTCAACGGACACTTCGACACTATCTCATTCGCTTCACCGGCGGTCTTACGTATCAAATGACAAAGCCGTTCAACATTACTAAGGCGCGAACTATTAATATATATTGCAGTAAATAAATCCGTAAATGCGGGCCAAGCAATATAATCACCTTCAAATGTTTTCATATCACAAGGAGGCAAGGAAAATTATGGTCAAAACTACCCGTATTGGAATTCATCGAAGTGGAACAACCCGCCTTTGGGGCCGCTTGGAAATTATGAACTTTTTCATTAATAGCAGCCGAACATTTCAAATACGCTACATATGTGGACTGATACTAAGACGAAGCTACCTCTACATCAGTAGGCTCCACCTTAGCACTGTCTTCAAAAAAGTCCAAACAAGCCTCATACGAAGACTTAACTTTTTCCCATAAACTCTTTAATTCGACACCCTGAATCTCCAGAGTGTAAATGGTATGCATTTCGTCACGAAACTCGCAAAAATTTGATTCAAATTTAATAAGCGCATCCGATGCTCTTATAAATTTATTTAGTGGTGATTTTGACATATTTCTTTTTTTAATAATTAATCCACGGGAAAATTCTTGTTGTTTCTCAGGCAAAAATGTTTTAATTTCTCACTTAAATATAATAATTTTAATCAATTACGATTTGTTTGAAAATAGAAAATTTTTCAATAAAAAATTAATTAAATGCACTAACAAACCGCATTACGAAAAGTATTCACAAATAGTCCAAGAAAAATTAAAACTTTTTACCGAATTGACTGTTGGGTTACAGTCGGTTTTGCGACAAAAACAATTATAATAAAAAAGAAAAAACTAGTTGATTGTAAGTGTTTAACAAATATATACGTGTGTATGTATATACGCACTTTATTACACTTAGTAATTATTTTATCAACTTATTATTTATCTATTTAATTAATTTAATGTTTACCCACTAAATATTCTATTTTAATATAAAAAATTGCGAAAATATTTTATTATATTTTTTATTGTCTGCGGTTGATTTAATCTCTACAAAAACACAAGGGTTGTTACACGATCAATCACAATAGGTAAAAAAAAATATTCACAAACAACAATTAGTGTTGATATGATGAAGGTGATGATCCTTTGAAGAAAAAAAAGAATATTAATATCCTCTAAAAAAATTCTCAGGATCCGGCTTGAAGGACCAAAATGTTGGGGTGTGTTGGGCAGAAAAAGAAATTTGAATAAAAAACGCAATTGTTATAATTTTGTGAAATATATTTTATTAATAAAGATTTTTACCTTGATATGCGGGTGTGTTCTTTCTATGTATAAAACACAATAACTTTTTTACAAGAAGCAAAAAAAAGATGGCGAAAGCAAAGTTTAGTTGAACCGTTAACGGTTTCAAAAAATGCCATTAAAGTAAATACTCCCAAAAAATACACGGTTTACTAAAGGATTAGAATTTAGATTTTTTCAAAGTCACCACAGTAACAAATTAGGAATTACATAAAACTTATGATTAATTAAAAAACCGAACAATTCAACCTAAACCTAATCTCTGCCCATTGGCAACAGTTATGTCCCTCTGCATTCCACGAATATTAACACTACCTACAGTTTCCGTTGTAGGTGTTATGTATTTGGACGCCTTAGCCCGAAAATCTATTGATATCAGACCAGCTATAACAAAAGCTGCTTCGTCTGACACAGTCCGAAAGGCACAGCATACTCGTAGGGCAGTAAGCCAATACACGGAAGTAAGGAGTTTAGCATTATTTAAAAACTTCAAAGAGTCTGACAATATGTAAGATGCATACAGAATAGTACTTTTCACAACTTCATATAATAGTTTCCTCTGCAGGTCTTTTGGTCCCCTTGTGTTTGGCGTTATTCGGGATAATGCTAGACATAATTTTGTAGTTTTTGAACTTATATACTGCAATTGATTGTTTAAGGAGAGACGGCAGTCAGTCATAACGCCTAGAATTTTAAGATACGGCTTTGTCTCTATGCAATACGCTCTAATGTTTATCTTAAAAGTTTCTCTAGATTTACGACTGCTAATTAATACCGCTTCGGTCTTGTGATCTGCTAAGGTTAATCCCACAGATGAGAGCCAGGATCGCACGACTCGTACGCTAGCATTGTCAACAATTTTTGCTTCTTATAGCTGTTTGGCTACACACACTTATGCTATATCGCCAGCAATTGAAACTCTTTCTGGTAGTTTTATACTTAGAACACCATCATACATTGCGTTCAATAGCAGTGGGCGAAGAACAGATCTTTGAGGGCGCCCATTTTCACCTAGTACCGCTTTGTTCCTTTATCAGTATCATAAGAAAGAACTCTGTTTCGGAAATAATCCTTTATTATAGCTAATAATTATCGCAGAATATTCAATCGAGTAAGGGTGTTCACAATAGCTTCCCAATTCCCTGTGCGTTACTACTACCAGTACCCTTTTGCACAGGTTGTCAATCTTTTGCAAATTATGCTCTCAAGCAATTTCCCGCTTGTGTCTATCATACATAGAGGTCGATAGGAGGACGGTTCATGTATAGTTTTCTTATCTTTTGGCAACAAAACCAATTTTTGTGTCTTCCACATGGATGGAAAGATTCCTTGTCGCAAACATGCATTAATCAGGGATGTAAATTGATTAGGACAACACTTGAAGGATTCGGTTTCAGCATTTGTCACGGGGGGATAGGTATACGAGTATATATCTTTGTGGTCGTTACGATCAAGGGTAGTCGGTATTTCATAAGGAAGAAGGTGTTCTATGATTCTTTTAAGTACTAACTCATCTGCAGGTGCTGATGGTTCAGCATTTAAGTTTCTTTGTTACTAATTGGTAAGCAAAGCCCCACGGATTATTCTCAAGATCATCACAGATTTTAAGGAAACAACTTGTCTTGCTTCTGCGTATCGCTAACTTTAGCAATTTTCTCTTAGCTTTAAATGTTTAGTGATGACTATCATTCTCCGGCCTGCCACGCTTTCTCGTATATTGTCGGCTAGCATAAAACATTCTGATCTCAGTTGAGCTATTTTTTCATTCCACCAATAGACTGGTTTCTTATTTATGTTGTTTTTCCTTCTCACCATAGATGCATAACATGCTTTAGAGATTATGTTTATCTATTGTTCTGCCATAGCTTCAGGTTGGCCATTCAGATTTATATCCTCTATTGAGGTTTTGAATACATCTTTATCAAGTGTGTTAACTTTACAGGCTGTCAACTTCGTTGTCCGCCTATTGTCAGGTTCGGATGGGTATTCAAGTGCTATATCTATAATTATAGCATAGTCATCGCTGTGTGTGTAACGATCAGATAGACTCCATTTAACTCGCCCTGCAATCCTACTGGAAAAAGCTATGTCAATAATTAATCCACTTTCTCCTTTGTTAAAAGTTTGTTTGCTTCCTGTGTTCATCAAACCAAGTACCGAAAATGCTTCTAGTAGTATCCCTCCTCTTTTATCTGTACGGCAGCTGCCCCATTCAGTAGCCCATGCATTGAAATCACCTGCAATTAATACATGATTTCTAGAAATCGCATCCGAGACTATGTTGTCGACAATGGTTTCGAATTCTGCAGCAGAGTATTTGAGTGGAATATAGCAACTACAGAAATATATTCCTGTAACTGTGGCGTGGGTAAATCCGCATTGTGGTGTTGCTAAAGCGTTTGAGCTATCAGACACCCAATTTGGAGAGTCAACGTGTCGATATTGCTCACTAAGATTTAGTTTGATTCTCATTTTCTAGTTTTAAGTGACTGAAGGGCTTTTTGGTAGTATGAAAAAATTGCGCATCCTGTTTCATGATCACTGTTGGTGCTAGAAGCTGCACTACTACAGAGCATGCACACGGGGTTTTCTTTACACGTTTTAGTTTTGTGTCCAGTTTTTTCACATCGTAGGTATTTGCCTGAATGATCACATTGACTGCTGCAATTAGTAGCTGTATGACCAAAGTCTTCATATTCTTGGGGTTATTTTTTCTCGTATTCGGCACCGCATCCGTTTCGGATTTTGGCGATTTCCAGGAGCCCGTTTGCCAGTCCAGCACTAAGGCCAATGGTGGCCGTTTATATGTATACATATATACAATGTTCTCGACCTTTTCTTTTTTATTAAACAATATTTTTTGTATTTATAGAATTTGATAAATTTAAATGCACATAAAAGACCCTTTATATATTTATATTATATATGTGCACACTGTGCATTCATACGAAATATAAAGTGATTAAATTTGCTTTGGTTTTCTGGGTAACAATCGATAGAGATCGACGAATTTTCGAACGCCTCTCAATCTCGCTTCTTCAACAAGAATAACACTACAAAATCGCATTTTGCCTAAACTATATATATATATATATATATATATATATATATATATATATATATATATATATATATATTTAGTTGAGTTGTTTAAATCTAACTGTTCTTTATTCAAATCAAAAATTACATTCTACTTAAAATTCTAGAATACAAAAATTAAGTGTTTGCATTTAATTTAAATAAAAAGAAAAAATGATGAACGGAAGAGTGTCACATAACAACTCCACCAATTCAGTTGCTCGTGCAGCTGCAGAAATTTCAATGTCCTCATTGATCTTTTTTACAAATCTATTTCGAATAACATTGAAGACCTTTGTTTTTTGTAATATCATTATTACTAAGATTATTACAATAATAGCGACTATAATATAGTTTGTTTCTTTTACTGCATATTTTTTATGATAATTATTTCTTAACTCTATCTTAGTTATATAATCTTTATTATTTTTAATTAAATTTTCGGAATTTTTTACAAATGGTATAATGTTTATTTGTGGGTAATGTATTTTGCTCTCGGATTCAAAAGATCCAATTTTAAGTTTACAATTACTAAAAGTTAAATATTGTTTCCAATAATTGATATATTTAAGTCATTACAATTCTGGTTTATAGTTGTTTTTTGCAAGTTTTTAGTTAACACCTTATTGGGTGGTACAAAAGATATACTTGTTTCTTCGTTTGTTTTAAAATTACAATTAGATAATTCGTTATTCAATAAATTCTCCAAACGTGAGTCATATAAAGGTTTAATTTTTTGGTTTTCCAACTCAAGTATATTTCCATTTTTCTTTACAAAATCTAAATTTAAATTAAATACTAGCTCTTGATTATCGTTATCAGGAATTGGCAATATCTTAAATCAGCACAAAATATACCAAATTTTCTTTAATCCAAACAGAGATTTTAATTAATTCAAACTGTTCTGCACTCAAGTGTGATAGAGTTTCAATGTCAATAAGTTTCGGATTAATGATACCCAGCTTGGCTAATTGTATTCCCATCTTAATATCTTGAACACGCTCTAAGTAGGTTTTAACGTTGTCAAGAAAAGTGTCGGCTATAATTTTAGTAACAAGTGAATTTTGAAAGGTATTTGTTGAATTTCTTAGTTCAATCAAAAGTGCATTGCCAGCGTTTACGTGTTCAATGATAGTATTTGTTTGCATGTCGTTGATATCAATTCTGTTCTTTATATCAATTATAGGTTCTTCTATTGTGTCTCTATCCTCACTGTCAAGGGTTCCAAAACGGAATTTTAGACCAGTACCTAATGCATTAAAAAGACCTCGTTTATGTCTTCTAATGAAAAGCTGTTTCTCTTGATTTGCCATATTAAGATATTTGGTTGTGATAGCGGACTGTAAGTACTCATGACTATTGTACTCATTCCACAATTCATTAAAGGATTTCTCCAGTTCGGTTGTATTAGCTTCAACGACCTGATTACTATATTCAGTAGGAATCGCGATATATCCTTGATTGACAATGACATAGCCAGAATTGTTTTTAATTTTATCAACCCTAATAGTTTGTGCAACAAGTTCAGGTAAGGGGTAAAACAAAACAATGGCTGTGACAAGCATCCCGGCAATTCTAGTTTGAATGAGATGTTCCAGGACTCTCTTCTGAAGGTGCTGCTTCAACTTGATTTCTGCAATCATTAATATTCGTTACTCTATTTCTCTTAAAATGGCTTTTATATTTCCTAACATTTCTATCCCTAAACTTTACCCAAAAAATGTTCATCATCGTTTTCTTTTTTCAATACTTCTGCCCTCTTAAAATGATTATCTATTTTATTTAGCCTTTTTTTTTTATTCTCTGCGTTGATGTATTCTCTGATGTATTTATTATTCGCAGTTTTTCATTCAACGTCTTATGAAAACTTTCAATGTCACCTATGCCAGTCTTACCAGTCGTAATCTCTTAAACTATATTTAATTGTTGACACCATTGCTTAATGTTCACATTGTTCATACCCTGATCTTGATCGATTTAAAAATTTTCGGCGGTCCCATAACATTAAACACCCTCAACATTGCTCGTTTCATTTCTAGCCAGTTCAAATTTGAAACTTTTTCTGCCATTGCGAACTTTGAATAAAGATCAATACACGTTACATAGTTCTCTCTATTCCATTGCCAAAAGTCGACAACAAATTTTTCACGAGTTTCGTATATTGGGGGCGTCAGCTTAAATGGCAACTAATGAGTTATGTGCTCAGATTTGCACAAGTTGCATAATTCACATGCATTAATAATTTTTGAAATTTCCTTTGCGTAGTTTGGATAATAATATTTTTTTTGAAAATTCTTTAACAACCTTTTCTATTCCCTGGTGCATACCTTCCAAATGTAGCTCCGTTACAATAGTTTTAAACCTAGAGTATTCTCATACGTTTTCTAATTCTTTCATAGCTCTCGTCAGTTCGGTATTGCCTGACTGTATTAAGTCTTTATACACGTCCTTAAAACGAAGAAAGTCTGCGTTATTTAACATAAAAAATGCTGATTTTTTTCCTAGCAAATGCTGCTTAATAACATTTTTAATGTCGTCACAACTCAATTCTATGTAATATATAGTTGTAACTGTATCTGAAAATACCTTTTGTTTGACAATCCCGTTAGCATCATTACTAAGAAGTCTTAGCTGATTTCTAAATGTATTTAATGTCCTCTCGGAGATGGGAATATAAGTAGCATTATCCTCTTCCGCTGAGTGAATGGTGGCCATATCAGAGCTAATATTTTCATTCATATTGCATTCATCAATTCTAATTCTGGAGAGGGCATCGGCAACACGATTTTCTTTGCCTGGGATATGCTTTATGTCGAAATAAAATTTATTAAGTTTGATTATCCATCTCTGTAGTTTCGTGTTCGCATCATTGAGATTATTTAGCCACTGAGGGGGCTTATGGTCACTATGTACCAAAAATTTTCTGCCAAATAGGTATGGGCGGAAATATTTTGTTGCCCATACCAAAGCGTTCGATGGTCGAATAATTAAGCTCATGTTCATTAAGCGTTCTGCTTGCAAAACATATTGGCTTATCATCTTGGCTTAAAACAGCGCCAATAGCAATATGCGAAGCATCTGTGGTTAGAGTAAAAATTTTCTGTCTTAAGTTCATTTATTTAATTTCTAAAAACCTTTTTTTTAGAAAGAAAAATTAATTAAACAAATGTATGCGGACTTTAAAAAAAACAAGAAAAATTAGACACTAGCAGAATGAAATGCAGCATTTTCTGGATCGCTACAACCTTCATCAGCATTCTTTGTATCTATCTACCTTAGATTGTGTACACTGTAAACATCATCTATTTAACCAACTAATTTTGTAAATAAGAATACGAGGAATATTCATATCAATATTAATTTGGTTAGACGAAGTCGACACACGAATTCTCTTTTTTCTTTGTTGTCTGGCATATTGGAGATTTTGCAATTATTCAACAGTTTATTTATTTCGTCAATTGTGTTGTCCTCTTGCATTTATTTAGCCGGTGTTTTCAGTTTTTATTAAATTATTCTTTTTAAATTAAATTTTTGTATCACTTCATCAAAAGTTAATTTATTTGTTCAGTGATATTATTTTTTTAGTAAGTATTTAATTAAATTTATTAAATAAAAATTTTTTAGCACTTTACTAATTATTGTTAATTTCAAGGACTTCATTTCTTACTAATTTTAATATTAAATTTTAATACTAATGCAGGTTCGTTTGCACCGACTGCGCCAATAAAAAATAAACTCTACAGTTGAGTTGTTTAAAGCTAAGTGTTCTTAATTCAAATCAAAAATTACATTCTACTTAAAATTCTAGAATATAAAAATGAAGTGTTTGCATTTTATTAAAATAAAAAGAAAAAATGATGAACGGAAGAGTGTCACATAACTACTCCACCAATTCAGTTGCTCGTGCAGCTGCAGACGCTTGCGTCAGCAGTAAATGCGCGCGCTACACACTTAGTTAAGGTATGTTATGTATGTCACTTATATATATATATATATATATATATATATATATATATATATATATATATATAAATACATAAATAAAGTGTGAGAAAAAAAAAATCTAAGCTCCTGATGTGGTATAACCATATACCAAAATAGAGCAATATTCATACGGAACTATCTATCCATTAAAACGTTTATTATACAAATTAAGAAATATATTCTCTTAGAAACAGCAAATTTAAATTCACTTAGTAAAGTATTTAAGCACCATAGTTTTTGATTTTGGTTTTATCTTATTATAATACTAACAGTGCCCACGACTTCGTCAGCGTATCAGTTCTTATTTTCCTAAAATTAAAATTTAGAAAAATGTATTTTTAAACATTTGTTGTAGAGTTCTGTAGCAGTTTTTACGTGATTTGAACACAGACAGACAAAAATTTCAAATATAGGATTGTATATTCCATATCGATTACTATCTACATTAAAATTATCAATAAATATTTTATGAACAGAAAAGTCCCTGTTACTGTTTTATTTTATGTATAGATTTTTTTTATTTACTACGAAGTCCAAGTTTTATTTATATTGTAACTTTACGAAAACAAAATTTAAAGAAACACAAAAAAAGTGTTCAAAGATTATAAAAAACATAAAAGTGAAACAGCTTGAAATAATAACAGTGTATACAGTAACACAAGAAATTGTGAAAGAGAATAATTAGTTAAAAAGTAAGACCTGACTATTTTTAATATAAGCAACTGGAATGAAAAAAAAATTAATAATAAGGGTATTCACACCGAGTCTGTTAATCCGGTAATTTGTTAGTTGGTAATTTGTTGAAACACTTTACTGTGAACACACTTTTTGTTCTATCTCAGTAGTGCGGTAGCTTTTGCTACAAAACAGATGATTTAAATTTATTAAAAAGCAAAAAAGGCTCGAGAAAGTGCAAAAACAAAAATAGTAAAAACTTTAATTGAAAATTCTTTGGAGGAAATAAAATTTATTACTGGTAAGTATTTAAAATAGGTAATCAGAAAGACATGGAACTAATTTTATAATTCTTTTAAGACGTATTTAGTGATGATGGATACCATTGACGAGCTATATGATGACTTGCTCATTGTACTTACATGTCGAAGAGGTGTGGAAAATATTATTCCAAAATCTATTCAGTGGTGCGACGATATTTTAACTACAATGGATGATAATCGGTTCCGTCAAATGCTACGTGTGGACCGAACTCAATTTGCTCACTTATTGTCCCTTATAGAAAACGACGACGTTTTTGCGAAATGTAGTGGCAATCAATTACCCGTCGATATACAGTTAGCTGTTGTTCTATACCGATTAGGCTCCTCTGGAGAAAGTGCTTCCACCAGAAAAATTGCGTCAACTTTTGGGATTGGTGACGGAGGAACGCTGACTAAAATTACTCGCAGAGTATTCAAGGCATTTTTAAAGCAACTTCATTTATATATATATTGGCCGGATCCCACTGAGCGCTCTGAAATAGTGCGGGAAACATTCAACGAGCTACCATTCTGCGTAGGTTACGTGGATGGCACTGAAATAAAGCTCGCCGAAGCGCCAATAAAAAATCCTGAGGCGTTCTTTCCCAGAAATCATGTTTATGCAATTAAAGCTCAAATGGTTTGCGACTACAAGCGCAAAATTCGCGATGTTGTCGTTGGCTACAGTGGCTCTACTCACGATGCAAAAATATTTAAAAATTGTTCGCTTTACAAACATCAGCCAAGATTCTTTTCCGGACAGGAATGGGTTGCCGGAGATTCAGCATACCCCCTCAGTAACATCATTATAACGCCTTACAGAATCAACTCTTAACAATTTGAACCAGCTAAAAGAAAGCAATTCAACAAGCAGCATAGCAGATACCGAGTTAGGATTGAACACTGCTTCGGATATTAAAAGAGCGTTTTTGCAGTTTAAAAGAACTAAGGATTCGAATTCAAAACGAAAGTAGTCAAAAATACTGCAACGAATGGATACTCGTATGCTGCATTTTTCACAACATACTCATAGATAGCAGTGAAAGTGATGACTTAAAAGATAGTTCACCTGAAGACATTAAGGAAGAAGAAGTGGAAGAAACGACCTCAAATAACTTTGAATTAAAAAGACAATCCTTATATCATCTTATGTTTCCAAATTCAGTTTAATTAAATTAAAAATTATAATTAAATTTAAAAAATTCACATTTTCATTAAGTTACTTCAAGAGATCATATTCAGTTTTTAAAAAAATATATGGTACTTCATAAGAGGGTATTGCTTTGAGCTACCACAATTTGTAAAAAAAAAACTTATTCTTCATTATATTTATATTTTAATTCAAGCATTGCCAGCCTCTCTTTTTGCTCCAATTCTATTTTTTTTAATTCAAACTCCTTATCTGACTTCTCCTTTTCCATTTCAATCTTCAACTTTTCCAACTTTAACTTCTCTTCTTCTATTTGTATTCGTTTTTCAAAAAATTGCTCCCTCTTCTTTTGCATTTCCTTAAGCTCACTTAAGGTATTCTTTGGAGCTCGTTTTTTCACTTTATCGAGGAATGATGTACGAGGCAGAGGAGCTGCCTCTATCTCTGATTGAGGCAACTCCTCTGGCTGCGCAGATAAAGCTGATGGTTGCGTGGATGCTGCTGATGGTTGTGCTGATGAAACTGATGGTTGCAAAGTTGAAACTGATGGTTGCGCAGATAAAGCTGATGGTTGCGCAGGCGATTCTGCTGCAAGCTCCAACAATTCTGTGAAGTCGTTGAAATCGCTGCTGCAGTTTGACACATGAAAAGTGTACGACTCTGCAATACAATTGGCTTCAGCCTTACCCCCAAACAGCAGCGAAAAGCGGTCGTAGGAAGGGCAAATTTTGAGAAGTTTTTCTGAAAGAAAGTGAAAGTTAAACCAAGGAAAAATTCAGCTTAACATAAGAGCCATAATTACCTTTTATTGTGGAAGCCTCATCGCCAACATCAAGTCCAGCGCTTGTCGATTTCCGCCACTGCTCAGCTTTGTTGAAAGTCTGCTTCCAGTAGCGGACTTTGCAGCGCAGCATTTCGGGAGTCGCATCAATTTGGGTTCTCTCTATCATCTTCCTGTAGTACAGCTGCGCGTTCAGCTTCTATAAATAATTAATAAAATCATTTGGCTTTATCTTAATATATTGTATAAACAAATACCTCCATTTCCACGTTCTCCAACAAATATTCCAAAATCAGGCTATTTTCTTTCTCGCTTCATTTCTTTTGCGGGTTTTCCCGCTTGCGCATTTTCTTTAGCGGCTCCACTGAAAATTAGTTAATAATCAAAGCGAATGCAACACTTTTGTTAAAAAAAATAGAAAAATTACTTGCTTTTGCAAAAATTTTCCTTTTTTGCAGTAATGAGAATATAAACACAAATAAACACAGCTGTTGTTTTTGAGTAACAAGAAAATTACCAAGCTTGCCAGACTGGTACTTTGTTACTCGGCAGTTCGATAATTTGTTAATTTTACAAAAACAAAATACACGTAAAAAACTATCGAATAACGACTAACGAATTAACAAGGCCGGTGTGAATAACCCTAATATTATTTCTTATTAATTATATATATTTTCAGGTTTATCGCATGGATATAACACGAAATGTTTGCGTTAGAGAAGTGTTTTCAGAAGCCACAGCTGCTGCTATACTGCCACCTGAAGCTACTTCTAACACTGGTTTATATAATAATTCTACACATCCTGAAGTTAAAGTAATGGCAGGTGACGGCGCAATAGCGAGCAGTTGCTTAGTAACCGCTAATAACCATGATCTCATTAATTTAGTGAATAGTAAACATCGCAATAGTTTACCCAATGTAGCATTGCCGAATCTTCTGAATGTAGATGAGCCTAATAATATTGGAAATGGCCAGTCCTATGAGACTCAAAAAGACAAATTTTCTGCAGCCACAGGTGTAGATACACACAAATGCATTACTACGAATACAATAATAACTTCTGCCCTACTGCAATATGCAACAAATTTAAGCAATGAAGTACAAAGTCTTCATCCTAAAAACGGCTTAGATGACGAGTTCGCACAACAAGATGAAGGTTGCATAAGCGGACGTTTAGAAATACGTGTGATACCTAATGGTAAGATTTCTTTAAATCCAACATATTTATAATTTGTAACTTATAGGTAAAAACGGTTAACTTTTTTGGTAGGTGTCTTAACCATTTGTATACTCGTAAAATAGTTTTTCATGTTAAGAAAGGTCTTTGCCAGCAGAACGTTTCACATCTCTTTTAAGTGTTTAAAATGCATAAAAATAATACGAGGGGAATTCAAAATGTTATCTTAATATCATAAAAGCACCAAGAATTACAAACAAAGGTTTGTGGAAAATATCTTTATAACAACGATTGAGATTCATTCCATTTAAAAGGCCAGTACCTTTGGATATCTAAGTCTACTGTGCCAAAGCTAATAGCGTATCTGTAGCATAATTTTGTGTGGCTTATAACTGTCTTAGTAAACAAGTTACACGTGGCCCTCTAATGCACCTAAATCAGGAAGTTGGATATTTCTTTCAATTTAAAAAAGTATATTTTATGCTTTAAACGATTAACAGTAAAAATGGAATTAAAGAATTTTATTTAAAAATAATATAGAAAGTTTACGTGTATCGAGTTACTGAAGCGTTTTTTCAATCCTTGTTTCCCTGTGAACTATTTTGAATCACAGAGTATAGCTCAATCACTTGCTTATGCTTTAGCAGTCTCAGTATCTTAATCGGATCTACCTCCACAAATGTGTCTCCCGATATCCTTACATATTGGCTTGAACTATTTCTGTGTTATGTTACAATAGAAATTGTGATTTCCTACTTGACCTAATGCTTTAGGTGACTGTCATACTGTACGGTAGAAATATGGTTACAGTTCCCCTTTTTTGGTTTCAGGGCTGCGTACTTAGTTTTCAATTGTTAGTGCTCCTTCTTCTATTTCGTAAAAGCTTTTTGAGTATCCTCGAATGTGCATTAGGCATTAGTTACTTTTGTAAATTCATTTTTTTTTAACTAAAATTAATATCCTTTTTATAAATGTTTCGATTGACGAATTGATTTTTAAAATTTTAGAAACAACTTCACAAAATGAATTGAAGTACTATAGTTCAACAGCAATCCAAAAGTCCCCTAGTCAAGTCATGTTGGTAAATGCTCCACGGGACGATGACAAACCAGATGCTGGAAGTGGCAAATTGGTTGAAACAACGAACCCGGAAGATATAATAGCTGAAACTAAAAATGAAACTTGTGATAATAGTAAGGGATTTTCAAGAGATTTGAATAAAGATATGTTAATCGAGGTTGGAAATACAACCAAGGCTTTAGAAGACGCTGATGATGTCTTAAAAGAGGAGAATAAAAGTGATCTGAAAACAGGTGAAGATTTAAATCAAATGACAGAAATTGATTGTAGAAATGAAAGAATTACGTCGACTGTTGCGAAAGTCACTACCAGCACACAAAATCAAAATGTTTTAAGTACGACAATGCCCATAGGTACAACTACTGTAAGTAAAATTCCTATATTGCAATACAATCTTCGTCAAGCTAAATGTGCTTCGTGGGCTGGTGGTGAGTTAACCACTCAACAGGATCATTCACATCTCGCAAGAAACAGCAGCCAGGGAAGACAAACGTTTACCACAAATACCGCTGATATTGTTTATTTAAATGAAGCTTTGCCCACTCCTCTTACTTCCACTAGTGTCAACAAATCAACTGTTTCCGATAAGTCTGATGGTGTTGTATATCAAAACCCTGATATTACGGATCTAACACCAGGTTTGTTATTCCTTTCATTCATGTGCAGAACTTAATGCAAAACCGAGTTTTGTGTTTCTAATAGTGATTTCTTTTTTACAAAAATGCATTATTTTATTTAAAAGATACAAATTGGTTTTCTTTTCTTAAAAATGTTTTGCTTTCTGAAAAGTGGCATGTTGTATTCTAAAAAATTCACCCTTACTAATGGCGGAAGGTATTAACTTCCTTATATAAATCGACAGTGTTGATAATGCGCTGTGTTTTTTTTTTCAAAGGGCAAATATCATAATGTTCAAGTCCAAAAGTTTTTGGGTCTCTTTCTGTCCAATTTAGAAGCAATAAAAAAATAAAACTGTTTCAATTTGTATATATTTTTTACATTGCAATTCAAAGCCATTTTTCGATTCGAATTGCAGAGTAGAACAACTGCACATTGCAACTTGCCAAAGCAGCCTGTTTTAGTATTGAATTAACTTTAGGCGCTTGTTGCAATCCCAACAAAGTGGTCGCTGAAGATGATGGGGTAGTAGCAGACAAGTGTGTTTATATATATAAAAAATGCGCGAGAGTTCATTTCCTGAATGCAGGTGATGTATATGCATATGTACATATGTACGTGTTTGCTGCTGTGTTGATGCCTCCAGCTCCATTTCTACATAAAGCCTATACTATTTTTGCAGCTTTATTTAAAATTTTATTTTTGCGTACTTTGAACTGCTATCGAGCATTTATTCATTTATTATATGCGTTATTCATTCAGTTTTATCTGTTTAAGTCCTTAATATTAAATTAATTACTGTTTTTGGGATCTTGAAGTTTAAGCAAACCATTAAGTTCTTCTTTATATTTTGAAGAACAAACTTATCTGTCAGCTATTAAAAACAAGGCGTCCTACTTTTTAAAAAATTGTATTTTGTTCTTGACAAATACCAAATAGCATTGTCACAGGGCTGGCAAAAAATTTTATAATGCACCTTTTACCAAGGTTATAGTATTTTAATGCAAAAGAAATCCCTATAAAATGTATGTACGTGTTACTTTAAGTTCTTGGATTCAGTTGGCTACCTCTAAGGAGACACTAGGTAGAAAACTTGCTAAACCAAGAGAAGCTAGTATTACAGTATAAAAAGCAACTGTTATAAATGAGAACCAGTTCGACGCATACGATGATCTTTCGTTGTGATTGTTTTAGGATGAATTGTCCTACCATTTATAGAGATTGTTCTTTATACCTATTTATAATGCGTATATAGTATTGTTTCTTAACATTTTTATTTTTTAGCATAAAGGTCCATATTGTTCATAGGTTCCGCCTGAACCTTTCACCATGTATGTAAATCTAGTTTAGTGAAGTAACTTTAATAAAAGAAATATTGGGGTGACAGAGAATTGAGAAATAAGAAAAAAAAAATAAGTATTAAATATAATTTTATATAAAAAAGTCACCGGCTCTTAATGATATAAGTATTTTGAAAAATTTTTAGCTTAACCTCGAAAGATCTTTTCCAAAGCTTTTAAATGATACCCATATTGATTTCTTTAAAAATATGGTGCAAAATAGTACTTTTCTGTAAAAAGTTCAGAGGCCCATAACTCGGAAAATACGGGCGGGCGGTGATTTTTTTACGTGATGTTTTTTATGTTTTAATTGTCCATCGGAAAAATTAGAGGTAGGCCTGGTGTTTTTCCCGCCGCCTCGAAAGAAATGGACCGATCGAGCTGACTGCTAATAGCAAAATTTTCGAAACTATGCCTGATCGGTTAGCGTATTTAAATTTTCTTTAGCTTATCTAGGGACTTGGCAAAGTTGATTGCAATTCTAACACGGGCGGACAGACAGACATCGCTCAATCGACTTCGCTGTGCATAAGAACTCAGAATATATATACTTTATGAGGTCGAAAATGGATATTGTAGAATTAACAAAAATAACAAACGGAATGAAAAACATAAATATACCCTTTTTCTACCTGTGGTGAAGGGTATAAAAATGTAAACTAAAAATACATTAGACGATTCGGGTATTGTTAACGAAATTTTATTTTAATCGATTGAAATGGTGCTTTGTACAGCTTTTGAAGCTATTCAAAAAAATACCGACTTTACTCGCTTTTATTGTTATAAAATTCCCTACACAAAGCGACCAACATTTTTTTTTTATATTTCCAGACTTCTTTAACCATTTTTTTTCTTAAATTATATACAGGTATATGATAAATATTAAGGATAGTAATATGCGAGGTTAGTTCACTATTGGGAAATTGGTATAATGTAAAAATTTTCAATAAGAAGGACATTTAGTTCGTTTCGATTAAAAATTAATTAAATTATTTTAATTTTAGTACTTTGTAAGTATTGCCAATAAAAATGCAGAATTAAAAACATTCTTCTTTTCTTACCTACTAGACAGCTATTAATAAACCTAAGCTCTGTGACTTAATAGGAGGACAAAATATCAAGAACTTACATAAAGCCGTAAAATCGTATAGAATAGAAAATGGAATTGGAATAGAAAATTCTGTTCAATGGACTCCTAAGCATAAAACTCTAGACGGAAAACGAAAAAAACACGTCTGCGCTTTAGATTTATCTAATAATTTAGTACATTAACACAAATTAAGGAGAAATAAAAAATCACATTGGTTGGCTTAAAGTGGCAAAATATTCTCTGGTCTGTTGCGAAAATAATTAATTTGTTACCGAAGTATTAAAATCAAAATACACTAACAGGACGGTAAAACACGGGGGTGGAAACATTCCAGTCTGGGACTAATTTTCTTATTATTGCCAACTTAGCAATAGCTGTGTTACCCAAATGCTTATTTTTCCCAGGGAAGTATTTTTAAGAGGAGCATAGCATCAACAACCATATATTTTAGCGACGTATAAAAAAATCGGTCGTATTCTCTTTACGGCGTTACTATCCGCAACAATCCAACTTAATGTTTTTTGAATCCAGTAAACATTATTAAGTTTTTATAGACTATTTATTTTTGTACGTATGCCCTCGAAAACTACTTAAAAGGAAGATCCCATTTCTATTAGTTCTAAGGCTATTTCTTATATTGTCATTAATCTTTATCACTATCATATACTACTTACAATACAATTATCGTGCAAGCTTCCTTGGTGGCTCAAGACTCTTCAGTGAAGTGAAGAGAACTAGCAGTTGGACGGCTTACTTAAGCGAATTCAAGGCCTATCCGAGAATTATGGATTGCACAGGCTTCTTTCTAAAAACCATTAATATATGCTTATGTTTAGTGATCTGATAGAAGCTTAGTGACAAGTCAGTAAGTATCACTGGAGGTCCTGCTAAATATTACTTACCTGGGTACCAACCACACACGGGAACATTGCAATCCATCCTGTTTTGTAAGGGTTTCTCCTCTGTAAAAGTAAGCAGAAAACTTTTACATTGTGTTAAAAATAACTTTAAATCATTTATGTCATTTGGACAGGATGGTATAATCGCCGAAGATCTACAAAAGAACGTGGATCTGGAAACACCCTGCATCCTTCCTGTATAAAGAATTTGTTTAAACTGGTCGTGTATTTGAGACTATGTCCATAGTACAGACCGACAACTCTAACATTACCGTTCAAAATCCTAGAGAGGATTATGTTGTATATATTAATTTTAATTAATTTCTATAGAAAGGAGTAGTCCTTCCTCCCTACATACCTATATGTAGAGCTTATCAGTAATGACAGCCTTATATTCGCTCTTAGGATAAATCGAGAGATAACTAGAGCATTGGAGTTATACAAAAATTAAAGGAACAAGGCTCCTTTAACAATGTCGGCAATTACATGCGATCGGTGGCATCGGTCATATAGTGCTAAATTTTGGGTATCATTCCAGATAGCAAGCTGTGGTGGGGGTTGCCATACAGGCACCGGCTTCGAAGGTTCTTGCAACAACCTACATTTGTAGGACTGCTCTAGGCTTTACATCGAACACAGGGGAGGTAAGCTGTCTTGTGGAGGCGGTCAAACATTCTGGTGATAGCACTAAGTTCCTCAGTAACCGCGTTCGGATGGAAAAGCTTTTACAGGATACCGGTAAATCTAATGGCCAAAATACTAGTTTTAAGAAACATACGTCGTGGGTCAAGCTGGCATATATGAGGGTATAAGGAATGTATTCCAGACCTGCTGGGCTACTGCACTCCCGAGTTTCTCTGAGTCTTCAAGTCACTCTCTTATTGTGTGTACACGGAAAATTCTAAGAAGGGATGTGTGTTGGCGATGGTGTCGACACAGAGGAGTTTGGAATTAGAACGACCTTCAGACTCCCGAATGAATTTAACATTCTCCAAGCAGAAAATTCTGCTATCAAGCAGGATGCTAATTAGCTGAAATGCTATATAGTATCTATCAGGGATAATAGGATTTGTAGAGATATTTAAGCGTTTTTGTACTCTAAGAGAACGATTCGTTTTAAAAAATTTTTTTGTATAACACTCACTTTTTTAGTCTTTTCTACAAAAGAAATTTCATTTCAATTTGTATGCAACACAACACTTTAATACAGATTAAACACCACGCATTAACCTTCAAATGTTAAAGAAAATGTTTCTTGTCAGTAGCTTTGTGCATCGTGTAGCTTTAATTCGTTCAGATTTCAGCGTAAGCAAAGCAGCACAATGTTTGGAAAATACTTAAGAAAAAGATAGGAATGAATATCGAATTTTCAAATTCAAGAAAAATTAAATTCGCAAATATAAAATAAATATTCGCTATTAGAAAGAAGGCTGATAATTGACTGAAGTACTACAGAGTATCTGTTAGAAATAATAGGATTTGTACAGATATTTAAGCGGCAATTAAGCCTTTAGTGGGTGTGTATACTGTAGAGCTTAAAAATACTTTACTGAATGTGTTTTTCGCTATTGAAACATAATTCTGTTTTCTTGTTTTTAGATTTAAAAAAAATCTTGTTTAAGGACAAGAAAATAGTTTTAAAAAATATATACATAATAAAAGCAAAAGTTCCATATACCACATCAAGATTAGTACAGGTCATCTACAGTTACCCTTTGTTAAAGCGTGAACATAGAAGCAGCACAGGAGTGTATGCATATTAAATCTTTCTGTGGCATCTCTTTCTCGCCCAGCGTGAAATTTATTCACATGTGCTGCTCTGGTTGACCAGCGTCTACAATTCGTTGGAAACTGGTTTTTCTATATCCATGATGACACACTAGATCCCTACTTCGGTCCTTTGCCAGAATATTGACTGTACTGTAAATCGGACTGTGGGGTCCCGATGGCCTTTCACACTTTTTTATACTCTCTTTCACTCTTTCTAGAATTTTACATTATATCCCCTAACTCCCTTTTTCTCTTATTTCCGCTCTCCCATATTTTCATCTATCGTCTGCAGGTAACGAAACTAAACCGCCAAACGAAACTAGTTCACTTATTTTTTAAAGGTACCCATACACTTGCAATATAATTGTGCAATAATTGATATTGCCAACGAGTCTTTTGATTCAAATTGCACAAAAAAGAATATTTTGTAATGTGTTGCAAATATTGTACAATAATAATTGTCACTACACATTGTTTAGATTATTTAATACCAAATTACTTAATATTTTTCATTTAAAATAATTTTGTAATATGAAAAAATATACGAGTAGCTTTGTGTAAGTAGTTTCACTTTTTTGTACATGTGTATGAAAATTCCAAGAAAAAAATGAGCCATTTTTGCTTTAAAATATTGATAAAACTATTGAGTAGTGTGGATCATAACGACAATAATTAAAGCAACAAAGTACTGCTCATATAGACCATCAGCGGGTGTTACAAAAAAAAAAAAAAATGGCTAAAATCCACTGATGAGCTATATGAGCAGTAGCGAAATGGCCATATGGATATGCTTTCCCCGCAGTAATACATTTCATTTTGTAGTTTTAAACAATAAATATTTCATGAGAATTTCATGAAATATTTATATTTATAGGAATCAAGCACGATTAAAGTAAATTATTATAAAAAAGAATAATAAATTTTCAAAATTATTTCTTTTATAAATTATATTTTTTTTTTGTTGTTAAATTTATGTCTTGGTAGTGTAGACTTTTTCCTTTAATAATAATATAAATAATAAAAGAACAACATTATTGAAAAAAACTTAAGAAAGTTAGAGTAGGTCGCCTTTTTTCATCCTTATATCCACTTTTAATGGGCCGTTGAATATTCTGTAGCTCTTTCGGTGCCATATCAAAAGTGTTATCCACACGAAGACGGACGGATAGACATTGCTAAATCGACTTCCCTATGCATAAGAATCCAGAACATATAGTTTTATTAACTCGAAAATGAGTATTGTAGAAATTACAAACGGAATAGTTAACTCATATATGTATGTATGTATACTCTTTCTTTTGTGTTGAAGGGTAATAAGACTGTACAGACTCCAGAGCTCATGTATGTATACTCTTTCTTCTGTGTTGAAGGGTAATAAGACTGTACAAACTCCAGAGCTCATATATTGAAGCGGTTGATTAGAATTTGTGCAATGTGAAAAATTACTTAATATGTCCGCACAGTCTTACAGTTAGTTTTTCGTAAAGTAGAGTGATTATTAAAAAGTGTGTTTTTTTTTCTATTTTTTTTTTTTCTTCGAATATAAAAAGCATAATTGGATATTAAGGTTGTAATCACATACACTGTGGCGCACAGAATTTTCTTATATTCATACAAAATATGGAAGAATATGAAAGAGCTTAAAAACTGTTAAATCGTTTTGACAGGCTAGTGCGCCATTTTTACAAGATCTTTGATATTACGGACAAATAAAAAAGTGCAGGAAAAAATTGAAACTCTAAGATTGTAGTTAACGCTAGCGACTCATCGAAAACAGACAAATAATGTTATATAAATGTGTTCTGCTGGACTATAAATCGTGTGGTTAAGAAGTCTTTATATCTGCTTCATATCTATCAGAGTATAAAAATATTTTAGAACGAACTGCAACACTTTTTTTGATGATTTATAAAGCTTTGTATGTTCCGATATTAAATTAAACTCTCTAGCATAGTAAGGAATCACTCTACTTTTCAAATTCGCTATTTCGGTTATAGTTGTCTTGCAGTTTAGGGAGCATCAAGCGCAAAAGGCGTTTCGGACAACTAAAATCAAATCGAAAAAGTTGGTTTTCTGCTAGTATTATCATAAGAGCAGTCAAACGCGAATGTGCCTAGAGTTTCAAAAGTTTGAATGGGCAGCATGCAATAACTTCAAAGTATGCCAATCGAGTCTTTAAGCTTGGTATTTCTCTATTTCTATTATATACGGGTACTGTTTCACCCAAATAGGATCTTCTGATTTTGTCCTAATTGTAGCTTGTTCAGTGGTTGTAAAGGGCAGAATTTCGTTGGTTTCGTCATTTATTCTCATTATATTTTTAATTTCATTTTTATATTTGTCATTATTGACTGCGTAATTCACTTTTTGTTCGCTAATTTCTTCTTTTCTTTTAAATTTAAACGTGATTTTATACTCAAATAAGTTAATTTCTGCTTTTATGGCTCTGAGACCATGTTTCCCGAGAAGCATATCGAACTAAGGCTTCAGTTTCGAAAAATACTAAATTTTGGCCTAATAGTGCAATATTTTTTTTTGCTTTCGTTAAAGAGTGAAGCGTTTTTACCTTAACTGGTTTTATTGGAATAGATTTTCCTATGTTGCACTAACCCTGAAGCCAGACGATCAAGTTTTCCTTTCAAGTTTTTCACACATACTGCTTGTCAAAATTTATTAAAATTGACAGCTGTGACGTAGGCTGCACGCAACTTGAAAGCAAGTTGAAATCAATATTATTTTCAAGATGGCATCGTCAAGAAAACAACTAAAAATACTTATGTCGCTGAAAGTTTTAGAAGAAGTAAACAATTTGGTTGAAGAGAAAAAAAAACGGAAGATAGTTAGACGGTATTGGATGAAGCCATTATTAGTTGCAAGGTAAGTAAACTGTAAGAAAATTTAATCTTTTATATACATTCATATGTACGTATATACTTGTTTTTATTTTAGAATGGATCACGATTTGGAGGCCCATTTGCTAAAGGATCTGATTTGGGAGGGCGACGATGGCGACTTCAGAAACTTCACCCGCATTGATGTGAATAAGTTTGAAGAGCTACTAAAAATGGTAATGTAATATTGAATAGAGCTGTAATGAAATTTATTATATGTTTCTGTCTACAACTAGGTGTACAATCGAATAAAGAAGAGTGACACGGTAATGCGGGTATCTATTTCACCGCGGCTAAAATTATGTTTGACACTAAGATACTTAGCTACTGGTGACTCTTACAAGTCGTTGGAGTTCTTGTCCAGGGTTTCCAGAAACACAATAGGCGCCTTTGTGCCTGAAGTCTTAGAAGCCATATATGAAAGTCTGCAAGCTAGTTATTTAAAAGTGAGTTACATATACATTTGTATGTATATAGACTTTACAATTCATTTTAATGTAAAACTCTTCATTTATTTGATTTTTTTAAAAATTTTTTATTAAAACATTCACTTACAAAAATTTTATTAAAAACTATAAAAAAGAAACAAAAATTAGATGTTTAAATTCATTACTAAAAAAAATATAAATTAGATTTTTAAATTCAATACTAAAAGCTTTGGTAAAAACAAAAATTGAGATCTTTAAATTTTCTATAAAGGAACACAATAACAAACAACTTAAAAAACAAAAACTTTAGCACTCTTCTTCCAAGATTTCAGCATCGGACATTGCAAAAAACAAAATGTCTGTCGATGCCGTTGATGCTCTTGATGGGCGATTAACTTCTACAGGAACTATTTTGGTTTTTGGCGCATGATTTTTTTGTAAAATCTCCACTTTTCTTTTGGAAATCATAGATTGCATATCTGCCATTAGCTGATATGCCTCGACTTCAGGAAATTCTTTTATTTGCCTGCCAACACTTTCTCCAAAACTCTCAAAAACACTCAAATCTTTATTTATGGCAAGCAGTTTATCCAAAGCGTCATCCAATTTCGACTTGGCCTCTGGTGAATGCCTTCTCTTTTTTGAGCATGAGGGGTGGGATTCTATGAATGAAGAATCATTCGTCTCAGAGTCCAAAGCGTCATCTAATTTTGATTTGGCTTCTGGATAGTGTTTATGCTTCTTTGAGCATGACGGGTACGATTCCATAAGTGAAGAATCAGTCGTCTCAGAGTCTATTGTATCTTCCTTTTAATATAAAAAGATATAATTATATATGTATTATGTCTATTATTACACTACAAATTTTTATTTTATTTCTTAACAGATGCCTAATAATGAACAAGAATGGCAACAAATATCGGACGATTTCAAGAAATTTTGGCAGTTCCCACATACACTAGGTGCACTGGATGGGAAGCATATACGGATTAAAGCTCCAGCACATACAGGCTCTCAATTCTACAATTTTAAGGGCTATTTTAGCGTAGTGTTGTTTGCTGCTGTTGACGCACATAGCCGCTTTATATATATGAATGTGGGCTGCAATGGTAAGTCGTCCGACAACACCATCTACAGTGACAGCAATTTATACCAGGCCTTGCAGAATGGAACTTTAAATATTCCACAACCAACACAGCTTATCTCTGGTAATGGCAATAAAATTCCTTATTTTTTTGTTGGCGACGATGCTTTTGCGCTGGACAGACATTTAATGAAGCCATACAGCAGAAGTATGAGATTAAGCGTGCCACAGGAGATTTTTAACTACAGACTGTGTCGATCAAGAATGGTGGTGGAATGTGCTTTCGGTCGGCTATCTAACAGATTTCGCATATTCCACAGACCAATCGAAGTTAAACCAAAAACTGTGGACGCTATCGTGAAGGCTTGCTGTGTCCTTCACAACTATTTAACTAAGCCTAGAACGGCAACAACAGTAACAGAACCGGCAGAGCAGTTAGTTGTGGAAGCATTTTCAGCAATTGGAAGCCAAAGCCACAAAAGTTACAAGTATGCGTGCAGAACTAGGGATGAGCTGTCACGGTATTTAACTACATATGGTAATGTAGATTTTCAGTGGCAAAAAATTAATATTAAATAAAGAAACTTGCATCCACTAAGAAATAAAATGTTTTTTATTTTATCTATTCACTTACCTGCTTAGAATTATCAACAGTTTTCCGACGAAATAGAGACACGTCAAGAAAACTCATTTCGTTGTACCAAAACACACTAGGTACATATATGGAGTCTGTGTCGCATCCAGATTTCTTACTTCGTTCCACTCTCGATTTTTCTGCACTGTAGGCTGTTCGAAGGGACTTTATTTTTTTTTTACATCTTCCACAGGTATTTTCGTTTCTGCTGCAATAGCATTATAGGCCTTTACTTTTAGATCGTTGCGCCTATATGACGGAAGGTTCATATTCCACAATACTTCGTGGCTTCTGTAAAGCTCTATGAACTTTATAACATCTTTGTATTTAGAACTTTTATCGGAGAACATATTTCACTCTTTTAATTATTAATTTATATTTAAATTAAATGATAAAAATCATAGAGCACAGTTAAAGATGTGAAAAGACAAAACAAAAACTTATGGCGGCAAAATATTTGTAGAAATAACAACAAAAAATACTTCAAAAGAATTGTATCAGCTGTTTTCTTGAACGTAAATTGAAACACTCAACTTGAAAGAAAAATTGAAAGCAAGTTCGTTTCAATTTTTGAAAGTATGAGTGTATTAGTAAAAAAGTGTGAATGTATTAAAACTTGAAACAAAACTTGAAGCAAAACTTGATCGTGTAACCTTCAAGTTAGAACTAATATAATTGTTTGTCGCACTGTGTCGATTTATATATTAACGGATTTACCTGTTGTTTGGCAGTGCTTCTGTAGACATGGCAATCCGTTTATTCGCCTAAAAAAGCGCTGCCGGTTTCGTAAGTATCTTCGGTGTGTGGTGCAAGTGATTGTATATCTTCATCTCTCGTCTGGTTTACTCGTTGAACTTTATTCGGATTATAATTTTTTGATGAAGGCATTCTATCCCTTTTTGTTGGTTGTTGCTCCCTTCTGAGTGGGTTGTATTGCTGCTGTGGAGAATATTGTGTTGAACGTCTAAATTGTTGCGAACTATCCACTTCCATGGGTTCCTGCCGTGGTTGATGATTAAATTGAGCTTGTACATTGGGATTGTACCTCCTTCTATCTTCGTATCGTTGTGGTCCGAAGTTTGGTTTTTGGTTGTATAATTGTGTTGTAGCCAGTGTGTCGAACTGCATATTTGCGTTGTCATGGTATATGGTGCTTGCGATTGCAAATGCAGTTTCTAGGTCCTTTGGATGATGGCTATATAATGTACCGCTTGTGTATTTACTGTTGAGTCCTGTGATGAATGAACGGACTGCTTCCTGATTTGCATATTTCGCCATGGATGCACATCCCTTATCACCTGACATATCTATTTTCGAAAGTGCGAGGTTCAGTGCTTTTCTGATTTTGCTGTGGAATTCTGAGAGTGTTTGTCTTCCCTGTTTATGTTTCTTCATTTCCTCGAGAAGTACGTATAATGGTCGTTGATCTGCGTAAGTGTAGTCAAGCCTGTTAATTATAGAATAAAAGTTCATCTTGGTGTTGTGGTTGATGAAGATGTCTGCTGCTTCTCCAACAATTTTTGAATGCAGTATCGTGAATGCTGTGTAGTAATTTGGGTGGTTGGAAAATTGTTTGATATTTTCCATGAATGTCCATGCCCTTTTCCGCCAGGATCTATATTGTTTTTTATAGCACGGTATAGCTTCGAATGTTTTTAAATTTATCTGAGTTGCATCCTTTATATTTGGTGTGAAGTCACTATGTTGTTCCTGCGTAGTGATTGTATGGGGAGATCGTTCCGCCTCCAGTGTATTTACCTTCAATTGAGTATACTGTAGAGTTTGTGTGAGTACCTCTATTTGTGCTCGTAAAGCTGCGATATCTTGATTCATTGTGTCGTTGTCTTTTCCTATAGATCGTAGGGAATTCAATATTTTCTGCCGTTTCTGACGTTGGTCCAGCGTGGTAATTTCTCACTTTTTCAGAGATTGGTTTTGTTTTGTTCAAAGCCGTGGAATTTTTATTTAAATGTCTTGAATGTCAAGAATATTTGGCTGTGGTCAAGAGTTTAGACCGGCTTGAGCCCCCAGTTAATTTCCAATTATAGGAAATGAGTAAAAAAATATATTTTCTATTTTCTGCACCAAAAATGTGCGTTTCTTTGTTAAATATATTCTTAAGACTATCTATCCTATTTTTCTTAGCATCTATTTATATTAATAATTATGTTTAATGTTTCTTTGTCCTAACTCAAAATATGTTTTTCTTTGTTTAGGTTACTAGTACCTTTTTTATCAGTAAAACATGTTTTGAGTTATTTGTATTAAGTTAGAAAAGAAAGAATGTGTTTCTTATCGTTACAATAGTTGTATTTATGATGTTTGTCTTATCGTTACAATAGTTGTATTTATGATGTTTGTCTTATCGTTACAATAGTTGTATTTATGATGTTTGTCTTATCTCTAGCTTAGAATAGTTATATTAGAGTTTAAATAATACACAAACAACAAAACACGTCTCTACACGTCTTGCAACAAAAATTCCATTAAGCTAATTTATGCAAAATGCCGTGGTGTAAAATAGCTCTTACACAAGTTTCTAGAAAATGAAATTAAAAGCATCACTGTCTAAACATACCATGAGTAAAGATAAAAATATGTTACATGTCTAAATGTGTACAGTTTTTATGTAAAAAGACAACCACATTGCAATCATCTACTTCCAAAAAAAAAAAGTGCTCACACGCATAGGAAAATGTACTTTCCATGCAACTCTAAAAAAAATTTTGCCAAAATATACAAAAATTCCCTACAAAGTTTTTATCTTCTCCTCGACAATAAAAAACATGAAATTTTCTTTTAAATCAAATTGAATTCATTAACAGGTAATAGCCCAGCTGATTTATGTTTATGTTTAGCGTTGTCAAAATTTTAAAATCACTTTTAAAGGAACACGTTTTCAAATAAATTGAAAAAAATTAAATTTTATAAAATAAAATTTGAAAAGCAAAAATAAAATATAATATGAGGTATTAATAATAGAAACCAACTGTTACAACTTTATTTAAAGTACCAAATGATAACAGAAATTGAATGCGGCTTGCCTTGTTTAGTCAGATGTTTTTGGCAACAACGTGGTGCTCTGCAACAATAAAGTTACATTTCATTGTTTTTGTAGCGGTAGCCGCTACCTATTATTAATTCGCCTATTTTAACTGTGTATGTCAAAAATAACACAATATAAGAAAAAATTCTCTAAAGTAAAAAACTTGCAATCTTATTGGTGAAATTAGTATATATAAAAATGTTCAATTAAAAAATGTACACATATTTTTTTATATATGGAGTTTGACAGTCGTGTATACCAGCAAAAAATGCTGAATTCGCCTACGCTGCCACCTGGTAAATTGATTTACCTTGTTTACATATGTGGACTTTGACAGTAATGATTTGAGCAAAAATTAATGAATTCGCCTACGCTGCCGCCTGATAATTTATTTGTCTTGAAACTTATCTTTCAGCTATGAAAAAGAAGCTGTTACATTCTTCAAAACTTGTGTTTCATGCTTGGAAATAACGAATAGAATTATTACTGGGTTAGAAAAACATTTAATAGACGCGTCATTTTAACGAGGAGACATTATTTTTGTAGAAAAGAAATTTATTTAAATATTTTTATACCTAGCTTTATATTATTCAAAGCAAATTGAATATTATTCATATCAAAGTATATTTATATTAAGGCTTATTTATTAAGGTGTGTTCAAAGCAAATTTCGTTGTTTTTGGCTAGACTAAAAGTGTCAAAAAGGCAGACCTAAATACATTCAAAGAAAAACGACTAAAGTAAAAAATATGTAATGACATGCTATACCACGGTTGATCCACATTTTGATTCTCTATTGAGTACATGAAGCGAAACGTACATACATATATATGCACGCGGAATAGTTTTCGTGTTATAAAAAGTTTCTCTAAATAGTTTAATGTGTATCCCTTTTATTTCAAATTATTAAAAGTGACAGCATCTAAATTTATTTTATCATTTGCAGAATTTTAATTCTTCTCTTTCGTATTAAAATTAAATTAATGAGTTTTTATTGCAGTTTGTTATGAAAGAGAAAAACACGTTGAACTCGTCTACTCTCAAATAAAACATTAAAAAAAAGATGTGGCTACAATTTTTTAATGTAAAAAAAAAGAAACCACATTGCACTCCAAACCAACCCCCCAAAAAAAGAGCAAAAAATATAAGACCAGGTATTGCTGAAAAAAGCCAACTGGTGAAACTTTATTTAAAGTACCAAATGATGATAGAAATATATATTGAATTCTTTTGCTCAAGCGTGGTACTCTGTTCAGTTTTTCATGCGAAATGCTGTCATACATAAAAAAAGTTATGAAAAAACGTTGCAGAAGTAATACTCTGTTTTTTCTGCAGGAAAACATATGAAATGTATCTGGCAACATTTTATCAAAGCAGTGAAATAAAGCAAAGATGCATTATTTCATGCGGAATTTTTCAAACAGCTGTAATATGTATTTTGCTTACATTTCTAAAACGTTAAATTTTCCCAAATCGCGAGATAGACACATTTTGATTGTCTAATTTTCCACATGAAGTAATTAATTTTGCTCGACAATTTTCACAATTTCGAACAGGGTGCCAGGCCTAAACCAGATGTTTTTGGCATCAACGTGTTCTTCTGCAAAAACAAATTACATTAAGTTCTTGTTTTTGTACCGGTGCAGCCACTTATTATTACACAGAGTCGACAAATGCGCTAAACTTTGATATAAGTTGAGATAAAACGTCGGCAGAGCATTTTTCCATCTTAATCTTAATATCGTTCCTAATAACCCCTTTTTAGACACAATTAATAAACACAAACATTTTCAATATAATAATTTTTTTATTTTTCTTTACTTATTTTACTAGGACTCCTCTGTCGTTTACTTATTTTTCAAAACCCTTTTTTCGCGAGAAACTCAACAACTATATCTGTGTTGCCAGATCTACCCAACTAACTAGCATTGTCAGATCTCCACATACCTTCAATGTTGTTTAGCTTCAGCGCTAGCCTTGGGGTAAGTTGCACCTAGTCAATTTGTTTCTCCACACGATCTGCACAAGAATTAATATCGCCCCGTTCCGACGTTGTAGGCAATTTCTTCAGGTGTCCAACGTTGCGCAAATCGTGATATCGTTTCCCTGCCGTTCAACAACATCACACGCTTCTTGACCAAACGTCGGTATCAACTTATTAAGGAAAATTACATTTTGCATCAACACTTTGTCTCCAACTTGAATCTCACTTTGTTTTGCCCCGCGATCCTTATTCGCCTTTTCTCTTCTTTTTCTTTATTGATATCATCCAAGTCTCTAGCGTCCGCATCTAAAATGTCTCGAATCACGCGATTGAATAGCAGTTCCGTTAGAGCTTTCCCAGTCGTTCCATGAGGGGTGACATTGTACATAAGCAGTAACTATTGGATTTGTTTTCTATAGTCTGCTCCATCATTATGAGCTATCCTTAGGCGCTTGACGATTAACCGATTCAAGTTCTCTACTTTGCCATTCGCCCGCGGCCAGTACGGTAGAAAGGTCATTATTTCGATATTTTTGTTTGCACAATATCTCCTAACCTCGTCACTGACAATTTGACGGCCATTATTTGTTGTGAATGACCTGGAGTAACAAAGTCGAGAGAACACCTCATCCAAAAAATCGACTATTTCTTTTAATGTTATTTTCTTTAGAAATTGTACCTCTTGGTGCCTCGAATAATAGTCCATGATCACAAATATGAAATCATTGTTAGGTAACGGTCCTAGCAGATACGTTGCTGGGCACAACCATGGTACTTTTGATAAATCACGTCGAGCCATCGGTGCCGGTTGAGACGGCATTGACACTAACAAACATACACGGCAGTTTTTTATATGTTTCTCAACATCTCGATCTATACGTGGCCACCATACTTTTGATCGTACCCGCCGCTTCATCACCGTCTCGGCTTGATGACCTTCATGTGCCAACGCTAAAACTCTTATTCTTAGCAAACCGGGTATTTTGGTACCTCGTAGAAGAATATTTCCAGACGTACAGAGTTCAAATCGAAATGGGAAATATCTATTGGATGCAGTTAATGGTCATGAATTATTTTTTATGCATTCAACCGCTTCCATTAGTTTAAGATCGGACCGGTTTTTCTCCACGATCTCAAGAATTGAAACTGCTTGCGGGAAAGCTTCTTCGATTATCGAGCATAAACTGCTTTCAGTTTGTTGATCGAAAGACGTATTTTATTTGATTTTGCATAATCCGGATAATGAATCGACCATGTTGTGTTTACCAGACTGATAAATAAATTTACATCTGAATGATTGAAGACGTAACACCCATCGCTCGATTCGAGCAGGTGGCTTTGATGTAGGTTTGAAAAATGTTTCCAAAGGCTTTTGGTCCATTACTAATTCAAGCTTGATGTCCGGCAAATAATAGTAGAACCATTCGAGCGTTCGAACAAGACTTTCCTTTTTTTTCCTATTTGTGAATATCTATGTTCAGTCTCGGACAAACTTTTGCTCGCGAACGATATTACTTGTGGGAGTTGTTGCTAAATTGCAGCAAGACCGCTGTGAGAGCTACTGGACTCGTGTTAGCTATTAAGCGAGTACGCCTTTTTAGGTCGAAGTATGATAATGTTGGAATTCTGGCCAGTTGTTTTTTCGGTTTTACAAAAGCCTCAACTTCCCACTGAACCCAGTCGGACTGATATATTTTTTTGTTAAATACCTAAGCGTATTCGTAAGGTCAGCCAGATCCGGTATGAATTTTCCTAGATAAGTGACTAATCCTAGGACACTCTTTAGCTCCTCCTTGCTGTTTGGTGCACAAAATTTAATAATGGTGTCGACTTTTTCGGGATCTAGATTTATGCTTTTTTCAAATAGAATGTGGCCTAAAATAGTAGCTTCTCTGTTTTCCAAACCTTTTTTTCTCTGTTCAGCACAACATTCGCCTTTTCTAGAACAGCCAACAACTCTTTAAGATATTTGTCGTGTTCAGACTCTGTCTTTCAAACACGATTATAACGTCCAATAGTTTACGGTGCCAAAATGGTTTCTAGATTTCTATGGATGATTTTTGGTGCAGAGTTCACACCAATTAATAACCTTTTATATCTTAATAACCCTTTTGACTGATGAAGGTGGTAATCTCACGACTATCTTCCTGTAGCTCCAACTGGTGGTATGCATTTTTTAGACCTAACCTAGAAAAGTATTTAGCACCCTGTAGCTTGGTCATAAAGAAATTGAATGTTGGTAGCGTATAATTTTTCCGTAATATGGCCATATTCGCACGTCCCATATCGGTGCATAATCGGATATCTGCGTTATCTTTAAATACAGTTATTACCAGGGATATCCAGGGGCTAGGTCCTATCACGGATTCTATGATACCCTGTTCCTTTCGACCTTTTATTCTTTATTGTATTTTTTTCATTACTACTCTCCGCGTTGGCTGTTGGACAGGTTTTACAGACTTGTCAACTGTCAGTGAAAATTTATTGCCTCTAATTTTTGGAAAGACACCGCAGTTCTCAATTTGATTTTCTCCACGTCCTAGTTTCAAAACGCCCATTCTCAATTACATAGAACGAAGAAATCAAGTTTGAAACTAAATCAGGGCCTATTATCATTTCGAAAGCAACTTTCACCTGGAGTAAATTGTTTCCCGCATACGCACGAAACTGATTCTCAGATTTACCTCGTATATTCCAAATAATGGCATCATCCTTACGGAGGCACTCCCAATCCTCCTCACTCAACAGGGTATAATGTGACCCAGAATAAATCAGAATGGCAATCGTCCGGCCACCTATATAGCACTCTATCATTTCGTCTATGTGCTTGCTTAACTTGTCTGCTATCTGGAAACAATTGTGTTCGTTGCATTGAACGTTTTAATATTTCCGCTTTTTCCCATCTGTGTAACCAGAACCTGGCTGCTTGCGTTTTGAACCTTTCGGCTATCGAGCAAAATGGCCAACAAACCCACATTTGTTCCTTTTTTAATTTTTAGCAGGACAGTTACCACTTGGACCTTCATGACCTCGACGAACACATCTGCCACATTTATGATGTTTATTCTTCGATGGATACATTGGGACATTTCATAGCCTCTGACTAGTTATTTACCTGCTTATGGATGTGAGCCGTTTCTATAAATCAATTAGTGCCCAATTATCAATAAGCTTGTCTTTTAGATTTATTCTTAATGTCTCATCTTTTGTTTCGCCGAATTGGCATTTTGCGGTCTGGTTTTGTAGCCGTACAAGGAATTTGCTAAAACAATCGCCTACTTCAGGTTTTAGCTAACGAAAAAGGTGCAAAATATTCGTTGAGCTTTCCAACCAAAGTTTTGAATGCATCTACACCTTTATCTGTATCCTCGGACCCTACAAGTGCCCTGGGAATACTGTATACAACCTCTTGGAGATGTGTACCGCCCAAATAAAGTAGTTCATTCCTTTTCTTCGCAGTGTCCCTTAATTTCTCTGCGTCCAGATATATGGAAAACGAATGGTACCATTTTTCCCACTCTGTGCGCAGAAGTGCCTTATCTATAACATCTCTCCAATGTTTTTCATAATATTACAGTACTTATAATTAAACGTAATGCAGTTGCATACCTTTCGTCCGACAATTTAATGTCTTTTGTATCTCCTAATCTGCAATTAAATGCAAAACAATTTAATGTCTCTGTTCGTGTCTGCAATACTTTTTGCAGGCAAGAGCGAAAAAATAAAAACTTTAATAAAATAACTTTGCTTCCAAATATGAAGCTTTTTATTAAAAGGTTTAAAGTCGAATGACAAAATAAAAAACCAATAACATAAATCAACCACTAAAATATGCGCACAAGCAAACATACATACATACACACAAAATTATTTCTCAACAAGAGTACTAATATGTATGTTACACAATGTGTATGCACAAATGTACATACATATATAAATACATGCATTTAATTTAAATAGTAATCTCTTTGTTAAACTAATTGTAAAAGAGATTGAGAAACGATTGCGTAGAGATTAAGTGTGTATGTTTATATGCAAACATTATGTATGTATGTACGCATGCTTGTTCGATTTACAGTTTGACTATTTTTGAAAGAAAGAAATGTAAAGAATTTTAAGGTTAACAAAAATTGAAGTTCAAGGCTAAACAATTAAATATAAAAAATATTTAAAGCAAAATCCAGTGACGTATCTGCTGTTAACATCCTCCCCCCGTTGAAAGGTTGGGGCCTTCAACAGAAATTTCTATGGGCAGAACAGCAAGTTTAGTAACTGCACTACACCATCATCGCCAAAAATAACGTCAGATATACGGCCTATTTGCCATTTTAAAGGTGGTTGATTTTCATCCTTAATAAGCACCATTGCACCACAAGGTATTTCTTTACGATTTTTCTTTAGATACGAGTTGCTTCATTTTTTCCAAAAAATTTGCTGTATTTGGGAAACTCTTTGCCATCTACTGAAGCGGCTAATGTCTATTTCGGTGTAACTGGGCTCAACTATGGTGACTAAAGGACCACCTACTAAGAAATGCGCAGGCGTTAAGATATCGAGGTCATTAGGATTCTCGGAAATCGGAGACAAGGGCCGTGAATTTAAAATTGCAGAAATTTGGCATACTAAAGTGCGTAGCTCATCAAAAGTTAGCTTGTTGAGACCGACGGTACGATAAAAATGATACTTGGCTGACTTAACGGCAGCCTCCCACAATCCGCCAAAATGCAGCGACCTTGGTGGAATAAATTTCCATTCTATTCCGTCTTTAAGGCACTGCTGACGTAGTAGTTTTTGATGAGACTGGCTGCAAAACATCTGCCTTAAATCTGCTAGCTCATTTTTAGCGCCTACAAAATTCGTCGCGTTGTCTGACCAAATTGTTTTGGGTTTGCCTCGGATGGCGACAAATCGATGGAGGGCAGACAAAAACGACGGTGTTGATAAATCTTGAACTACCTCCAAGTGTGTAGCTTTTGTTGAAAAACATATAAAAATACATACATAGCATTTGACGGCAGGACGATTTCTTACTTCAAACTTGTAGTAAAAAGGGCCATAAAAATCCACTCCAGTAGTGTGAAAGGCCTTATTTGGCGTTACCCGATCGGCGGGCAAGTTACCCATTACATGTTGATATAGTTTTGGCTTCGTTCTAAAACACCGCAGACATTTTGATATTACAGTGCTTACCAGTTTACGACCTCCAATGGGCCAATACTGCTGCCGAATTGAAGCCAACAAAAATTGAGGGCCAGCATGAAATAATTTTTCATGAAAATATATTATCAGGGACGACGTGAGAGATGATGTTTGGGCAAAATAATAGGGTGCTGGGCATCAAAATTAAGAGTTGAATGCTGAAGACGACCGCCTACACGAATTAATCCAAATGAGTCAATTATAGGCACCAGTGATAGAAGCTTGATGGAAGACGAAATTTGTTGATTGTCCTTTAGGGCCTTATACTCTGCTGCAAAATGAACTAGCTGTATATTTTTTATTAAAAGATTTGTTCCATTTTTGACGTCAATTGGTGTTAAAGTTGCACTTTGGTTTCTCAATGTAGGATATAAAAATTTAAAAACGTACGCAAATATTCGTTGCATTTTAGTAAAAGAATTGTGATACTTACATTGCATCGACAAGTCTGATAGTGAAACCGTTACCAATACATTTCGACGTCGCTCAGGTAATTCGGCTAAAAATGTTGTATTTGCAGGCCACTTTGAAGGTCCGTGATTTAAGAAACTTGGCCCATTTTTCCATTATGTAGAGTGAAGCAGCTCTTTGGGCGATGTACCTCTTGAAAGTATGTCTGCTGGATTCAAATTTGTTGGAACGTAATGCCACGTCAGTTTACTTGTTAGTGTTTGTATACGAGACACTCTGTTCGACACGAAAACGTTAAAATTTGAAGGCTATTTTTGAAGCCACGAAAGTACGACCATTGAATCGGACCAGCAGTGCACATCGCAATTATACGACAGCGTTTTAACGACCACGTCCACAAGCTCTGCTAAAAGACACGCTGCAGCTAACTCAAGTTTTGGGACAGTCAAACTTTTTAGTGGGGAAACTCTCGATTTAGAGCACAGCAATGATGTTTTCACGACATTTTTAGACTCTGACCTTATGTATACACAAGCGCCATAAGCCGCTAAGCTGGCATCACAAAATGCATGAATTTGCATCTTTGAATTCGACATTGATACACAGCGGGGAAAATTGAAATGCTGAATTGAGTCAAACTGGGAAGTATATTCGAGCCATGAAGAATGCAATGCCTGTGGGAGGCTTTCATCCCACTGTAACTGAAGCTTCCATAAATGTTGCATAAAAATTTTTGCCTTTATAATAACTGGGCCAATTAAACCCAGTGGGTCATACAGACGAGCAATTGATGATAGTATTGTACGTTTGTTAATTACCTTGCTGCATTCAAAAGGGGTAAATGAAAATATAAAGTTGTCACTTTTTAGATCCCAAATAAGTCCGAGCATTTTAGTGACATCAGTTCCATCGCTAAGTTTCAAAAATTGTTCGCATTCATCTAAATGTATGCCATCCAATACTGCAGGAACGTTAGAGCACCATTTTCTTATAATAAACTTGCCTTTTTCTAGCATCGCCTTTACTTGCTGCCTAATCGCCACTACCTCTTCAACTGAGTCACCGCCAGAAATCAGGTCGTCTACATAAAAGTCACGCTTCACAATTTTTGCAGCCAACGGGAAATAGAGTTCTTCTTCATTTGCGAGCTGGTGCATAGCACGAATTGCCAAAAATGTAGCAGGCTTTCTACCATAAGTCACAGTATTCAATTTGTATGTTTTTAACTCTTGGTCTTCATTTTCTCTCCATAGTATGCATTGCAGGTAGTCATCTGGATGAGAAACTCGTACACATCTGTACATTTTACAAATGTCACCACTCAGAGCTACCTTAAAAAACCGATATCGCAAAAGTGTGTTAAAAAGCTTTGGCTGAATAGTTGGACCAGCATACAATACGTCGTTGAGTGATAAGCCACTTGTTGTTTTCGCAGAACCATCAAAAAAGACCCTTAACTTTGTTGTTGTACTATCAAGTTTTTGTACACAATGATGCGGGAGAAAATATTGTTTCTGCTTCACCTGCGGCGAATTTACGACATGTGATTTAAAGAAATATACTCTCTCATAAATGCTGAATATTGAGTCTTTATGTCAGAAAACCTTTTGAATTTTTTTTCCAGGCCTTTAAATCGCTGTAGAGCATGCTGATATAAGTTCCCAAGCAAATGTGTTCCTCCTTCTTCTATTGCAGGTAGACGAACAGAAAAAGCACCAGAAGTAAGACGAACAGTATTTTTTACAAAATGATTTTCACAAAAAATTTCCTCATTGGAGAACGTATCGCAGCTACCGAAATTATTTTCGATTTCCCAAAAGCCTTTAACTATTGAGCACAACTGGTACTCCTGTTTAATTTTTGAACTGACAGCCAAGGACCACGAATGACACGGACTAGGGCCACCGCCAGCAACAACAATAATCAACTTTGATTTTATTTTTCTTTATCCACGATTTTTAAAGTTTAAAGTAAAATTAAAAAAATATTCCCGTGATTTAAAAAGTTTTAATTATTAAATTGCAAGTGCCCGTGTAAAAAACAGAAATAAATTATCATAGTGTTTTATGATATTTTATTGTTGTTTTCATTATATTTTTCAACATCTTTTAACTGTATAAAAGAGCCGAAAAAAAGTCAGCCGTATACAGTGGATAAAGAAAAATAAAATCAAAGTTGATTATTGTTGTTTTTGCTTAAACTTTGATTTTTGTCTTTACTTTATTGTTTGGACAAAAATCTTTAGTTTATTTAAAATGTAAGTGAGAAGTTTCCTGAAGAGCTAAGTAAGCGGTAGCGAAATGGCCATCGAAACGTGCTTTCACCTTCAATAGTCAATATCGGTGATTTTAATAATTCGGTCGGGATAATTAGCACGATTTTTAAAGTTTAAAGTAAAATTAAAAAAATATTCCCGTGATTTAAAAAGTTTTAATTATTAAATTGCAAGTGCCCGTGTAAAAAACAGAAATAAATTATCATAGTGTTTTATGATATTTTATTGTTGTTTTCATTTTATTTTTCAACATCTTTTAACTGTATAAAAGAGCCGAAAAAAAGTCAGCCGTATACAGTGGATAAAGAAAAATAAAATCAAAGTTGATTATTGTTGTTTTTGCTTAAATTTTGATTTTTGTCTTTACTTTATTGTTTGGACAAAAATCTTTAGTTTATTTAAAATGTAAGTGAGAAGTTTCCTGAAGAGCTAAGTAAGCGGTAGCGAAATGGCCATCGAAACGTGCTTTCACCTTCAATAGTCAATATCGGTGATTTTAATAATTCGGTCGGGATAATTAGCACGATTTTTAAAGTTTAAAGTATAATTATTTTCTTTTTACAAAATCGTTTTTGCGCAATTATATTCTTGGGGCAGATATTTTTAATAATTTGTGTATCAAATTTGTAATGGCGGCATATTGTTTACAAATACATAGTCGTTTTTTTGATATTTGACAGTTCATCTCATAAGATTGTTCCTATGAGATATCTCATAACACCGCTCTCATAAAAATATTTATGTTATGTTATGTGTTATTGCAACACAGGCAAATTTTACTTTGCAAAGTTTTGATTTTATTTGAGAGAGAGGGAGAAAGATTAAGATGCAGTACAGAGTTTGATGTACTCGCAAAGTTGCTTTGTACATACACATATTTTTGTTTTATAAGCACCAAATTCAAAACGTACAAAAATTAATGATGATCAAAGAGAAGGAATCAAAATTTGTAAAAGAAAACTTTGTGTGTCTGAACACCAAACAAAGTTTAAAAGAAAATTAACAAATTTTAAGTGTATACGTAACTTAGCGGTGGAATTAGACGTTCTCATCTCAGATGTTACCTGTAATGTAGACACTATGATATCTAGCCTGTTCTTGGTAAAAAAGAAAACCACATTGCACATGAAGTTAGGTTTATGCAAGGCGAATTAATTGCTTTTTTTTGGACTGTGTGTAATAAAAACAACATAACAAATAAACATGTACGTAAAACCGTGAGAGTTCATTGCGTGTGTGCAGGGATGCAAGTGCATGTTTTCTATTGCTGCGTTTTCGCCTTCAGGTCTATTTCTATAGTTAGCGTTAGTGTGATACCATGATACAGTCAACTTTCCGTAAATTCTGGCAGAATTGAATTTTTTATTAGCAAACACAAACTAACCTTTTAAAATATTTTCAATAATTACTTTATTGATGAAAATTTTCGTCATAACAACTACAATGTATACAGCTGTTTATTTTGTTCGCCGCGCATTCACCTGCTTTATTTTAGCGTCGAGGAGAAGATAGCAAACTTTTTACAGTGTACCAATGCGTAAAAATTATCAGGTGGCAGCGGAGACGAATTCATTAATTTTCGGTCAAGTCATTACTTTCAACCTCCATATACAAAAAATGTATATAGAATTTTTATATATAGAGTTTGACAATAATCGTTACTAGAAAAAAATAATGAATTCGCCTACGCTGCTACCTGATACTTTATTTGCCCTGGAGTGCACGCATGCTTTTTTTTGTGTATGAGTGCTTTCCTGTTTACATCAACAAAATGTAAATAAACTGTGACAAAAAACGCACTCAAGCATAACTCAAGAATACAATTTTGATTTTAATACATTGTATGCATATACATATGCTAGAATTTAATTTTACTACCACCCAAGGGGAAATAATACTAGGTGGTCTCGATAGTGAATTCATTGATTTTTTCCGACACGTTAAGTGTCAAACATTATACTAAAAAATAATAATACACATTTTTTATATATGGAGTTTGACATTTTTGGTTTTCATTATCTTATGTAAATAGAAAAATGTTTTCATTATTTTATGTAATAGCCCATTCAGGCTGACACGAAATTAAGTCATTTCGGCCGAAATCAACTTGAAACTACGTAATTTCATTTTACCATTGCCCAAATTATCTCATTTTACTTAATTTCAACGAAATTAACTTGAAATTACGATAGACAACGCTGTTTTTGTGTAAAATACTACTTTGTGTGCAACCATGAACTTATTTACAGGAACACACGTATGTACATACATTGATATATACAAACATGTATGCATAATAACCATAATGATGGATTATAAAACTGCAAGAACTTAAACATTTTTAATTTAATTTTTGATATTTTATTATTAATAGCTTCCAATTTAATTAATATCAAGTGTTTTCTTCTTCTTTTTTTCCATTTTGTACAAAACTTGAATGCAAAAGAATAATATAGTTCTAACATAAAAACGAACAGCTGTTTCTGAAATAAACTCAAGTGTCAAATAACCCACTATAAACACTCTAGATTTCGTTCGTAATTTCAGTTTGAAATTACATAATTTCGTGACAGCCTGAACGGGCTATAAAAGGATAATGTACTTTCCAAGCAACTCTGAAAAAAATTTAAGAAAGCAAACAATAATTCCCTGCAAAGTTTTTTATTTTCCCCTCGACAAAAAAAAATCGTAAAATTATATTTTAAATCAAATTGAATTCATTAACAGGTAGTATCCCAGCTGATTTATGTTTATGTTTATCGTTGTCAAAATTTCAAAATCATTTGTAAAAGAAAGTTTTCAAATAAATTTAAAAAAATTAAATTTTATAAAATAAAAATTGCTAACAGGAACCAACTATTACAACATTATTTAAAGTACAATATGATAACAGAAACAGAAGTGGAATTCGCCTTGCTTTGTTTAGTTAGATGTTTTTGGCAACAACGTGGTGCTCTGCAACAATAAAGTTATATTTTATTGTTTTGTAGCGGTAGCCGCTACCTATTATTAGTTCGCCTGTTTTAACTGTATATGTTAAAAATAACACAATACAAGAACAAATTCTCTAAAGTAACAAACTTGCAATCTTATTGGTGAAATTAGTATTTATAAAATGTTCAATTAAGATTAAGTAAATTTTGAGGTTTTCAGAAGAAGAAATTAACTAAACTACTGCGTGAATATAATTTCGCCGTGATTTTTATCATTTTAGGCACGGCGAAATAACCGGTGAAAGTAACTATTATCTCAGCAGTTTATCTTTTTTTTTTCATGTACGTACATATTTTTTTTTAATTAGTAAAAGTTTGCTGTAGTATATATTCCAAATGCAAGTGTTTCAGGAACTTATTACACATATTCTAAATACTATATTTTATATATTCTTTTTTATCCTCTACTGATTGGTGCTATTGACCATGTTGTACTAATTTGAGTTTAACTGTAATTAGTTCAAAACTTCTCTGCCACATTTAAAGATTTTTTCAATTTATGAAAATTTGCTGCTCTGTAATGGGATCTTCCCGCTATCGACTGAGACATTTTTTTTATTTTAAAAGTTTTCTGCTTAAATACTTTTTTCGTACAGTCTTTCAAAAAGTAAGCTATACCACGATCGAACCGCGTTTAATTCCTCTATCATTCGCATGTGCACGCGGAATAGTTTTCGAGACACATGCGAAAAAACTATAGATATAAAATTTTCGTACAGTGTTTCGAGAAATGAGCTATACTACGACTTTTCGTATCTTTTATTTCTCACGATCGTGTATAGCGGTATATGTGGACGCGGAATAGTTTTCGAGTTGCATACATGCGTAAAACTATACTTATAAATTTGAGCGATATTTTTACATTTCAAAAGTTCGCTGCTCAATAACTTTTTTCGTGCAGTATTTCCAAAAAGGAACTTTAGCACGATCGTTTTCATTTTGAGTTCTTTTGGTCGTGTATAGCAATTATATGTACATATGTATATATGTGCACGTGGAATAGTTTCCGTGTTATGAAAAGTTTCTCTAAATAGTTTCATGAATAGCATATTTACAGGTGAAAGCAGTTTTAAAACAACTACAACAATAAAAAACAGAATTTACTTTGTTTTTGTAAAATATGTTTTCAGATCTCAAAATCAAAATTAATATTATTATTATTTTTAATCATTTCACAGAAGTTACATGCGATGAAGAAAAATACGTATATAAGCCGTTATGGATGTGATTACGCCGATAAGGGGCGGTAAACGGATAAAATATAGTTTCATAATACATTTTTACATACTTTTTTTATATGGAAGTTTAAAATATATTTCCACGACACCTGATATTACAAAAAAAAATCTAGGAAAATAAAAAGTGTAAACAAAATTTGATATCTGAAAACGTAAACAAAAAATATCACCTGATCTACTAACACGACCTAGTATATTACTATGCCTTGATTTTATATGTAGCCCCTGTATTTTTAAATTATTAAAAGTAACACAGTCTATCATCTGTAGGCCTTTATTTATATTCTTTCTTATTTTAATTTAATTAACAATTTGTGATCGAGTTCAAAAATGCTATTTTTTGTCTCAGCTTGTTTACATTTTTTGTGTAAAAAAAGAAACCACATTGCACTCATTTCCTTCACAAAAAGTACTTACCATGCAACTCTGAAAAAAGTTTACCAAAACAAAAAATTGCTAAAAAAATAAGCAACAAAAAATTAAATATGAGGTATTGCTGAAAAAAACTAACTGGTAAAATCTTATTTAAAATACCAAATGATGATAGAAGTATAAATTGCAATTGGCTTGCTTTTGCTTGGTTTGATGTTTTTGGCATCCTCTGCAGCAAAAACATTACATTAGGTTTTTGTTTTTATACCAAGGCGGCCACCTATAATTAATTCGCCTGTTTTATGTAAAAAGGGAAACCACATTACACATGAAGTTAGGTGTACGTAAGGTAAACTTATTGCTTCTTTTTAGACTGTGTGTGTTAAAAATAACATAATAAATAAATATATAAATAAAACCGTGAAAGTTCATTGCGTGGGTGTTGGGATGCAAGTGCATGTTTATATTCATGTTTGCTATTGTTGCGTTTTCGCCTTCGGTCCTATTTTCACAGTTGCTTACAATGAAATGCTTTCGAGTAAATTTTAATTTCTTTAATTATTGAATGCTTTATTTATTTCATCTTTGTTAAGTCTTTCAATTGTAGCATATATTTTAGTACTTTCAAAGTGAATTACTAGTAGGTGGCCACACAGTTGCTTTATCAAAAATTCATGGCAAAAATAGGTGACTAAACTTCATTTGGTACTTTTACCAGTTGCTCTTTTTCTCTTGCTTATGGAGCTGTACCTCATATTTTATTATTATTATTATTTTTTTTTTTAATTTTATATTATAAAACTTTCTACCTTTTTAAATTAGCTTACTGTTTATTTTTTAATATATAATTTCGATTTTATTTGACCTGTCAATTATAAAATAACAAATTTCAATTAAGCTCGAGGTACGTTTTTCTCATTATATAATTAACTAGGTAATCCCATATTCTGATATTCTTTGAATATCATCTTCAGGGCTATATTATGTTATTATTTAACTAAAAACATACTAAACATTTTAAAAAATTTTTTTATATATTGCAACAATCAGTAACAATAAAGAAAAGTTCATTTTATACGACACTGCGTTCAAACAAATAGTTAAAAATAAACATTTATTTTACAGCACATACATATAGTACTCATAAATTGCACTCCTTCCCTTGGCATCGTCAATTATTGTGCTGATCACATTTTAATATTACTTATTAACTGCTCTTGTTATTTTGTTTAATGTATGTATGTCAGTAACACCCCATTTACACCGTCAAAGCTTACTTTGCAAAGATTTGATTTTATGTGGGAGAGAAGGAAAAAGAATGATAAGCAGTACAAACTTTGATGTACTCGCAAAGTAGCTTTGTTTTTCGTTCGTTGCTTGTACGCAGTTGGATATATGTGCACCAAATGCAAAATGTCTAAAATTAAAAACGATCACACAGAAGGAAACAAAATTTGTAAAAGAAAACTTTGTTTGTCTGAACACCGAACAAAGTTTAAAAAAATTAAAAGTAAAATTTCCCTGTATGAATGGAGTCTAACTTTGTAAGAACGTAAATAAGTTTTTAGCTATAAATAAGTTTTTAGCTATATGCGTCACAAAAATATCTCTGGAATTGAATTTGACTTCTGATGAGTTAAATATCTCAGAAATATGAACGCGGGCTAATGTAAAGAAAAAGAAATTAGCATTACAAAATAATTTTGCATGAGCATCACGTGGCGAATGAATTTCCGCCCTTTCTCTGCACAAAATTATTACCATAAACGGTAAACCTTATTTTTTAATATTTGATCCTTTTACTCCTGCAAAGAGCATAGGGCCTTTGCTGCAGGAAAAAAACTTAAACTTGGATGAATGAAGTTCAAGCTTTCAATAATATTTAAACTCTTTAAAGGCGATTAAGATGTCTTTGTCTTTGTTTTGTATCTTTTACTACTGAAAAGAATTTTAGATTTTGTCTCTCCTGAAAGTCAAATATGGATATTGTTTTGTTTGAAAAGAAAAATTTCAGTTTTTCATGTCTTAAATAAGCGATGAGAATTCCCTTATGTATAAAACTATTTAACTAGGTATTTTACATATTTTTTAATACTTGATAATTATTACTATATTTATGAATAAATCTTATTTCAGAACACGAGGAGTGCCAACTTCTTTATTAGGACATTTTAAAGATAATTCAACCGATACACCTAATGATCAGCAGCAAATCGGAGCTAACCGTAGAAAATGTTCCACAAAAGCAAGTGTAAAACCAGGCGGTGCTAATGCTGGTATTACAACATTAATTTAAAAAAAAAAAAAAAAAAAAAAAAAACAAAAATAAAACACTAAACATTGCCTTACTTTGAGTAAAGACGTCAATCACTTTGAGAGTTTGATATGCTTACTAAAAGTTTTTATTGTTTATATTTTGTTAATATATGTCTATAAAAATGCGCGCAATTTTCAGTACCTCTCTTAAAATCCATTCTTTTGTTCTCAGGAGTATTTATAATGTGTAGCATTTCCATTATGTATCTCTTCTTATAATTATTTTCTTGTTGTATTATTTCTGCTTTCTCTAAGACGGGGAAGTGTTTGCTCATTGCACAGTGGGCTGCTAACGCTGTTTTTTGTTCGCTTGATCCTTTCCTTGTTTTATAATCAGATTTGTGTGCTGCCAACCTTGTTTAGACTTTGTCGTTCCAACATATATTTTTACATATGTTAGACCCGTCACCGTTACAAAGAATTTTGTATATTACATTGGCTTTATATAATTTGTCAATTTTTGTTTTTTAGTGTTAGAAAACAACATACTCAAAGTATAATCAGTCTTAAGTGCAATATTAACATTTTGTTTGTCATAAATGTTCGACTGTATGATCCTATCTGAAAAGCCTGGAACATGTGTCATAGATCTAAATATTTTTTATTAATATTTGTTGCCATCTTATAGGAGAAACTTTTTTGCAGCATTTTTCTTAATTTTTTAAAGTAATCTTTGTGAAAAGTTTGTCACTTAACTGAAAAGCTCTCTTTTTTTGTGCTGTGTTGAGCTTTACATATTTTGGATGATTTGAAAAGAAATTTATTATCCGTCCTGAAGCAGTTGGCTTTTGATATCAATCCGTTAATAAATTTTTTCCTTGTCTTATAATTAATAAATCCAAATATGGCAATTTTCCGTCTTTTTCCAATTTAGTGATGAATTTAATGTGTTTGTGAAATGTATTTAGGGCTTTCAGAGTTTCTTCTAAGTCTTCCTTTTTTATTATACAGAATAAGTCGTCAACATATTTGGTCATAACTTTCGGCTTTTGTTCTAATTTTTCCAATGTTATATCTAGTAATTCTTCCATCGGCAAAAACAGGAGACGCTGGTGAGCCCATAGGCATTCCTTTCAATTGTTCAAATATTTTATTTTCATATTTAAAATATCTATTCTCTTTGATACAAAATTTTATGATGTCGAAAAATAAATATTTTAGTAAAAGTTATAGCTAAGTTAACAGGTATACTAGGGAACAAGGAAACTACATCAAAAGAAACTAAAACTTCATCGTCAGAGAGAGATATATTTGTCAATTTAGTTTTAAATTCTATGGCGTCTTTAACATTATATTTAGAGTCTTTGGTAAGATATTTAAGGATATCAACAACGTATCTACAAAGGCTGTATGATGAGAAGTTAATTGATGAACAAATAGGTCTGAGAGGAATGTCTTCCTTATGAATTTTAGGAAGTCCATAAATCCTTGAAGCCGTTGCTACAGTGGTTCTCAATCTATGTTTATCCATTGTCTCGATTATATTTAACTTAAACAATTTTTCCACTAATATATTATTGCGTGTTTGTAATTTTGCAGTTGGATCAATTTTCAGTTTCCTGTAAGTGCACATATCCTGTAAAATATTCTTCATTTCGGTTTCATATTCATTTTTTTCAATTGCAAAAAACTTTTCCATTGACAAACTAGATAAAGCCAATGTAATATACAAAATTCCTTGTAACGATGACGGGTCTAACCTATGTGAAAAAATATATGTTGGAACGACAAAGTCTAAACTAAAAACAAGGTCGGCAGCACACAAATCTGATTATAAAATAAGGAAAGAATTAAGAAAACAAAAAACAGCGTTAGCAGCCCACTGTGCAATGAGCAAACACTTCCCCGGCTTAGAGAAAGCAGAAATAATACAACAAGAAAATAATTATAAGAAGAGATACATAATGGAAATGCTACACATTATAAATACTCCTGAGAACAAAAGAATGGATTTTAAGAGAGATACTGAAAATTGCGCGCATTTTTATACACATATATTAACAAAATATAAACAATAAATACTTTTAGTAAGCATATCAAACTCTCAAAGTGATTGACGTCTTTACTCAAAGTAAGGCAATATTTAGTGTTTTATTTTTGTTGTTTTTTTGAAAAATTAATGTTGTTAATATGTTTTTAACTTTGTTTATATATTTTTCGTTCCTGAAGAAGGGCACCGAAGGTGTCCGAAATATTGAATAAATAAATAAAAGCAATATTTTCAATTGTTATTTGATAAAACATAAAAGAGTTTTATTAAAAAAACAGTGACCTTGAGCCCGAAGATAAAAAATAAATAGTTGCTAATATTTATTATTAAACACAATTTATTTGATGAAGGAACTGTCACGGCAAGTTCTTATAGGTTAAATTAATTATAGTTTCTATATCAAAAAAGAAAAGAGTAATATTTAAACAAAAACGTGCTTCAACACAGCTGTGTGAAGAGAATATGAATGTTGTTGAAATAAAATGAAACTTAATTTTTTTTTGTTAGCCAATTATAGGTCACTAGAAACGTTTCTAGTCAGTGTTTATCAAAACCTTTAGTTATATAATTTTTTAAACTATTTGTTAGGTATTCATTTACTGTTATTAAAAAAAATAGTTTTATAAATCTTGTTATATACATAGAAATGTTATGCATCTTTATATATAAGACTTTTCTTCTTTCTTGTCATCTTTATATATATTATTTAAAGTATTAAATTTATTTTTTAATTAGTTGAAATAAAACGCTTTATAGTTAACATCAAATTAGAACACATTCACGCTGATGACTTTAAATTTGAAGTTCACCCAACGAATGCTACATAAAGTTTTCAGAGTGAAACTTCAAAAGTCATACGGCAATGAGACGACGGCGTGTATAAGTTATTTAATTACAGACAAAAACAAAAAATATGAAATATAATAAGGCCACAGCATTACCTTTATTTTTTATATATAAAGCATTACAACAACTTATGTAGTAGGATTACAACACTTTAAGTAGTGTTTCATTTAACCTTCTTATACAGATAACAAGTTTTTTTTTCCTTTTTAGGAAAAAGTTTTTAATAAGAGAATTATCCTTCAATTAATTGTCTTTGTTTCATCGATATTTCTTAAATTATATACATATAAATAAATAAATAAATAAATAAATAAAAATTAATATATATTAAAACGTAGACATATGTAAACGTTTTTAATGTATAAAATTTGTAATTTATTCACAAAGCTTTTTGAAAAATAAAAAATTTCCGACTGATAGAACTGTAAAGTTCGAAAACTAATATGTTTTTTTTTCATTTAATATTTGTTTAACTCATTTGTTTTAGTAATTGTTTTTTAATAATTTTTTTTAACAAAAAATCCTTTTAAAAGCTAAATTAATTTACTTAACATGTTTTCAAAGACAATTTATATTTTTACTTTTCGTTACGTTTATATGCTAAACTCATAACGAAACGTTAAAGTATACACAATCTGGTTATCTTCACTTTTCTTTATTCGTTTAATATTTTTATCTGTAGAGGTCTTATATGGCCTACACCCTTATGTGTTTATATAAATCTTAATTGGTTATGTACAAAACATGCTATTTTTTACTTGACTTGCAGAACACTTTAAATGGACTTGTTTTTGAATGTTTTGGAATTTTAGTGGCGGCAAATCAAAACTTAAGCGTCGTGTGAAAAAGCGCAAACAAAGTAAATACATACAAAGGTATTTTTAAAGTCAATTAATTTGCAAAATTCTAGTGGAGAAGGAGAATAGCAAATCTTTTTTCTAGTGATATTGTGGTCCAAAATAACGTTTGTTCCTTTTGCAAACATCTCAAAAACTGTTTTTAAACCCTTCCTCAATTAGCATTTGGCAAAATGAGTTTGTACGGTCTTAAGAATAATAAAACTAATTTTTCTGATAAAAGTAACATTGTATTTATTACCGACTGCCACAATATTTTTAATATTTTTCACAGATCGAAAAAAGGTATAGCTAAGTTTATCATTCCATTTTTAACTTCTACAATATCTATTTTCGACTCAACGAAGTATTTGTATATATATTGGAAGTTCTTATTTATAGCGAAGTCAATTGAGCGATATTCATCCGTGTTCGGTTTGAAATCAACTTTTCCAACTCACTAGATGAGCTAGGGAAAATATAAATACGCCAACAAGATCGGTCCATGTCCATTGAGGCAGTGGGCAAAACACCACGCCTGCCTCAAATTTTTCCTTATCATTTGGAGCAAATCTAGCTTAGTGAAATAACTCCAATCAAAAAAACAAATAAAAAGCAGCAAGTAGAAAAATAGGCGCTCGCCCATATTCCGTGTTATGGGCCCCTAAACTTTTCATAGAAAAGTACGACCGTGCACCATATTTTTAAGATATAAGATATTTTAAACTTTTGAAGAGATCTTTTAGAAATTACTAAAATTTAAAAAAAATGCTTAACCTGTTAAGAGCCGATGACATTTTTATGTAAATTTTTTAATTTCGTATCACCCTAATATTTGTTTTTTTTTTTTTTTGAGTTGCTTTACTAAGCTAGACTAACATATATGGTGAAGGGTATACGTGATACATATTAACGTCAGTACCTGTCGTTAAGACCTCAACCCTTCATTGGCTTAGCCAACAGAGTTGCAATTCTAAGAACATGGCTGTCAGGACTATAAACTAATCCTTACTTTAGGGTTGAAGACTATCTTATCCCATCTGTTGAGAGTGCAACAGCACACCTCTGCATATTCCGCATCTTCTCTGCAGATATAGACCTTAACACTACATCCACCACGTGTATCTCATCATTCCTTCAACAAGTACCCAAATTTGTCTATCCAGATTTGATGCCTGCATACCGGAACACTAGTTCTTTCAATACCCCAAGCACACTTTATCTTAACCTAGGTTAGCTCAGCCAGACTTTTAGTAATGGTATATGCATAAGATTCTGCATAACCGAATACAGCACTTTTGCTTGTTTATTAGTAAAATCATATCAATAATATTCGCTGTTGCTTTCTCTTCAAATCAATTACATTAGTTTTCAAGGCACAACGTCTCCAATTATAATTCTTTTTTTTCTTGCTTCAATTTAAGGCTTTTATTACTTTTATGAAAATTATATGCTTTAATAGGTGCCATCTGTTTAAACAGCTGACCAAATGTTGTCTGTAGGTTTTTAAACATCTCGCTTAAATTTGTTGTAAACACATAAGTGTGAACCGCATATTAGCTGCCAATAGAAGTAGCCGCATTTATTTAACTGGCAGAAATAATTATTTTATTATCACTTTAGTTAACTTAAACTCAAATACTCTAAAAATACATACTAGTTTATTAAGTACATCATTTAATTTGTAGTACAATGAATTAAATATTTTTTTCATATCTTGTATATAAACGAACAACAAATAAAAAATCTATGAAATTAACTTGAAACGTACAGAAGAATATTTTGGGAGTTGTCACATTTTTAAATTTAATTTTTAATAAAACTTTTTAAAAACGCCCCTGTTCGTATTTTATTCGAAATCAAAATGCAAAAATTTTTAAAGAAATGTTTTGCATATTTTAATAATAAAAAATCTTTGCAAATATAGTTAGTTAAATAAGAGTGGCAGCCTCTCGCAACGAAGCTCACTTGAGCACAATTGAATGGCCCGTTGTGATACCACAAGGCAGGCGGCGCAACTCCCCTTACCCAGCCGAGAACCATGAGGATTCACGGATGAAATTTGCTAAGTCCCCTATAGAGTGAGATGATAGCTCCGTAAGAGTTCCAAAGAAAGGAGAGCCCAGAATTCTTAGTCTTCTCCGAGCCAGGGATGGGTAGAGACGCAGGAGGTGCAGGACGGTCTCTTCCTCATCCTCCGAGCCACAGCTACGACAGAAATCATTAAAGGGCAGACCGAGTCTTTCAGCACGCCTGCCGATTAGACAGTGTCCAGTAAGTACCGAGACCGTGATACTTATTGATTTTCTGTCCTGGTCCGCTTGAGGTCCAGTGTAGTCCACAGTTGTCTGGAGACACAACAATAACTTTCCTCTACCCATAATTTGCGATCCAAATTTAGGTAGTGGTTCTTTATGGCCTTTTTTTTCACCGTTGCCAGAGGAATTCCAACGTCTGGTAGCGAGGAGACGTTAGGAAGCAATGTACCCCGTTTAGCAAGATCATCGGCTTTACAGTTACCCTGGATATCCCTGTGAACAGGTCAATCTGTGATCGCTTCGATAGGGTGTTCAGTAATGAGCGACAACTCAGGACTAGTTTAGATGTACTGTATGCACCAGCAAGCGCCCTGATTGCCGCCTGACTGTCCGAAAATATCTGAATGGCAAGGCCAGAAGATCGTCCCTAAGCGCCATTTCGGATGTTTTCAGAATGGCCATTACCTCGGCTTGAAAGACACTGCAGTAGTCAGAAAGTCTAAGGGAGAGTCTTAGTCCAAGGCTATTGGAGAAGATTCCGCAACCGACTCTGTCGTCCAGTTTCGAGCCATCGGTGTAGATGTCAACAGTACCACCCACAACCACTTCGCTACGGACCCATATCTCCCTACTCGGAATATGGATCTGAAACCCGTGGTCCAGAGCGGGAGTAGAAGAGATGATGGCAGTGGCACATCCCGATCGATAATTTTAGAGTCCCCTATATCCAGCCTGAGCCAGCGTGAGAGGGCATTAAGTCTGGCTGCACAGCATTTAGCCTGTTGCAATACCAGAAGTTTGGTGGGTAACCAGTGGAGAAGAGCATACAGAGCCTTTGTCGAAGTAGTTCGGAGAGCCCCAGTAATCAAAATGGCGGCTGTTCTCCTGACTTTATCAAGAGGCTTTTTGGTTGACCGTTTTCTCGAGAGCGGTCCACCAATATACAGCACCAGAGAGAATATTTGGCTCTATAACTGCCTTATAGAGCCAGGAGATGATTCGAAGCTGAAGGCCCCATCTTAGTCCTAGAGCTCTATGACCGAGATAGAGCGCACAGGTCACCTTCCGAGCTCTTTCGGCAATGTTTGCATACCATTGAAGTTTGGGGTCAAGTATCACCCCAAGGTATTTCACACTTTTACTTATACTGAGCACAATGCCGTTCAGCCTAGGTGCAGTAAAAATAGGGATCTTGTATCTCCGTGTGAAGAGCATAAGCTCCGTTTTGCCAGTGTTAACATCAAGATTAAAATCGCAGCACCATTGAGACAACATTGAGCGAAAAGTTCACCCGTTCTGTGAGTGTTGTCAGGTACTTCCCAGAGACTGCGATAGCAATGTCATCAGCATTAGCTGTCACCCTATTACCCGTTTGGTCCAGTCGCCGTAGCAGCGTGTTGACTGCCAGATTCCAGACGAAGGGAAACAATACGCCACCTTGTGGAGTGCCTCTTTTCACTACCCTTTCAACGTATTAATTTCCCAAAGTGGACGTGATGATACGTGTCTTTAGTAGTTGCGCAATGAATCCCACCAGATTTGCATCAAGATCGAGATCCAAGAGGGCCTTTATAACGGCATTGGGGCAGACGTTATTAAAAGCTCCTTCTATGTCAAGAAACACTGCAAGCGTAAATTCCTTATTTGAAAGGGACTTTTCAACATCGGATATTAACACGTGCAGCGCTGTTTCCATAGATTTTCCTTTCGTGTAGGCATTCTGTGAGCTACAAATAAACGCGGGATTTATGGAGTTCCTGATCCGAAGATCAAGAATCCTTTCCAGCGTTTTGAGTAGGAAGGACGACAGGCTTATGGGCCTAAAGTCCTTGGGTTTAATATGAGATGTCTTTCCCGCTTTAGGGATGAAAACAACTCGGGCTACACGCCAACCTTTCGTCATGTAAGTATTTTCCAGGCAAGCATTGTAGATTCGCAATAGCCATGGTTTTATGAGGTCTATGCCATGTTGCAAGTCCGCTGGAATGATATTGTCAATTCCAGGAGACTTAAAGGCATCAAACGACATGATGGCCCACTCTATGTGAGCATTGGTCACCCGGAAAGTAGGTGGACAAACCGACGCGTAATTCACAGTCCCCATCTCTTCGTCAATCCCTTCACTACCAGGAAGTGAGTGCAAATATAAAAGTAATGTAACAATATATAATAAACGTATAAAGGTTGAATTATAATTAATAGGCTGGGTTTTTATTTGAACTACGCTGCATCTAATGCTCATTTTTAACAAAAGTAAAAAACGAAAAATAAAATCATGGGCTTAATAGGAAAATAAGCAAATTTATCGGCAACCTATAAGCAACGATGTGTGTGACTATTGTTTGTTTTTCTCAGAAAAAAGCCCTCAACAGCAGTGAAGCTTTGTCAAGAACAGCAAACATTTTACTGTTATCATGTAGTCTATTAAAAAACGGTTTTACTTTTACGCAAATTGTTAAAGTAAAGAACTCCATGTGTTAATTTTGTATTCTATGCTTTAAAACAAAATTAAACTTTAAAAGAACGTTAAAAAACCGCGAAAAATTAATTAATAACTCAAAAAAAAAAGAAACAAAGTATATATAATGAACTATTTTACCATCAAGGTGGTTAAGAATAAACTCTGAAAATTTCGGGAAGATCAGTCCATTGGTGTAGGCAGATATGGCTTTCCGACAAACAGAAACATACAAACCAAATTTGTTTTATTCTAATCAAACTCTGCTTAACTCTTTGCTAGGTTCAATACGTTTTTAATCAGATTATCTCCAGTGTTAAGGGTTCCTCCCTAAAATAATTTAGCAACGTTTTTATGTATCTGTTCCTTTAAACTGTGTGATTTTTTGTGCTTTTTTGGCGGTAGTCTTCAAGTTGGATGACAAAAGATTGAAGCAAAGAAGTACGTTGTTCTACGGATCAGTACAATGAGGAATTGTATGTGTGCATATTGCAACTTTTAACTTCTTTCTCTATACAAATAAATCTTTCTTCTATTGACCTTTCGACTATCAGAATAAAATGTATGTATGATTAGTGCATACTTTATTGTTATGGTCGTGCCCTAGAAACAAAGTACATATTGTCATCTAAAACAATGTCTACTCGATTAGAAGAAGCACTGGAAAACACTGATGTTAAAAATTGTTGCTGAAAAATGAAACAGTTAACTTTTGTAGAGACTAAGGCAAATGAGCATACAGGTAAAAAGTTTTGATTCGATGGTGTAAGATAATTTGTCAATAAAAATATCGTTTTTAATGTTTAATAGAGCTAATTGGGCCTCATAAGAATAAATAAAATAATAATAATAAAATAAATTCTCTTGAAGCCCAATTAACTTAATAGAACACTAAAACAAGTTTTATATTGAGTCGCAATTAGCTTAATAAAACACTAAAAACATTTAACACTATTTTAGCCAAAAAACACAAAAGTTGTTAATTTGTTCAATTGAAGAGGATATAATCAAATGATTTAGCCACTATATGCGCTTTAACAAAATGGTACAGCGGAGCGGAAAAATTAAACAGAATCAATCAGATCAATACAACAATGCTGTTAATTTTTTGATTACAACAGGAAAGACTATAGTTTAAAGTAAGTTTCCATATGAACAACGGCAAAAAAGAAAAGTTGATAACTAAAATGCTGTTTTTACTCTAAGAGAATAATGCGTTTTGAAAATTTGTATTAAAAGCCCTCATTTTTCTTCTTATTTCTACGAAAGAAATTTAATTTTATAGTGAAAAGCCAATGTAGGCTGCATGTGGCAACGGGCGGCAGTCAGCTGTTCTGTTTGCCGCTTAAATTTATTTTATGTAGGCAAATGAACGCGGCTAAATGAAGTACAAATTAGTGTTTTGAACATTTGTAGTTGTTCAAAGCAGAAATAAAAAAAAATAAAATGTATATTTTTATTTAATTGGATTTTGCAAGTATACCTCCTGGTGGAAAAGAAATACGAGAAGAAGACTTTGGACGCGTGAACTTTATCTACAAAAAAATTCAGCTGGGTTCTTTGCAGTTTCATTTGAGCACTTAAAAAATCGTGACAAGCAACAATTTCAAATTGCTACTAGAATGACTACAGCAGTTTTTGTTGTATTATTAAATATGCTTGGAGAAAAATTACAGAAGCATTCAGTTAGAACGCCGACTAGTCCAGGGATTAAACTCTTTCTAACACTTATGTAATTTAGATATTTATCGCAAGGAACTAGCAGGCAGTATCTTTCCATGACATTTAAAATGTCTGTTAGATCTGTCGCTACAATTGTTTTGGAAACATGTGAACTCATTTGGACTGAGCTTAGCGGAATACATATGTCTCTTCCTAAGAAACATGTCCTCCCAATTCTGGATCTAACTTTTATAACTACTAAAGTAAGTGGCAGTGTAATTAATTTGAATCTAGTAATTATTATTATCTTGTAATCTATAAAGGGAGCTCTTGATCTGCCATCACCGCGGCAGTTACCAAATTGCAACATTATGTTAAATTACTACTTTGTAAGAGATGCTGCCTTTTCCTTGGGTCACAACTTAATGAGACCTTTTCCTGGATCCTTATTAGAACAAAAATGGGAAAACTTTAACAAGCGACTTTCAAGGGCTCGTAGAGTAATTGAAATTTTTTTGGCATTTTGAAAGCAATATGGCGAATATTAAGTAGCACAATGAGTATGACGCCCAAATTGTCAGAAAAAATTGTAAAAGCAACTGTTGTACTTCACAACTATATTAAAATGAAGGACGGGACATATTGCCCTGCTAAATATTTGGACCATGAGACAAGAAACTTGTCCATTGCCAAATGTCAGTCTTATATCTTCAAATAATGACACTCGATCATCCTTTGCATTACGAGATATATTAAAAGAATATTTGTGGAAAAATAAAATATAATTAAAAAAAATTCTTTAAAGAAATAATATCAGCAACCAAAAGACAATAAACTGAAAAACATTTTGTTCAAAAAGAAATTTAAATATACTTGGTTTTTATGACAAAAATGTTATACAGTACAACCTCTCTCAAAGCAACTATTATTAAAACTGGTTGTTGTAATAATAGTGTCACAATTTTTAGGGAAATTCTCGTTCATAATTTAATTTAAAAGAAATTTAAATGATATACTTTTAAGATCTATCAATTTTATTTAAAAAGCAAAAAATATTATTACATTGAACAAAAAAACTTACCTTCTAATGTGCAATGAATAAAAACATTTGATTTTGCAAATCAAGAAAGACTAAATTCAATAGTACGTTTAAAAGCTATTACATTATAAAAAATAAATTTGATTTGTACGTATGCTTTGCTACAACAAAACAACATCTTTGATGTTTTCATGGCTCTTCACTTTTCTGGCACAATCGAAAACATAATTAAGTATATTTAACTTAATCTGGTCGAGCTGTTCATCAGGATTGACTTGGAACTTTTGTTGTATCATCTTAAAAAAAAGAAGCATGTTGATCCCCCTAGGTTTGCCGACTTTCAGTAAATTTTGTGAATTGAGTTAAAAGTTCACACATTTTTTTTGGCTACAGGGTGGCCACATTCTCTACTACTCTTTCTCTTATTGCTGACTGATGGTGTGCCACATAATTCGCCTAAACGCTCAAAGTTTAAAGAAGAGTCTACTGATTGGGAGCTTTCTTCCGTTATAGGGAACAATGTTGAATCTTCCGAAAGTAAATCTACGGGAGGTACACTTGATATTGCAAATACAAACGTATAGTGATTAGAAAATAAAGTAAGCATATACATACATACATGTATGTAAAATAAAAATTTTTTAAAGAATTTGTCTTACTTTCTTGGTTGAATATGGTCACTCAAAAATTTTAGGTGGCTATTAAACTCCACGAAGACTCAGGTACAATGCTGCGGCTTCCTGTTGAGAGCTTTTGGTGAAGCTTTAGATACCGGTCCCCTATTATTTCCATCTCGATTGGCAAAAGGTTTCTAAAACATTATGTAGACACATAAGTGAATAATATTAAACATTTGATACACAAATAAATTTTTAATACAAAAACTTACCATAAAAACCCATTGCAACACTTACTTCAGCCCTAGCCTTTGTTCTATTAAATTTATTTCTGTAGTCGGCCGAACTCTTCATATATAAGTTAACACCACAAATGTTTAAACCTTGATAACACAAAAATTTCCCACAAAAGCAAAAGTGTCAACTAATCACTTCTTGCTTTAGTTTGCCACCACACTAATGTTGTTCCAGGAATATAACAAAAACAATTACTTCACACAACAGGCACATGCCAATAAAATGCAATTGACTTATTAATGTCCTAAAAACAGACTTCCGGTGCATCAGACAAATTTATGAAGAATTGTAAGCCAAGTTAATAAGACATCCGGCACATGAAGCCAAAATTCTGAAGAATTCGTATAAACTGTTATTTTTTCCCACACCAGCAATAATAAATTCTGGAGAATTGGATCACACCACTAGGAATTTCGTCACCAATTAATTAGTATTTAAGGTATAAGAAAAATTGTAATTAGTTAGTTGTTAAACAGTTGTTAAATAAGTTTAAATAAACTCAGAATAAACTTCTTTTTTTTAGAGTTCTTAATTAGGAACACCCTAACTGGCGCCCGAGCATAAAGGAAAAAAGTGACAAAAAGTAAATCCTTAAAAAAGGACAAAGTGATTCTAAAACAAAAAATAAATCCTTAAAAAAGGACAAAGTGATTCTGAAACAAAATATAAATCTTTAAAAAAAAGGACAAATTGATTTTTAAACAAAATAAATCCTTAAAGGAAAAAGTGATTCTTAAAAAGGAATCCTCAAAATAAAAAGTGACATTAAAAAAGAACTATAAAATCTAGTGTACGGCCTCTTAGTAGCCACAGCAAAAAGAACGGTATTACGTACCTGCCGGCATTAGTACAAAACAAAAAGTGCAAAAAAGTGAACAAGTATGTTGCCTGAAGACCCACAACCCGTAGAAGAAATATTTAAAGGAGTATCATCTTTTGGAGTACGCCAAACCACCAGAGATAGAAATAACAACGAAGGACAAGGAAAACTACAGGAAGAAGTTTAGATATAGAATAAGGTATATATTAAAAGCTAAAGTTTATAACACAGAAACCAAAACTTTTAGGAAATTGTATAACTAAAAAGCCTCTGGGCAGTAAGATAATTTCCATTAAGTTTAAATAAATAAAAGAAAATGTCAAATCCAAATAATCTGGTTCGACCACCCGTCATTCCTGCGAATGCCTCTCAAAACGCTCAGATAAATATGGACGAACTAACGTCATTAATTTCAAACATTGTCACAAATGTTTTAAGACAACAAGGACCGCAAATGGTTCAGGCAGTCCTAAATCCAAATGCGAACATACAAGACAATAGTGACCAACAAATCGAAGACAGACATAGGAATAACCTTAATGACATGGACAAGATTCCGGACGTAGTTAAATGTTTAAAAGAATTCACAGGTCAACCAGGGGAATATAATTCATGGAAAAAAAGCGTAGATAGAATTTTAACAATATACGAGCCACTTAAGGGAACGCCTAAATATTATGGTATCCTTAGTGTAGTTAGGAATAAAATTTTGGGAAATGCGGATATAGCATTAGAATCTTATAATACCCCACTGAATTAGCAGGCTATTTCACAGTGCCTAACTGCTCATTACGGCGACAAGCGAGATTTGTCAACGCTAGAATACCAGATGACAACGCTGGTACAAGGCAATCAAACCATACAATGCTTTTATCAGAAGGTGTACACTCACCTCTCGTTAATATTAAACAAGTTAGGATGCCTAGAAATGGGAAACGAGTCACTTAATTTAATCACAAAATCTTACAGAGAGAAAGCCCTTGACACCTTTGTACGAGGACTAAATGGAGACCTACCTCGTCTGCTAGGGATAAGGGAACCAGCAGACCTACCGCAGGCCCTTCATCTTTGCCTCAAGCTGCAAAATCAAAATTTTCGAGCGAACCATGCTCACAACACAAGAGGAATTGCACCACCGCAATTACCACTAACGCAAAACCTTGGCAAAGCACACGCGCAAAATTTTTATCCTCATTTGGCTTATATACCACAGCCTAAACAACAATTCGTTGGCCAGAACAACACGTTCAGACCACCTAAGCCTTAACCACGACCAGAACCCATGGACGTGGATCAAACTATACATTCTCGGCATATAAACTACATAAATAGACCCCACCGAAACGATTTGCAGGGGAAAAGACCTGGATCGATTTCATACCCCCAACAGAGGAAGGCACAGAGAACTTTCCACATTGACACTGAACAAGTGCAACCGGAAATACCTGACAAAAAATATGCTGAGCCAACTGATATCCATTTTTTAGTCTAATAAGCTCTTCGTTACCTTACTTTGAAGTTAGAACGGAGACCGGGAGCATTCTCAAGTTTTTGGTAGACACGGGATCTAGCAAAAACTATCTCCAACCATACTTAGCAAAAAAGAAAATAAAAAATAAAACGCTATTCTACGCAAAATCAGTCGTAGGTGATATAAAAATTACCGACCATACTTTAGTAAAACTCTTTAATTTAGATCACGAAATAAAATTCTTTTTAATGCCCTTTCTTAAGACCTTCGATGGTATCCTAGGAAACGATACCCTTAAACAATTGGAAGTTGTAATCCATACTGGAAAGAACTACATGAGACTGGGAAATGGGAGAAAAATAGACCTTAAGCAACTGTCTTCTGAAACAATAAACAATTTGAATATAAATAACGTATCGCTTCAACAAAGGGCGAACATTAATGCTATAGCACAGAAATTTTCCAAATTATTTACAGAACCTAATGAAAGGTTAACATATACTACAAAAGTCGTGGGGGAAATTAGGACCGAAACAGGCACTCCGGTGTATACAAAATGCTACCCGTATCTTGCGTCCTTGAAATCTGAAGTAGAAAACCAAGTAAAAACACTTTTAATCGATGGCATCATACGACCATCTAGATCTCCATACAATTCACCGGTTTGGATTGTACCCAAAAAACCAGATGCGGCAGGAAATAAGCAATACCGCATGGTAATAGACTACAGAAAGTTAAACGCAGTTACAATTGCGGTCAAGTATCCTATTCCGGAGATATCCGAGGTGATATCTCAACTTGGGAATAGCAATTATTTTTCTGTACTAGATTTGAAAAGTGGATTTCACCAGATTCTCGATTAATAATGGTAAATACGAATTTATGCGATTACCATTTGGCCTCAAAAACGCTCCGTCTATTTTCCAACGTGCTCTAGATGATATATTACGAGAACACATTGGAAAATGCTGTTATGTCTACATAGATGACATAACCATATTCAGTAAAACAGAGAAAGACCACTTACTTCATATTTAGGAAATATTTAAAACATTAGAGGATGCTAATATGAAGGTACAATTAGAAAAATGTAAATTTTTTGAGAAAAATGTAGAATTTTTGGGGCACGTAATATCTGCTAACGGTACAAAAACCAGTCCTGCAAAAGCAAAGAGCATTGCGAACTTTCCTCAACCAAAATCTTTAAAAGAACTCCGCAGTTTTCTTGGCATGTCAGGGTACTATCGACGGTTTATTAAAGATTATGCTAAAATCGCGAAACCCCTGACATCCCTTTTAAGGGGGGAGGGAGGAAGAATCTCCAAAAACAAATCCGCAAATGTGAAAATCATGCTAAGCAAAGAAGCTGTAGAATCCTTCAGGAAAATAAAGAGTTCACTTATTTCCGAAGACATTGTGCTCGCTTATCCAGATTATCAGAAAGACTTCGAATTGGTAACGGATGCTTCAAATTTCGCAATTGGAGCAGTCCTGTCTCAGAATGACAGACCAATATCTTTCATATCTAGGACTCTTAATAAGGCAGAAGAACATTACGCTGCCAACGAAAAAGAAATGCTGGCCATTATATGGGCCTTGAATTCTTTGAGAAACTATTTGTATGGCTCAGCCAAGGTAAATATTTTCACAGACCACCAACCGCTGAAATAAGCACTCAGCAATAAAAATAATAATAGTAAAATGAAAAGGTGGAAATCAATCCTGGAATAATATAACTACGAGTTACACTATAAACCAGGGAAAATAAATGTGGTAGCTGATGCCTTATCTAGAATACCTCCACGAGAGCCATTTATGCACACGTTGTCAATAGCAACAAATTCAGATGAAAGTTCATCGCATGGACTAATACCCAGTGTAGAGATTCCAATAAATGCGTTTAAAAACCAATTGTTTCTCAACATAGGTACAACTTCTATGTACCAGTTTAAGATAATCTTTCGTACTTATCATCGACACATTATTACAGAGCCGTCCTACTCAGAACAGAAATTAAAAGATATTCTGCGACGATATCTCAACCCGTCTGTTATAAATTGCATTAAGACAGACGAAGATATAATGGGAAAAATTCAACAATTATACCCTTTGCATTTTAGTAAGTACAAAACTAGATTCACCCAGTTACAGGTGGAAGATGTGATAAATAATCAGGAACAGGAAGATATAATAGTGAGAACACACAACAGAGCTCATAGGAACTGTAGGGAAAATAAGATTCAAATCTTAGAAAGCTTTTATTTCCCTGCTTTGGCAAGGAAAATTAAAAAAATCGTTAAGCAATGCTCAATTTGCAAAGAGAGTAAATACGACCGCCGGCCAAACAAGCCAGAAATTAAGGAAACACCTATTCCAACGTACCCCGGTCATACATTGCACATAGACTTATACAAAACCGACAATAAACTAGTTTTAACTGCCATTGAAAAATTTTCTAAATATGCTCAAGGCCTAATAGTCAAATCTCGGTCAACCGAAGATGTTAAAGAGCCTCTTCGCAAGGTTCTATTTTGTTTTGGCGTTCCCAAGATTATTGTTCTAGATAACGAGAAGTCGCTTAGTTCCGCATCAATAATATTTATGGTAAGAGACCAATTAGGTATACAGATATTTAAATCTCCACCTTATAAAAGCTCAGTAAATGGACAAATAGAAAGATTCCATTCAACGCTGTCAGAAATAATGAGAAAGAACGGATACATAACACATTCGAAGAACTTCTTGAACGATCAATTTATGAATATAATTATTCCATTCATTCAACCACTGGTAAAAGACCCTTAGAAATTTTCTTCGGTAGGACAGTCAGCACAGACCCCAAACAGTTTGAAGAAGCAAGAAAGGACAATATTGACAGACTTAAAGAAATACAAAAAAGAGATTTAGGTTATCATTATAAGAAAAAAAAGGAACCAAGAACGTATGCCCCAGGAGATGTTGTGTACGTAAAAATTGACCAACGACTAGGGACAAAATTAACTCCTAGATTTAGAAAGGAAATAGTTAAGGAAAATAACACTACGACAATCGTGACAGAAACAAATCGAGTGGTTCATAAAAGTAATATCAAAAGTTAGACATAAAAATAATTTTTTTCTCTCCCCAAGGAATGCAATGGAAATGTACTTGACTTCAATCCTTATACTGACACTTACGACACAAGGACAAACAGCGGACGTACAAATATTCGACTATAGTACAGCACAGATAGTTATCATTAATAACGGACAGGCAAAGATTCAGGAGGGGACATTCAGACTAATTCATTCAATAAAACTCGATAAATACGAAAACTTTCTAACAGACACTTACGACTATATTGACTCACATATTCCGAAGAACAATGTTCTTTTTCCCGTACTGAAACAAGAAACTCAGCAAACAATAGACATACTACAAACCTTAAAACCTCCCAAACACTTACGAACGAAAAAATCAATAAACGCTATAGGAACGTTGTGGAAGTGTATCGCAGGGTCACCAGATCGTGAGGATTTGGAAATAATTAATAGAAACTTGCTAAGATTAAATGATAATAATAATGATCAGGTAGTGATCAATAAACTTTTTAAGGAAAGAATAAATAACCTAACTCTAATGGAAGAGGAAATCTCAAATAGCTTAAGAAAAGATAATAACGCTATACAAGAAACAATTATAAATATACAGAATAAGATTAGATTAGTTAAAGAAGAACTTATAAATATTAGATACGCCATACAATGAGCAAAAAGTAAAATAATAAACTCACTTTAACTTAATGAAGAAGAAATCAAATTAGCCATACAAAAATTAAGTGAAGAAAAAATGCCATTCGGTAATGCAGAAGAAGCATTAGAAATATCTGACATTAACGTACTTAGTAATGCAATGACAATCGTATATATGATAAAAATTCCACTAACATCACAAGAAACTTTCAAAAACATAATACTTAAACCTGTTATAACGAAAGAAAATATTATTATTAAGTTAGATTTTAAAGAAATACTCAGGTTTAAAGATAAAATATATGGAATCGAAAAAAAATGTAAAGATTATAATAGAATTAAGATTTGTAGAAATAGCCAAATCATAGACTTAAGAAATGATACTTGTATTAATAGAATTATTAATGGTTTTAACTCCACAAGCACTACCGCAAACGGACATCATGTACCGCGAGTAGAAGAAGTAAAACTAGGCGTGCTCCTGTTAAACAACTTCAATGGAAGTATCGAAATCAACTCGGAAATCCGAAATTTAACGGGAACTCATCTTATAAATTTTCACAATTCAACAATCAAGATAAATGGGAAAATCTACAGTAACTTCGAAGCCATACCCTTAGAAGCTATACTAGCTAGTCTTCAGCCAAGTCCATTCAGCAATTATCATATAGACTTACCATCATTGGAATCATTAAAAGATCTGCACATAAAAAACACCAGAAAAATTGGCAACCTACAAACGCTTACAACAACATCTGGAACACTATCGATTGGTGCTATTGCAGCCATTATTTGTATCATCTTAATCCTATACCGGCCCTGGAAGAAAAATCAACTAGAGATCATTACGAAACAGCCATCTATTCCACTACCCGTTGAGAATAATGTAGATGCAAACCAGCCAACCTATGTGAGTTTCTCAAACCTGTCATATCCATAATACGATTGAGGACAATCGATTTAAGAGGGGGGGAGTTAACACCACAAATGTTTAAACCTTGATAACACAAAAATTTCCCACAAAAGCAAAAGTGTCAACTAATCACTTCTTGCTTTAGTTTGCCACCACACTAATGTTGTTCCAGGAATATAACAAAAACAATTACTTCACACAACAGGCACATGGCAATAAAATGCAATTGACTTATTAATGTACTAAAAACAGACTTTCGGTGCATCAGACAAATTTATGAAGAATTGTAAGCCAAGTTAATAAGACATCCGGCACATGAAGCCAAAATTCTGAAGAATTCGTATAAACTGTTATTTTTTCCCACACCAGCAATAATAAATTCTGGAGAATTGGATCACACCACTAGGAATTTCGTCAGCAATTAATTAGTATTTAAGGTATAAGAAAAATTGTAATTAGTTAGTTGTTAAACAGTTATTAAATAAGTTTAAATAAACTCAGTTGGCGATTACGTCGCAACTAATAAAAAAATTAATCAAATAAAAAAGAATAAACTTCTTTTTTTTTAGAGTTCTTAATTAGGAACACCCTAACTTATATTTTCATATTATTTTATTTCATAAATTAGTTTTTGTCATCTAATTTTTCCATTTTTTTGTTGGTTTACTTTATGGTTTGACAAATAAAAGCGGCAAAACAAAAAGCTAAACTAAATTCCACATTGTCGCTTGCATTGGCCTTTCACCATTAATTTGTATGCAACACAGCGATCTAACAGTGATTAATGAAGAAGAAAAATGAAAAACGAATACACGAAAGCAGGGAAGGAAAAATTGGATTCGAAAATATAGAAATAATATTCGCCATTAACATTTTGTTTTAGAGTTTTTTAAACCCTTCACCACTGCTGGAAAAGGGTATATCTGAGTTTGTCACTCCGTTTGTATTTTACTCTTGAGTTATTATGTATAGGGAAGTCAATTGATCCATGTCTGTCCTTGTTTGTATTAAAATCAACTACGTCAATCGATATGACATAGTTTGCTAATGAAAATTCACAACATCGGTCGATGTCCTTTGAGGCAGCAGGCAAAACTTCAGGCTTGCCTATAATTTAGCCATATCTTTTTTCAACTTTCATTTGTATTCCTGCAGGTAGATCTGTTTAATGATAAAAAATTAATGAAAAAGGTAAGAAAAATTGTTAGCTTTTACCTAATATAGAGTTAAATAACAAGTTGTGAAAAGAAAAAACAACGAGATTTCTTGTTGTTCGTTTAAAAGTTGTGGCTGCTGTGGTCAAGGTGGTAAGCACGTTGACTACAAACCTGGTTGGTCAGGGTTCAACTCCTGCGACAACCAAAAAAAAAATGTTTTTTTTCTGTTTAATGGTATAAATAAATATTCGGTATTAACATTAACCCGTGCAGCCTCCTTCGTCGTACTTCTTCATAGCATATTCACCGGCGAAGTAAAATAACTAATAAAATGGCTATACTTTCACCAGCTGTTCTTTTCTCTCCTCTATCCCTTTCCTAAAGAATGTAGCATGGTTACACACCAATTAAATAGGCATTGTTGCCTAATTGTTGCTACTACACTTTACAAAAAAAAAAAAAAAACTCTTTCTGTACCTTATTCTTCAAAATCAGATACTTAAAAAGTGCCGGGTTTACAAAGAAAACGCAATGCCATCATAAATATTACAAAGTCAATATTAAATAGCTTATAATACAATATTGCTCAATCGATGTTCTATATTACGAGTATTTTATAAAGAATTACAATTTTGCTTATTGCTAGATTTTCATACTCTTGCTTAAAGCGAGAGTTTATTGTTCCACTTAAATTCTTTGGAATATTATTTTAAAGAGTTTATTGTGCCACTTAAGACTATAAACATTTCATATTTGGTAATTAAAGTTCAATACATTTTATAAAGAATTACAATTTTCCTTACAACTAGAGTTTGATACTCTTGCTTAAATCGTAACATTGATTTGAGCGAGAGTTTATTGTTATTGTTGTCTGTTGTAATAATTAAAATTTCTAGGAAATAGCATTTTACATTTATGTACTGGGGATATTCGATTTAACGATACACTAAAATAAAAAAACCAAAAGTATGTATACATGTTTGTATGTCTGTTTGCGTTTGTTTAGAAGCAATCGTCACACAGCCATACATATGAAAGAAATGTATTATAATATGAATGTTCTTGCGGAATAACTCCCCCACCGTTAGATTTAGGCTCCGACGAAATTATAATTTTACTTCTAGTCTTCACATATAATAGGATCAAAATCAATATCGAAATCGCAAGTATAGTTATTATATTGATGCTAATATTAATAATTTTTTATTTATAATTATGTTAAAGTATTTGTTTAATAGTTTCTTTGTGTTTAATTTGCTCCAAATATAAAGATTCTAGTTTTAAATCATTTACAGTTGTATTAGAATTTTCTTTAATTTTTGTTATTAAATTTTGCAAGATAAAATTTTCGTACAATTTTATTTTAACATTTGTAAAATTTTTATCCAATGTATAAATTCCACAATTTTCGAACTTAATTAGGTAGGTGCCCCTTACTTTAAGGTCGTTTTTATTATTACAATTATGTTTGATTTCAAAGTAAAAATTCTTAAATATTAGAACGCCTGGCATTATTTCGCTTATACTCGAAACATCCATTGATGTAATTTTACAATTTGCTTCTTTAAAATTAACAATGTTTTTCAAACAACTATCCTTAATCTGAATTTAATTTACTCTTAAGATTTTCTTTAATTTTTATTTCATATATTTTATCATCTTTATCGACAAGTACTTCATTATTATTAAGTGATATCGATTTGTTTTTAATATTTGGTATTGGTTCGAATATGATTTTTGGCAATACGGAATTTGAGTATTGTGGGATTAAAATAATTATAACAATGTTTTAATTTTCAAATATTACTGCTACTTTGATATTTGTATAACTATCAAAACTGGTAATTAAGTCTAGTTCTGTCCTTGTGAGTATGTCTGTTTGAATTAAACCTAGCTTGCTAAAAAAAATTATTTGGCCAATGTCGTCTGTCGTGGTTTTTTAATAGGGTGATGTCATTATTTACTAATCTAATTTTGAATAAAGCTTTTAAATTTATTAAAATAAGTACTTATTATTATTTGTTTTTGGTTGATGTGATTAGTTATATTCTGTATTTGATTGTTTATGAGATTATTAAAAGTTGTGAGATTGTCTATTTGATTCTCCATCGAGTTGAGGGCATTTTATATCTCGCTGTCCATAGTTCCCGCAATATATTTTAAACCTTTTCCTAATACATTAACAAGGCTTCTTCTTTCTCTAAAGTGTGGTTTTAGGTTACTAACTTTTACATTCAATATGTCATAATTTTTTGTTATACTGTCAAGAAGGGATTCTGTTTCGGGATTGGTTCTGGTAAGGCTGCTGTTTATTGTTTTTATGTTTTGATATTATTATTATACTGTTCAATTGTTTTAACTTCGTTCACTTTAATTGGTAGGTAACCATTATTACTAGTCAAGTCCTGGATGTTCAAGAGTTGTTTTTTGTAGCGATGAACAAGGTTAAGATTTTAGGCCAAGTTAGCATCTAAAAATGTATGTTAGTATTAATCAATATCTGTGCAGTAGATTATTTATTCTTATATTTTTTAAATGGTTTAACGTGGGCTTTGTAGTATTTAAATTTTTTTTATTGTCTTTTAGATGTTCATTATAAATTTTACTAGCATTCATTTTCCTATATTTACGGTGGCTTTTTCCACCTTTTATTTCTTAAATAAAATTTTTCCCTTCTTTTAATTTAACGTCAGTCCTGTCTTTGTTTAAAGTGTCAATGTATTTTGTTTTTTTTTTTCTCACTATTAAGTCATGAAATTTTGGATAGTCTTCTTCTGAAATTTTTCCATTTATAAAGTCTATTGGTTTTACTTTTGTAGTACTGTGTATGGTATTATTATAAAACCCAATTATTCTTGCTATTTTAGCTTCAACAGTTTCACTACAAGTATTTTCGTCATGTCGCAAGAGCTTAATATGTTCATTAATGGTATTATTTAATCTCTCGACATCTGCTTTCGAGGAATGATTGCTGTTGGAAGTATAATGTATTTCTACATTTTTGTCGTTTAAGAATTGTATTAATAGAATTGCTTTAAAACCTAGTTCGTTGTCCACAACAATTTTCTTTGGTTTACCATACATTGAGAAGTATTGAATAAGATTTGATTTGAATTCCGTCCAGGTTCTTCCACAAATTCTATAGGCTGAAGCGAATTTTGCAAATTTATCTATTATGGTCATAAATAGTTGCTTTTGTAAGGTGTAGAAAACGTCGATATGTATAATTTCTCTAGGTTTTTGGGTGTTTCTGTTATTTTAAAAGGTATTTTAGGAGGCTTTCTGTCATATTTTTCTACGTTACAAATTTCACAATTGCTTATGAATTGAGTTATTCTCAACTTAAGTTGAGGATGATATATTCGCGTTTTTAATTCTTCAAAAACAGCTATAATACCTCTATGATTCTTATCTATGTGTTCCTTTTTTATTTCTCCACTTAGTGTTTCTTCATTTTCAACGTCGTCTAATATATTGAAGCATCTTATTATTCTGAAACTTTTATTAGTTGAGAACAATTCATCGAAAGTTTCTTTCAGAATTGGAAAAAAAATCATTATCTATTATGATAGCATTTAATTTAGTAGGATAAAAATTATTTTTTGGAAACGTGATAGCGGATTCTCTATCAAGTTCCTTCATAAAAATAGTTTTTCTTTTGTTTTTAAAAACGTTTTCATTTTTTATTCTCACTGATCCAGATGTTGTCTTCCTTATAATAATTTGGGTTTTGAATAAATTGATCGCTGTTGGCGATTCTATTATTGTTTCATCGCTTAAATTTATTACGTTTATATTGATTAGTTTATTTTCTATCCTGGAAAATGCATCGGCATTACCATTTTTAGATCCCTTTTTATATTTTACGTCGTAATAAAATTCAGAAAGTTTAAGCCGCCATCTAACGAGTTTGGAGTTTGGCTCTTTTATTGAAAAAAAGCCACGTCAGGGGCTTTTGGTCTGTTTCTATAGTAAATTTCCTTCCAAATAGGTAAGGCCTGAAATATTTTGTAGCCCATGCTAATGCTAGTAATTCCTTTTCAATGGTGCCATAGTTTATTTCGTGTTCATTGAAGGTTCGAATAGCATAACTAATAGCATGGTTGTCTTGCGATAAGATGGCTCCTAATTCAGCATTGCTAGCGTCTGTAGTGAGTGTAAACTTTTTGGTGAAGTCTGGATATGCTAATACTGGTTCATTAATAAGTAAGGTTTTTAGTGTATTGAAACTTTTTTGATATTCTGGATCGGAAATATTTAATTTTTTATCTTTTTTCAGACATTTGGTCATAGGTTTTGCTATTGCAGAATAATCCTTAATGAATCTTCTATAATAGCCTGTAAGACCTAAAATCTGTTTGATTTGTTTGGTGGTTCTTGGAATTTGGAAATTAGAAACGCATTGCATTTTTTTTTTGGATTTGGTTTTATTCCCTCAACTGTGACTATGTGACCCAAAAATTCTGTTTCCTTTTTTAGGAATTCAGATTTGTCTTGCTGAACCTTTAAATTTGCTTGTTTTAGCCTTTCAAATATTAATTTTATAGAATTGAAGTGTTCCTGTAACGACGAAGGGAAGATGATCACGTCGTCTAAATAAACTAAACATATTTTAAGTCTTTGAAATGTCGCTGGGGCTGTCTTCAACCCGAACGGCATCCTTAAAAATTCATAATGACCTCCTTCAACACTGAAGGCTGTCCCATGAATATCCTCTTCCTCGATTTCAATCTGATGAAATCCTTTAGCAAGGTTTAGTGTTGTGAAGTACTGGCATCTTCCCAGTTTATCAAGTATCTCATTAAGGTTGGGTATAGGATAACTGTCATCAATTGTTATCTCGTTTAGTTTGCGATAATCAATCACAACTCTCCATTTATTTTGTCCTCTTGCATCGGCCTTCTTTGGCACGATCCAAATTGGGGCGGAATATGGCGAATTGCTGTTTCTTATAATATTACTTTTTAACATTTCTTGTATCTGATTCTCAACTTCATGTTTATGTATATAAGGGTCTCTATAAGACTGAAATTATTGGTATATCATTGACAGTCCTGATTTTAAGGGGTTTAATTTGGTGCGTCCACTTTGGGTGACAAATTCCTGGATTAATTCTTGAGTTAGTGGCTCCAGTATCTACTATTAGCTTAATATATCCTTGCTTAGTTTTAAATTTTATATGTAGTAATTGTTTCCCGAGGCTTTGTCCCGAAAATTTTCCGATATTTCGTTAACATTGACGTCCATAGGTTCGTGTTGTACAGGTTGGAAATTCTAGTTGTTATCCCACTGAATGTGTTCTCTGGGTATATATTGTCGTTGGAATTGATTTTGGGACCTAAAATCAGTAACATTATTGTCTTCATAGTATGGTTGGACTGGGTTCCTGTTGGTTTGTCTTTGGTTATAAGTAAATTTATTGTTAGCGTCTTGGCGGTTATCTAAGTATTTTTGTCTATCCCCGATATTTTGAAAGTTTTGGAATTGATTTGGTCGATTATGAAAATAGTTTTGTGTGGACCACGATTTTTATTAGGTTTGTTACTGAAACTTTGTTGTTGTCTAGGTGTAAAATGTTTTTGATTAGCAGGATTACCTGAATATGCGTAACCTGCTTGAAATAAAATGTCCATTGCTTGTTCTATATCCATTGGGTTTCTACAGAAGAGAATTGTCTTCATCAGTTCTGGTATCCTTTTTTATATATGTTTAATGCTGTTTGCATATTATTTGTGGCACTCTGTCTTGCAGCTTCTTTTTCTCCTAGTATAATTACAATTTTATTTTTGAGCCTATGTAACTTATCTTAACTTCATTGTTATAATCTACAGTATTAGTCTTGAAAGTTGCTGATCTTATCTCGTCGATGGTACGCCTATCGCCGAAGTTATTTGTTTTTAAATTTATTTTATTTATTTATTTATTTGTATTGTTCCACACACAAGACTGTAGGTCTTATTTTGCAGAGTAGAACTGATTATATAAACTGAACATAACATATAAAATTTGACGTTAAAAAAAATTACAAAATTTGTATCAAAAACAATGTAAAATAGACGATAAAAGAATTTTAAAAAACTATTTTAGTAAGAATTCTATTAACTACAATTTGTGTAGATTTGAACATTATCCGCATACATTATAATCTGGCACTCATTGAGGATATTAAGGAGGTCATTGGAATACATACAAAATAGTCGAGGGCCAACTATTGAGCCCTGCGGAACTCCTCTCGTCATGGGGAGTACTTTTGACTTTCTGGCTTGAGTTTCAACATACTGGTGTCTTTTGCAAAGATACGTTGACAATAACAGTTGATTTTATGGGCAACAGTATCAAAGGCCTCGGAATGGTCTAATAGAACTAGAAAGGCAATTTTACTCTTATCTACTTCCTTTCGAATTTTCTCAGAAACATCTGCCAGTGCTGTTAGGCAACTATGTCTCTTTCTAAATCCAGATTGCCTGTTGGAACAGTTTATTAGTGTCAAGAAAAAGAGTAATTTGGTTGTGTATAATTTTTTCAAATGCTTTAGATAAGAACGGAAGTATGGCAATAGGTCTGTAGTCGACGCTTGATTTCGGAATAGGTACAATTTTAGCAGTTTTCCATTCTGAAGGAAATTGACATCTGATAAGTATATTATTAAAAATAACAGTTATTAAAGGAAGTAGCTGTGGCAAAGGAATTTTTAACAACTTTGGGTTTATTCCATCCGCTCCTACCGCATTGGATTTGATGGATAATAAACTTTCCAAAACGTCACATTGGTCCGCAGGTACAAAAGAAAACATAGAATCAATGTCGCTGTTAGGAGTATTGTGGTAATAACTCAGTTTGGCTTCTACCATAGGAATATTTAAGAACTTTTCACTAATGATATCAGCATCAATTGTGCTGAGTTCTTGTGTAATAGTTTTACCGACACCAATATCACGAATGGTTTGCGATGTCTTTTTTGTGTTTAAAACAGAAGAGAACCTTTCAGCAAAATATTCAGATTTAGCATTTGTAATTAGTTTGTTAACTTTTCTTTTAGCAGTTACATAATCTTCACGTAGTTCATTGGTTTTAAATCTTTTCCATCTACCGTATACAAAATTTCTTTGATTTATAGATTTTCTAATTTCACTTGAAAACCAAGGTTTAAGCCTATTTGTGATAGTCCTTGTTTTAAGAGGTACTGTTAAATCAAATAGATAGTTAAGATTTTTTTCGAGAAATCTGATTTGTTTATCAACAAAGTCTAAATTATATAACATGCTCCATTCGATTTTAAAGAATTCCTGTTCAAGTAGCCTATAATTCAAATTTTTAAACTCTCGGCAGGTAAACGTTTGAATAGGTGTTACTAAATGAAAATTATAGGTCAGGAAAATTAAATCATGCTTAGAAAAACACGGCGCAGAGAGCTGATCATAAAGTAGGATATTAGATGCACTAGCTACCAGTGTGTCATTTGTTTTAGTGAAATGGGTAGGATGTGTGGTAGTAGGTAACATTAAACCTAGCGCAGAAAATTCGAAGTATGTTTTTCATTTGCGCCCAGGAGGTGGCATGGCAATTAATTTCTATTGTCTGTCTTGCTTTTCCTTTTAAATTAGATTTTATTATATCTAAAAAAAGTTCTTTCGCTAACTCATCGTATGTCTGCAAGTGTGGGTCTATTCTATCTATGAGTGTTGTAAAGTTTTGTAAGTCCTTAGTGTCTCCATAGAAGTCAGGTAAATTATTGAGATATTTAAATGGGTCTATGGCAGCCTATTGGGTTGGTTTCGTGCTTCATCTACCATTTTGACAAATTCAGTAAGATTAGGAAAAAAACGATTCTATTTTAAAAACTAGATTCTAATATTCTATGGCTTAGTTTTCTTGTTTCTTAAATATATTCATTTTGCTTTAAATTTGGTTAAGGATATTTCTCTTGATATTTTTCGTAATTTTTCAATGTCTTCTTCTTTAAATGTATGTATATAAAATTAATTTTTCTATATCCAACTCTATATCTTTTATTTCAGTTACATGCATTTATATATAATTTAATTTAAAATTTTAATCTTAACTATCACTCAACATAAAAATTTGGAATAATCTTACTTTGGGGATTGGTTGATGACTTCTTCTGGCAGGTTCTTCGGTTGGTTGAAATTTTTGCAGTAGTTGTACTTATTGTTGTGGTCTTCTGAGATGCCTAGTAATTATTCTCTCTCTTTCAGATAGGTAGATGATTATGATCTTTCAAAGTATTTAGAAAAAATTTTACGAAAAAATTACTTTTATTCTTTTAAAAGTGTTTATATTCTTTCCGCGTCCTTTGATCTTCCAAAGGAGGAAAAAACATTTTTCTAAAACTTACTTTTAATCTCTTAAATGCAACAAAATTTAGGGTCCTTTGATCTTTCAAAGGATTTTGTCACCGCGTTAATTCATTAAAATGAAAAGTAATTTTCTTTACGAAGGATATTACTCGCGGTATCCTTCCGACTGCGCCAGTTAAATAACTAGTTGTGAAAAGAAAAAACAACAAGATTTCTTGTTCGTTTAAAAGTAAAACTCTTTCTGTTCTTTATTTTTCAAAATCATACACTTAAATAGTGATGGGTTTACAAAGAAAACGCAATGCCATCATAAATATTAAAGAGTCAATATTAAATAGTTTATAATACAATATTGCTCAATCGGTGTTCTATATTATTTTATAAAGAATTATAATTTTGCTTATTGCTAGATTTTCATACTCTTGCTTAAAGCCAGAGTTTATTGTTCCACTTAAATTCTTTGGAATATTATTTTTAAGAGTTTATTGTTCCACTTAAGATTATAAACATTGGATATAAGAGTTCAATAAAAGTTTGTTGTAATAATTAAAATTTCTTGGAAATAGCATTTTACATTTATGTACTGGGGATATTCGATTTGACGATACAATAAAATAAAAAAACCAAAAGTATGTATATATGTTCGTATGTCTGTTTGCCTTTGTGTAGAAACAATCGTCACACAGCCATACATATGAAAGAAATGTAAGTATTATAGTATCAATGTTCTTGCGGATATAACTATAACTTTCAATGGTGAAGTTTACAAAAGATTCGGAATAGCCGAACGTAGTACCTTTACCTGATTTATTCTTATCGCGAACAAATACTGTTTTCTTTTGATATTTTATTCTCCTGATAAAAAAGCAAAATAATCACCCTATCGTATTTGGCGTAGGCGTATTTCGACTACGACAATTTTGTAATAGATTAATAATAACTGTTACGAGCTATCTTTATTCTATTACAAAACTTTTTAAAAACGACTAACTTTCGTCACAAAAACGCTAACCACGATAAGGGTGAATATTTATAAACTTAAGAATAAATACGAGTAAAGGCCAGGATTAACTATCATACTCAGTCGTACGATCTGTCAAAAATTGCATGTGTGCTCAAAAAGTATTATAGTGTGGATTAAAAGTGTATGTGTGTAACCGACTTTTTGCAAGATCTGTACGATTTTATAATCGATCAGGGATGATTTTTTGAAGTAGAGGAGAAAAAAACAATAAAAAAAAAAAAATATTAAAAGCTTCTGATATCGCATCTTTTTCGTATAATAGTGTGGCACCTATGACGCCATTTTGAAACGATTTTTAAGTAAGAAAGAATTCTCTCAGATTTTTATGTGATTAAATCGCACGACTGTGTATGATAGTGAATCCTGCCCTTAGGGACGAATGGAAAGAGAATAACTCTTACAATTAATATACAGTACTTTTCGCTTATAGTCCATTCCGCTTAAAGGCCAAAAACGGATGTAAGCCAAAACAGTCCTATCCACTTGCAAGTTTTTTCGAATTTCATACAAGTTATTTGTTCTTAAGTCCACTTCGCCTATAGCCCATTTTCGTTTAAAGGCCAAATTTTCTTTGCATACATAGCTAATATTGTATAGAAAAAAACTTTCATATAGTCCACTCTGTTTTTTTAATACTTTTTTTAAACAAACTGGCAACCTTTTTTATTTAGATTTCTGGCAAATTTTACAAATTTCAAAAAATTTTTAAAAAAACTTTTATTTTGTTTAAAAAAAAGTGGTTTTATTGAAGAAATTGCATACTTTGTATATAGTCCAAAATGTGTATTATATCTGGATTCAGTTATAGTCCATAAAGTGGCTTAAAAAAAATTCGGTTATAGTCCTAATTCGCTTATAGTCCACAAAATTGTGCAACTGTAGTTGTGGACTATAAGCGAAAACTACTGTAGTACTTCGTTGTGCGACATAAAATATTCTTTAAAGAATTATCCAAGAACATACATATAAAATATGGGCACACGTAGGTTAAATTAAAAAAAAAAAATCATTTTCAAATTAATGACAAAACTCCAGCAAAAATGGTCTTTTTATTTTAGTCCTACAATATATTTTTTTGCGAATATAAAAATAAAATTACCGAATAAATTTACTTTACGAAAAGGACATGAAAATATATCTCGTATAAGAAATTTTTCGGAAACAATGTTTGTACTAGACATTATTAAAAATTCAACACTGTTTTCGCTTAGTTAAAACAATAAATAACATTTCTGCTAATTAGCTTACATGCTTATATCTGTATTAATATAAATATAACTTTTCTCTTCTAAATTTATCATTAAATAAACGCATTTTTTATAGAAAAAACTTTCTTATATATAAGACAAAAGTTTTTTATAAACTACTTTATTTTATTGAATTTATAAGCAATAGGTCTTTTTGTTTATTATATATATTTTCAATAAATAAATATTTGTTTTCCTGAAGATGCTACACAATGGAGTAGCGAAATATTGAAAATATATATAATAAACAAAAAGACCTATTGCTTATAAATTCAATAAAATATAATAATTAAAAAAAGGTCAAATAAAAACATTATAGATATAAACTACTTTTTTTAATACTTTTTTAATATTTTTGTATAACTACTGTATCAAGTTTGTTAACTAAAATAGGTTTTAATGATGACTAAATTGCTGGACCTTTAAAAATTTTAGTTACTACATAGCAATTTCAAATAAACTTTAAACAGTTAAATTTAAGCCTACCAATATAAATTTTAAAGGCATATGGATGTAACAATAAAATTGGAAATAAAAATTTTAAATTTATAAGATTTTTTATTTTTCATCTTCTACGTATGTCTATTCTAAAGATGGGTGCTGACTTGAAGATCTCGTTTCTTCACTTATTTCAGTAAGTTCTTTCCAGATTTTCATTGTGAACTCATTTTTTTTTAATTTATATTGTATTAGTCAACAATTCCCTTTTGTATTTACAATGCTGTTGATGAAAAAAGCTAGCCAATTTTTTATAGCAACAATTTGGCAACCTTGTTAAAACTTTGGTTTATTACGATCCTGCCATTTTTTCTTTTCACAAAAGTATGGAATCACACCTTAAATCATTCAATACAAAATTACATAGTTTTTGTGATTATTTGAATAAAGTAAATAAGTAAACTATTTTAAGCGTTTAAACGAGAAATCATTCATTTCGAAAATGCTAAATTAATTCTGGCAGATAAGGTCAAAAACAGCTGATGCTTTTTTTGCCACAATTTGTAAAAAGTACATTGTTTTGTATGTATGTATGTATATTGCCAAGTTGTCAAGATTGTTGCATTTTTTTGTGTTTACAGTATTTCTGGTTTCACCTTGTAGAGTTAATTTGTCATGAACATTACTTAAAACGACCTTAACGCAGGGCTTGCGCGTACTTCTGTCAACACTCAATGTGATCGCGTCGGTATAAGTTTTCCCGAGATAAAACTATTTAGTTGGGAGTAAATATACCTTGCCATGCAAGAATAGCAATTCATTTTTATTTTTGGATCGTCTCAACCAAGGCGCATTAAACAGGTGACTGCATCAGATCATGCGGTCATAATATGTTTTTGCTTTTAGGTGTGTTTTGTTTTTTGTAAAATCTTTTTGAGCTGTCAAGAACGTCTGGCAATATGTGCGTATTTGTTAAAAATAAGAAAGCCACTACAAATATATTGAAATACATACACATATTGCCAGACGGTATTGACAGCTCAATAATAACTCTACAAATTTGGCGGCTCAACCGAAATATTGTTGTGCAAAAGAAAAAAAAAAAACTTGTGAACAAAATTACGCTTATCTTGTTTGTTTTTGTGTGTGATTTTTTTTTCAACTGAAAGTAAATTAACAAACACATCAGCGGTTAAAGAAAAACAGAGCAATATAACATTGTACATTATTTTTTTATAACAACCCCTAGAAATATAAAGCAACTAGAATTTTGTGTACTTAGAGACATTGCTTGTGAGTACAACAACAATATCAACTGTAATCGTTTGTGTAAATAAAAAATAACGGGATCAAGATACCATAAAAGAGACGATGACCCGTTTACAAGAATTTGAAAATGTTTTTATAAATCTGCGCAATAGAAAAAAAGATGTTATCACTGCTGCACACAAATTTGTTTTTAAAAGCGAAGGAGACCGGTCGAATAGACGCCGGCTGTGAGAGTTTGCTGGTTTTGAATTTAATGACGGCGACGAAGAGTATGTGAAAAAAAGCAAAATATGTCAGAGAAAAGTTAAATGCAAACGACTTAGTTTCCATATGCAAATTGTTGGGATTAACATACAAAGAAGATAATTTGACAGAACACATATTAAAAAATTTGCAGAGGAAAGCTACTAGCTTTTTCCAAAGATGTAGACGATAAGACGAAGAGGAGCCAAGTGGACATCGCAATATCGGACGAAGTGATGCATCATCTGCAAAAAAATTTAATATCAATAGCAAATTTGAGGAGAAAGAATTTATAAACAGAGTGTGTGCGGAAAGTGCTGCTACAAATCATATGACGAGATTCGCTATGAGTTTTAGAGGTATAGAAAGCTCCTTACGACCTTTTGATGGAACTAATAGTTTTCCAATTAGAGCTTGGCTCGAGGAATTCGAAGAAATAGCTGCAGTTTCATATTGGGATGAGTTTCAGAAATTTGTGTTTTCTAAAGAATATCTAAAAGGATTGGCTAAGCTATTCACATCCAGTCAAAAAGGCATAACTAATTATCATGAATTAAAACAAGTTTTGGTTTATTACGATCCTGCCATTTTTTCTTTTCACAAAAGTATGGAATCACACCTTAAATCATTCAATACAAAATTACATAGTTTTTGTGATTATTTGAATAAAGTAAATAAGTAAACTATTTTAAGCGTTTAAACGAGAAATCATTCATTTCGAAAATGCTAAATTAATTCTGGCAGATAAGGTCAAAAACAGCTGATGCTTTTTTTGCCACAATTTGTAAAAAGTACATTGTTTTGTATGTATGTATGTATATTGCCAAGTTGTCAAGATTGTTGCATTTTTTTGTGTTTACAGTATTTCTGGTTTCACCTTGTAGAGTTAATTTGTCATGAACATGACTTAAAACGACCTTAACGCAGGGCTTGCGCGTACTTCTGTCAACACTCAATGTGATCGCGTCGGTATAAGTTTTCCCGAGATAAAACTATTTAGTTGGGAGTAAATATACCTTGCCATGCAAGAATAGCAATTCATTTTTATTTTTGGATCGTCTCAACCAAGGCGCATTAAACAGGTGACTGCATCAGATCATGCGGTCATAATATGTTTTTGCTTTTAGGTGTGTTTTGTTTTTTGTAAAATCTTTTTGAGCTGTCAAGAACGTCTGGCAATATGTGCGTATTTGTTAAAAATAAGAAAGCCACTACAAATATATTGAAATACATACACATATTGCCAGACGGTATTGACAGCTCAATAATAACTCTACAAATTTGGCGGCTCAACCGAAATATTGTTGTGCAAAAGAAAAAAAAAAAACTTGTGAACAAAATTACGCTTATCTTGTTTGTTTTTGTGTGTGATTTTTTTTTTCAACTGAAAGTAAATTAACAAACACATCAGCGGTTAAAGAAAAACAGAGCAATATAACATTGTACATTATTTTTTTATAACAACCCCTAGAAATATAAAGCAACTAGAATTTTGTGTACTTAGAGACATTGCTTGTGAGTACAACAACAATATCAACTGTAATCGTTTGTGTAAATAAAAAATAACGGGATCAAGATACCATAAAAGAGACGATGACCCGTTTACAAGAATTTGAAAATGTTTTTATAAATCTGCGCAATAGTAAAAAAGATGTTATCACTGCTGCACACAAATTTGTTTTTAAAAGCGAAGGAGACCGGTCGAATAGACGCCGGCTGTGAGAGTTTGCTGGTTTTGAATTTAATGACGGCGACGAAGAGTATGTGAAAAAAAGCAAAATATGTCAGAGAAAAGTTAAATGCAAACGACTTAGTTTCCATATGCAAATTGTTGGGATTAACATACAAAGAAGATAATTTGACAGAACACATATTAAAAAATTTTCAGAGGAAAGCTACTAGCTTTTTCCAAAGATGTAGACGATAAGACGAAGAGGAGCCAAGTGGACATCGCAATATCGGACGAAGTGATGCATCATCTGCAAAAAAATTTAATATCAATAGCAAATTTGAGGAGAAAGAATTTATAAACAGAGTGTGTGCGGAAAGTGCTGCTACAAATCATATGACGAGATTCGCTATGAGTTTTAGAGGTATAGAAAGCTCCTTACGACCTTTTGATGGAACTAATAGTTTTCCAATTAGAGCTTGGCTCGAGGAATTCGAAGAAATAGCTGCAGTTTCATATTGGGATGAGTTTCAGAAATTTGTGTTTTCTAAAGAATATCTAAAAGGATTGGCTAAGCTATTCACATCCAGTCAAAAAGGCATAACTAATTATCATGAATTAAAACAAGTTTTGATTGAAGAATTTGACTCATCAACAAACAGCGCACAACTACATAAAGTGTAGATAAAATGTTATCTGATTGCAAAATCGGTAAAGATGACAATGTGCAAGAATATTACTTAAAAATGGAGGAATTAGCTGCTCGTGGAAATATCGATGAAAGTTCTTTGACTCAGTACATGATAGATTTAATTAATGATATGTACATTAACAAAATGATTTTATATGGTTCAAAAAATATAAAGGAATTCAAGGAAAAATTAAAGTACTATGAAATTATGAGCAAAAACAATAAAAAGAAATTTGAGTTAAGAAAAAATGAAAAAGTAGCACACAAGGTAGGACAGAATTTAGAAATAAAATGTTTTAACTGTGGTGGTAATGGGCACAAATCTGTCAATTGTAAAGACAAATCGCGGGGTACAAAATGTTTTCAGTGTGATAAGTTTGATATATTGCATATTGCAAAATTTTGCACTATAAACAAAAATGAGTCAAATGTTCGCTGTCTATTAAAAAAAGAAGATGATATGATGGAAATAAAAATAAATATTGATGGTTTGAAAATGTTGGCTTTTCTTGATACCGGTTGTGCAGTTAATGCCATTACAGAAAAAATTTACTTAAATCTTCCGCACAAACCTAATTTGTATGAATCTAAATTTTATGTGATTGGATTCGGAAAAAACAGATACGAAAATAAAGTAAAACCAATAGGAAATTTCAACTACTTAATAACTATTGAAGGTGAGCCATTTAATATAACATTTTACGTTGTACCAACCGATAGAACGATAGACGTTGGCGTTGTCTTAGGGAAACAATTTTGTTTATCGGCTTATATAAGAATCACACCCAAGGGTATCAAAATACAAAAATTTAATGAATCGGTCAACGAATCTCACTTCATGTATAAAATAAATATAGTTGATGAAGATAGTCTAGATATTGAGGAAACTGCAAGTTCAAATGCAAAAAAATTTGTTACCGAAATGATGAAACGTTATACACCACTTAAAACTAAAACCTCTAACATAGAGATGAAGATTATTTTAAAAGATGATTCTCCGATATATTGTGCACCTCGACGACTTCCTTTTAACGAACGTTTGATAGTAGACAACTTTTGTAGCCCTGTCGTGTTAGTTAAAAAAAGGATGGCCGGGACTTTGTATAGACTACCGCAAGACTAACAAAGTAATTGTAAAAGACCGATTTCCTCTACCCTTAACAGAAGACCAGTTAGACCGATTACAAGGAGCTTAAGTGTTTACAACAATAGACCTGAAAAACGGGGTTTTTTCACGTTTCAGTAGAAAATTAAAGTAAAAATACACATCTTTTGTAACCCATAGTGACAATACCAATTTCGAAAGATTCCGTTCGGTTTGTCCAACTCTCTTAGTGTTTTCCAAAGACATGTCAATGCAATATTTAGAGATTTATCCAGACGAGAAATAGCTATCCCATATATTGACGACGTAATTATTCCAGCAAAAGATGAAAATGATGCCTTAAAAAATCTGCAAATTGTTTTAAAACTGTGTCAAGAGTATGGCTTAAGACTATATCTCAAGAAGTGTCATTTTTTAAAGAAGCAAATACAGTTTCCATCCCCAAAAATATTAAACAATTAAAAAGTTTTCTAGGACTTGCCGAATATTTTAGAAAATTTATACCCAATTTTTTCATTATTGCAAAGCCGTCAACTGATTCAAAAAAGAAGAACCAAAAATTTAACATTATATGCCAAAAACCAGTTTTAAACATCTATAACCCAAATTATGAAACAGAAGTTCACACAGACGCTTCTATCGAAGGATATGATGCAGCGCTATTGCAGAGGACTCCAGATGATAATTGTTTGCATCCGATATATTATATGAGCCGAAAAGCAACTGAGCAGGAGAAAAAGTATTCAAGCTACGAGTTAGAAATTTTAGCTGTAATTGAAGCTCTTAAAAAGTTTAAGGTTTACTTGTTAGGAATTAATTTTAAGCTTGTAACGGATTGTAATGCTTTTACAAAAACTCTTGAGAAGCGGGACTTATGCACGCGAGTCGTTCGCTGGATTTTATTGCTGCAGAAGTATAACTATACCAATGAACACCGTCCAGGTATTCAAATGAAGCACGTTGATGCCTTAATACGCCATTCAACGATGATGATAACAACCGAAGATAATTGGTAATTGGGAAAATTAAGCGATCGCAGATTCAGGATGAAAACCTCCAAACAATAAGAGATATTTTAAAAGACAAAGGAAGCTATAACGATTATTTTTTAAAAGGGGATATCCTTTATAAACTTGTTAACAACGATGAATTGATAGTAGTTCCGAAAGCTCTTCATCGAGATGTTATTCGTATTGCACATGGTAAAGGACATTTTGGAGTTAAAAAGACAAAAGAGTTGCTTTGCCGTGATTATTTTATTTCAAGGCTGAATGATAAAATTAAACACCATATTAACAACTGTGTTTCGTATATTATAACAAACAGAAAGAGGGGTAAGCAGGAAGGCGAATTTAACTCATTACCGAAGGATGACATCCCTCTACAGACATATCACATTGATTTCTTGGGTGCCTTAGAAACTACGAATAAGCTGTATAATCACATATTTGCCGTTATTGACGCGTTTACAAAATTTTGTTAGCTTTATCCTACAAAATCTACTACAACTACGAATGCCAATTCAAGATTATAATCTCAAGTTGTCATTTTTGGAAACCCAGCACAGATTATTTCAGTTCGTGGGTCGGCGTTCACTTCTGAAGGCTTTCGTCATTATTGTGAAGAAGAAAACATCAATCACATAAAGATAACTACGGGCTAACCTCAAGCGAATGAACAAATAGAGAGACTAAATAGCGTCATTGTCTCTGTTCTGGCTAAGCTTAGCGTGACTGACCCTACCAAATGGTTTAAATTTGTCGGTAAGGTCCAGCAGGTTATAAACTCCACTTGCTCTAAAAGCATAAACGCAACACCTTTTGAAGTTTTAGTTGGCACCATAATGCGAACCAGTGAAGATATCCGAATTGAAGAGCTGCTTGAAGAAGAAATGGTTGCCAATTTTTACGAAAAACAATTAGAGATTAGAAAAGATGCCAAGCAACAAATCTTAAAAGTACAGGAGGAAAATCGACATACGTATAACTTAAGACGTAAACCAGCCATAAAATACAATATTAACGACCTAGTTGCTATCAAGAGGACTCAACTTGAAGGAGGACTGAAGTTTAGGCCGAAATTTCTTGGTCCATGCCGCGTCGTAAACGTTAAACCGCATAATACGTATAATGTTTTAAAAGAAAGTGGCACTGAAGGACCAAAACTTACTAGCACATGTCCTTAGTTTATGAAGCCATTGCCTGAAGATTGTTATTTTTAAGACGAAATATTTGAAGACGAGTTCGTGGCGAATCGTTTGCAGGATGGCCGAGATGTGGGAGAGACAGACTGTATATAAAAGAAGTATTCTGCAAACCAAAGAGTTAGTTGAAGACGAGACGGCAAGCGAGAAAGACGAAGTGCAGCGTGTTTATTATATTTTTATCATTTGATTATTACTCTTTTTATTCTCATTTAATTTTTAAATAAACATTTCAATAATAACTCTACACATACGTTAATAATTCATCTAAAGAAGCAGCTCTTGTACAATTTGTGTTTTCAAACTTACTAAGAATTATAAAATTTTACACTGCAAAATGCTAAATGCCTTTCACACTGTAAGTCATTAGACTTTCACTGGCTGTTTTAAGAAGATATCAAAAGAGAATTGAAGTGACCATCAAAAAATCTAATGTAAAATTGCATTTGGTTGCTACACTATGACACTTCAAGTAAAATGAAATTTTTGGGTAGAAAAAACCCTGATAAAATGAAAAATCATAGTGTTTAGAAAAATTTATAAAAATTAAATTGTATTGTGAGATATCAAATTCCTGTTTGTAATACTTGACATTAACATTAAATTCATACTATCACACTTTTCTTTAATACTAAGCTATGTGACAAATCTTTACACTCAGCATTAAAGTGTGAAACGAGCTTAGCCTATTTGGAATCATGCTGTTGTAAAGGTCATGAGTGATAATCCTGCACAATTCTACTAGTTATTCATAAGAAAATGCAGTGGAACTTAGGTGCCACACCGTTAAATGAGAAAGATTTACTATTAACTTTTAAATATTAAATGTAATATTATATCTTATATCGTTGACAGATCTAATGACAAAATCCTTAAACTAGGGACGGTTCGATACGTAATTTGACCGATACGATGCTCAAAAAAAGATATCGATACGAACTGTAATACCATGCTTCCGGGGAAATGTTAAACATTTGTTGCGCTCTCTAAATCAAGGTTGTGAATCATATTGTTTACACAACACATTCGTGTTTCGATTTTAAAACAATTAATTCTATAGCATTCATACACATGAATGTACAGTATGCAAAACCCATATTCGTACAACCGAAAAAAAAAGAAAATTTACAAGATATACATATATATATATATATATATATATATATATATATATATATATATATATATACGGTTTTTGCTATCCATTATATAAATGCAGCGCCATCTAGCTTTCGATTTATATATATATATATATATATATATATATATATATATATATATATATATATATATATATATATATATATTTATATATATATATATATATATATATATATATATATGTATAGAAAAAACCGTATTCGTGCAGGTGACAACGCCACATTTTTCCTGTTGTTAACGGAAGTTTTTTAGTTGCGGTCTGTATTATAAAATTATAAGAAAAAGTTGGGAAAATTTAACGTGGGAAGATAATTAAGTGAACTTTCAAATCAACAACGAAGAATAGTAATAGATCTACACAATGATGGAAAATCTTTACGGGAAATTGCGAAAATAATGAAGCGCAGTGCTTCTACTATACAATACGTGGTGTCCAACTATAAAACAAGTGGACTGAACGATGTCTCTCTGTCCGTCCGTGTTAGTGTTAAAATAAACTTTGGTAAGGCACTAGATAAGCTAAAGAAAATTTTAATACGCATATAGATCACACATAGCTTAAAAAATGTGCTGTTGGAAATCAGCAAGAACGGTCCATGTCCTTAAAGGCATTGGGCAAAACGCCTCCATTTTTTATATCACTTGGAACAGTGAATAAATTACTGCCAAAAACTAAAATTTCAGAAAAATCACGTCAAGAGAAAAAAATTGCGCTCACCTATATTTTCCGAGTAATGGGTCTCTGAACTTTGCATAGAAAAATATGATTGTGTACCATACTTTATGAGATATTAATGTGGGTATCGCTTAAGCTTTTGAAGAGATCTTTTAGAAAATACTAAAATTTCTTAAAAATGTCATCGGTTCGTAATGGGCTTAACATTTATATATATATATATATAAATAGTACTTAATTTTTTTCTTATTTTCTAGTATACTGTCACCCTAATTTTTTTTGTAAATAGAGTTACTTTACTAAACTAGATTTACATATATGGTGAAGGGCATATAAGATTCGACATAGCCGGGTATAGCACTCTTACTTGTCTTGTTTTCTTATTTTTAACAAGTAGTGCGAATAAACTGTCGACAAATATTACAAAAGATTTTATATCGGTGTGGATAAGAAAACACTAAAATGATTTTTAAGTTGTTGCGGTGTTGAACTGGTTCTGAAAATAGTAGAATAATTTAATTTATAGTAATTAGTACTAAAATTCGTTTTTTTTTTTTTTACTTACCTTATATCATTTGTTTTTGTCCGTATGTAGTGTACGAACATTGTGTATGGTCACTGTTTGTATGGAATGTTTGGTGGTGGTTTTTTTTGACGAATTGGTTTTGGTTTTTAGTTGGTTGTCTTATTGGTTTAATTCTTTTTTATTATTTTAGTAGTTTGTTACATGCTTAGTTTTAGTTGCAATTATTATTTAATAGGTTTTTGTTCTTTTTGTTGTTTGCTTGTTGACTTTAAGTTTATTCTTTGTTTCGTTTGGTATATGGGTTTATTATAATTTTTTGTGTTTGTTTTATTATTTTATTATTAATCTTGAGTGTTTGAGATTTGTTTGTTTTGTTATTTATTCAAATTATTTATTAATTTGTGCACTGTGTTGTCTTGTTGATTATGTGTTTTATTTTGCTTTGGTATGTATTAATAAAATGATCTGTAATGTTTGGTGGTTGAAGAGAATGTAGCGTTTTAATTTGAGAGTGTCAGTATGTTTTCTGCTAGTTGTTTAGTTTGCTGTAGAGTATTACGAGTAAGAGAGTTGCCATCGTAAAGGCAGGTTTGTTGAATGTTTTATGTTAATAAAATATATCAACCTAAAATGAAGAGGGAAATGTTGCTAAATATTAAAGTTAAGAGCACTAATCCGTTTTATAGCAAATGGAATAAATTTAAAGATGGGGATTATTTTAGTCACCAGAATAGAAAGAGGGAATAATTAAATTTTTATATTGTGAGCATTTAAAAAAAAAGGTTGTAAAAAAAGCTGTGTATTCGTCTTGAATTTTTAATCCAAGCATTTTTTTATTAAATTATTTATATGAATTTAAAAAAAATAAATAAGTAAATACTTAAAGTTTAACTTGAGTATTTGAAGACTTTCGATTGTTAGTGGTTTTTGTTAAGATTATTTAAAAGAAAATAGCCACTGAGTAAGAGTGTGTAAAAGTGAGTGAAAAAATCGTCCAGAAACTTAGGGGTGTTTTGTGACTTTTACAAGATCGTGTTGAGGCAGGTTGGTGAAGACTGATGCTGAGTAACGTCGTCCGAAGCTCTAGAAAAGATAAAAAAGGTGTAAGAAGGTGCACAGTACAGGTAACCATTTTTTTATTTTACAATTAGGAATGAAAAGTTAGTTCACCGCCATTTGTATACAGAAAGCAGCCATTTTTCTAAGGCGCGCCAAATCAGGCCTCGGCAGAAGCCTCATCCAACCAGTGAGTTATTTTGTTTTTAAAGTATAAAAAATTTTGTGCAGTAAAAAAAAAGGAGATAAAATAAGAAAATTTTATTAGTAAGCAGTGTTGAAAAATTTAAAATTTTGTTCTAAATTAATAATTTAATTAAATTTTAATTAAAAAAAAACCTTATATATAAACTTTTGTTGTGAATTTAACGTTGTAATTTTTTTTTTATATAAGTGTTGGTGTTTTTTGTTTGTTTTATGAAAATAGTGTTAGGTTAGGTAAAATTCTTGTAAGTGCCTGAAATAAAAGTTATAGTGATCTAAAAAAATACAGTGTGCCAGGAAGATCTACATCGTCATCCGGGAGGAAGTTCGCTTACAATAAGTTTGACAAATATATTCCGGAAGTGTTGCCAAACCTCCTAATAGAGCTCCATTATGTAGAGATAGTGACGAGTAGGAACTAGTCCTTATTAGTTTCGGTTTCTTTTCAGAAACAACGAGTAGATTCTTTCGTTATATTTTTGGCGCTGAGTAATTTTTGTTTGTTGTTGTTTTTTTTACATTTTTTTGCTTTATGAGAGCATAAACCATTTTTATTTAGGCACAGTGGTGTGAAATAACATATTTTTTTATATTAAGCATATTTTATATTTTTATTATTTTTGTTAAATTAAATTCTAAATAATTTTCAATTCTTTGAGTTAAACAAAAATTAATTCCATTTTGCATGTTTTAGTTTTAAGACATATTTTATATTAATAAATATGTAAATTTTGTGTATTCATAGAACAGATATGTGTCATTGGTAATTTTTCGCATACAGTTCGGTTGAGATGAGGTAAGTTCGTTGCTGAAAGTGTGTGTGTGGAGCTTGGGGAGCACGCCAATATCCTTTTGGAGTTTTCGTGTTCTAGGTTGGGTGGGCTAGTGGGGAGTGTGACATCTGACTCTCCCTAAAAGGTGCTTCTGTTTGTTAGTCGAGTTTTTTTTGTTTGTTTATACAATTTTTTTTATTTGTTGTGTTTGTCTTCCTGTTGCAGTCGGGTTGGAACCTTTCCCTGTAATGATGAGTTGGCTGGGACAATATTGCAGCGGAACAAAAGGCACATAACAATATGGCGCCCAAAAATAATGAATTTGTGTGGCATGTAAGACATCTAGACATGCCAAACAATAGAACAATAGATGTGTGTAATAGCCCAAACGATGAATGATTGGTGTTGAAAATGTCAGGATATTCAGGAACTGTTAACGAAGAGCTATGATTCATAGTCCACAAAACCTTATGAGTTGTTGTTGTTGTACAATCTTGATATCTCTGTATAGGTTCGATAGCAAACATCGTCAACATATTATCAAAAATATTTGAACTTGAAGCGTGGGAGTTTGAAAGATAACTTCCCATTGAAAAGGTGAAGATATTTTATTTTTTTAGTTTTTTTTTCGAGAAGATTTTAGATTCTGGGTAAAGTTGATGGTCCAAGTGTGTTAATTTGGAATAGCCGCTCTGATAAATTTCCAAAGGACTGTAGTATTTTAATAACATTACTTGGGAAAAAAAAACAAGTTGAGTAAAATGAGTCTAGTGACAGCCGCTTTGGTTCCAAAATCAGAGGTCTGAAGTGTCATAAGATTTCTTAACGCCTGTGAGCTTGTTTCATGAAGGGAATGGTAGCTGCGGCAGCCGCTCTGATAAATTGTTCAGGGGTCTGATGTGTAGCAGATGCCATGCTTTTTTTTGAAGAAGAATCACGGGAAGAATGCATTTAATTTAACAAATTGTCTTTAGAAACACTGAATAGGCCTGTAAGGAGGCATTAATAATAATTTGTTTTATGTACATCCACACACACAACGCAGCGAAACTCACATCGCGAAACCGAACGTCATAAAATATTGAATTAAATTACATTTTTTAAAATAATAACAAAATTTTAATACTTATTTGTGCTGGCTAAGTCGTAGATTGTTTATGAATTAATGTGAATTATTTTAATGTTTTTTTGTTTTATTTTTGCAAACATTATTTTTGGATAGTTTTTTTTTTATAATAATTTTTTGTTGTTTTATTTTTTTTATTAGTTTATTATTATTTTTTTTTTGTAAGCTCTTTTTGTGTTTTTTGATTGTTTTTGTTGCTTTATTTTATTATTTTTTTGTATACACACATTTGTTTTATTTTAGGTTGTATTTTGGTATTTACTATTCGTTATTATATATTTTATTTCCATTTTAATCTTTCTTATTTTTTAGCTTCAGTTGTATTTTTGTTGGCTTTTTTAGTTTATTTCATCTTTTTTTTCCTCTTAAAATTTATTATTTTTATTATTTTAAGCTTTTATATTTTTATTATTTAATTTTCTTGTTTTGGTTTTTGTTATTTTCTTGCTTTTATTTTTAATTAATATTTGCATGTAATTATTTATATTTTTTTATTTTTTTATTTTTGTTTAGTATATAATTGGTGTTTAGTAAAATAAATTAAGGTATAATTGTGCATTTACTAGATCTTTTTGTTTTATTACGTGTATATTTAATTTCAACTAGCTTATACATTTGTCCTGCTTGATATTATATATTGTTCGTTTTATACGTGGTCGTTGATCAGTGTAATTTAAAATTTTCAATTTGTCGCGGATGGCTGAGGCCGTTTATAAAACCGATAAAGCAAAAAGGAGACAAGCAGAAAAATTAAAAAGAAGTAGGGCAAGAGATACATCTTTCGATTTAAATCGGTCTTCTCCCCAAGTTAAAGAGAAATATTTAAAAGTTAACGAATCGGATAGAATGGCTACAGGACCACCTCAATTTCAAGATTTGTCAGAGACTATAAATGTCCAGTCAGGAAACAAAGGTGCTATACCAAAGGATAATAATATTCAGCGTAATGGTCAGCCTAATCGCGACTATGTATCGCCAGCGGTCAGATCGATGGTGACGGGTAGCGTAGAAGAAATGCGAGCTAAGATAGACCAATCCATTAATGATATAGTTAATAAGGAAATGAATAGGGAATTGGGAAAAATCAATGAAAGCATCAGTCAACTGGCCGATGCGGTAAAAAGCTTGACTCTGCGAGAGGCAAACACTTCTGCGAGCGGCCGGAACCACGACGAGTTTATTTTGAGCCACAGAACAGGTTTAATATTCCACCACCTACGCAGCATCTTACTCAAGATGGTTGGAAAATTAGGGTGGATAAATTTGGCTTGGAATTTGGCGGAAACCAAGGGGGGCGCGACCAGCTATCTGTAGAAGAATTTGTTTTTAGGCTCAAACATATGCAGAGGCAGTATCAGATACCATGGCAGGAAATATTGAGGGACTTTCACCTATTAGTTTCAGGGACGGTAAAACAATGGTATTGGGCTCTTCTTCAAACCACCGTAATAAGTGATTGGAATACCTTGCGATTAGCGCTATTAAACCGGTATAGAACAGTTAGGTCGAGTTGGGAGAGAATGCAGGAAATTGTAGAGAGAAAACAGATGCCTGGTGAGTCAATCGATGACTACTTCCATAGTCTCAACTTACTAAGAGCTAGACTAGAAATTCCAGTAGTGGAAGGCGAGATGATTAGAATCACTAAACGAAATCTTAGGGAGAATATTGCCAAGATAGTATACCCTTTGGCAGAAGCATCGGTCGAGCATTTGAGAATGGAATGCTTGGAGGCAGAAAGGACCTTCCCTCGAAGAGAGTCTCGCATCATGCCTTCACAACCGGCTCGACCACAAAGGTTCGTTAGTGAAGCAGTTGTGAATGGAATCGAAGATGAACGCAATGATTTATTTGCCGAGGTAGCAGCGATCAACAGTGTCTTAGTCTGTTGGAACTGTCAGCAGCAAGGGCACGGGTTTAAAGAGTGTGTATCGCAGCAAAGAAATCTGTTTTGTTACAGATGTGGCAGACCGAACACCATTACGCCAAATTGCCCAAAGTGTTTGCAGGCCCGGGAAAACTTCAGGCGGGGCGCGGCCTTAACGGGGGAGACGCGGTCCAACGATATTGCCCCGAAACAAGTTTAAAATTATTTGACAGTGATACGAAAATATCTAATATTCGGCACTACTTGCCCCTAGAAATTCGGGAGAGAAATTATCAGAAAGTTAGAGATAAAATTTTTAGCGATGTGCAGAGCAATGATTTAAATCTTATAAAATCATCCTCAGGAGATCAAACCCTAACAGCTGATATTTTGACAGCTACAGCAACAACAACTAATGTTTTTGACATAAGTGATGATCAGTCTCTTACTAAACAGCAGAAGTTAAACACACGAAAACTGAAATATATTCTTAATCTTCGAAACAATTTTATTAAACGAAAACGACAACGTAAGTTATTAGCAGAGGCCCTTAATCTTTTCCATTTCAATACGGATCCCAGGCCGTATGCCGAAATCTTACTGAATGGCAAAAGATGCAAAGGACTGTTAGATTCAGCCGCTTCAGTGAGTCTTCTGGGCAAAAATTGTCGCGAGCTGATGGAGGAGCTAGACGCGGAGGTAAAAGGAGTTTTTAGCAGCGTGAGCACAGCTTCAGGACAGCGTCATAGAGTGCTAGGCAAAGCTCAGTTAGACGTAGGATATAAGGGACAAGAACGTAGGATTACTTTTTACTTATGCCCAGATTTAGAACAGGAAATTTATCGATCGATTTTTGGAAAAGTTTTGATATAGCCCCTGAAGTGGTAACTTCAGCCGAAATAAACCTTGGAATGTTACGTAGAATTCAGGATGAGAATGAAAACAGTAATGTGAAAATGCATGATCTGAATGAAGAACATCAGAAATTGTTAGAGGAAACAGTAAAAAAAATCCCAGCATTTGAAGAAAAAGGTCTAGGTTGCACGAGTTTAGAAAGACATGAAATTAAGCTAGTAGAAGGAACCTGTCCCATAAAGGATAAACATTACCCCATGTCCCCGGCAGTACAAGAAATAGTATGCGCGGAATTAGATAATATGTTAAAACTGAAAGTTATAGAAGAAAGTGAGAGTCCTTAGGCGAATAGGACCACTGTAGTACGTAAACCGGGAAAGAATAGGTTTTGTTTAGACGCTCGCAAGCTGAACGCCGTGACTGTTAAAGACGCCTATCCCCTTCAAAACATCGACGGAATTTTGAGCCGCATAGATCAGACGCATTATATAAGCAGCGTCGACCTGAAATACGCGTTTTTGCAAATAGAATTAGAGGAGACAGCCAAGCCGTATACGGCATTTGCGATTCCAGGTCGGCCGCTGTATCAGTTTAGGGTAATGCCGTTTGGACTATGCAACGCTGCTCAACGTTTATGCCGTCTGATGGATAAGGTTATACCGGCAAGATTAAAGACGAACGTGTTTATATATCTGGACGATCTGCTTATAATATCAGATACGTTTACCACCCATATAAAAATTCTCGAACAAGTGTCCAAATGTCTTCAGGAAGCGAATCTAACTATAGGATTGAAAAAGTCAAAGTTTTGTTTTAGAGAATTATGGTATCTTGGTTTTGTTATCGGTGGGGGTATGCTTAAGAGCGATCCTGAAAAGGTTGTGGCCATTCAGAGGATACCGTTGCCGAAAACGGCTAAACATGTTAGGAGCTTTTTAGGGACAGCTGGATGGTACAGGCGGTTCATAAAGGACTTCGCCTCCATCTCAGCGCCACTAAGTGATACGCTAAAGAAAGGAAAAAAGTTTGCAATGACACCTGAGGCGACAGAGGCCTTTGAAACCTTAAAAATGTTGCTTACGTCTGCCCCCGTCCTTCGACACCCGGACTTAAGTAGACAGTTTTATATTCAATGCGATGCATCAGAGAATGGTATAGGAGCAGTTCTTTTTCAGAATAATGACGAGGGGAGCGAAAATCCGATAGCTTTTTATTCGCAAAAGCTAACTCTTTGCCAAAAGAACTACTCTGTGACAGAGAAAGAATGTCTCGCTGCAGTAATGACAGTAACGCGTTTCAGACCTTACGTGGAACTGATGCAATTTACCATTATCACCGACCACGCAAGCCTGAAATGGTTGATGTCACTTAAGGATTTAAGTGGACGGTTAGCTAGGTGGTCGCTTAAACTACAAGCGTATAATTTTTCGATAGAACACCGAAAAGGTTCTGAAAATGTTGTGGCAGATATGCTTTCGCGTTTGCCAATGGACGTCGCAGAGATTAGAGAGGATAGTTTTTTGGATTTTGAAACAGTTGCCTTTGAGTCTGAAGAATATGTACAACTTATTGAGAATATTCAGGAAAACCAGAGCAAACTACCAGATTTGAAAATAGACGAGGGTAAAGTATATAAAAGGGTTATATGTGGCGAGCAGCAAAATGGTTTAGAGTCAGAGTGGAAATTATGGATTCCACAAGAAATTACGTATATTTTGATTGAGAAGGCCCACGATGATGTTAAACCAGCTCATGGAGGAATGCGCAAAACATTAGAAAGACTCAAGCGTCTATACTACTGGCCTAAAATGATAGTACAAGTCCAGCAGTATATCAGAAACTGTAGTATTTGCAAAGAAACAAAGTCGTCTTATATTCATACTATGCCACAAATAGGAGATGAAGTGCGAACTGAGAGACCTTTCCAGAAAATTTACATTGATTTTCTGGGTAAATATCCCAGATCGAAGAAAGTAACGCCTACATTTTTATTGTTGTCGATCACTTCACAAAGTTCGTTTTTTAAAGGCCATGAAAGAAGCAACGGCTAAAAATGTAGTACAATTTCTGGTGCAGGAGGTTTTCCAAAAATTTGGAGTACCCGAAGTTCTACACAGTGACAACGGGCAGCAATTTGTGTCACTACTTTCAAGGAAATGACTGATACTTATGGCATAAAGCATATGAAAACCGCATTCTATTCGCCTCAATCGAATGCGGCGGAACGTGTCAACCAATCTGTGTTGGCTGCTATTCGAGCGTACTTAGAGAACGACCAACGTGACTGCGACTTATATTTTCCCGAAATAGAATGCGCTTTGCGATCTTCGGTCCATGCTGCTACAGGCTTTACCCCATTTTTTTGCCTTGTTCGGTTACCATATTTACTCGAATGGTGCCGATTACAGGCTTGCTAGGAAACTGCAGTCTATGTCTGACTAAGAAATTATAAATTTAGACCACAAAGATAAACTAGAGATTATTCGGGAAAATATCAAGACAAATTTACCAAACGCTTACCAACAAAGTTCAAAACGTTATAATAAAAATGCTCGTATTATAAAATTCAGTCCAGATTTTAAAAATAACGTGAATGCAAAATTTTGTCGTAAATATTTGAAATGTCGTGTAGTGAAACCAATTGGCAATAATATGTACGAACTGGAATCACTGCAAGGAAAACCTATTGGTATTTTTCATGTAAAGGATTTAAAAGTCTGATTTAAAGTGCAATAATTTTCTGTGATATTCTAAGGCCGTGCAATATAGGGTTAGGAAAAAAATAAGTAGGATGAGTGCAATATATAGGTAGTAGTGTGTGTATTATGTGGTATGGATATGTGTTTGTATCTATTAATTTATTTAAATATTTATTTCATTTAGTTAGTAATTGTGTATTAATTAGATGTTAGTATATTAAGGTGTATTTGTGTATGTGTGAATTTAGTTAGTAAATAGATTGTTATTTTATTAATTTTTTTATTTATTATGGCAGTATTTTTTTTTAGTAGCCAGGTACTGTACGAACTCCTCTTTATAGCATTCGGGTAGATGCCTTGAGAACGGGTTGTAGCAACTAAAGAAGAAAACAAAGGAACAGAAAAAAAAATGTTTACTTACGTTAATCCGATGAGAAACATTGTGTTATTCCATCTATGAGACACATAAAAAGAAATAAATATCTTTCAACCAAATATAAATCCTTGTTTGAACGTACCTAATAGCCCGGCTAGACTATACAGGGCGTGGGAGTTCCCCACGTTTTTTTTAAGAAAGTGGGAAGACAACCATATGAGGATCCGCACACCGGTCCTACGGGCGTAGACTTCGTAGCCTCGGAGTTTTGTTGCGGTGTTAAACTGCTTCTGAAAATAGTAGAATAATTTAATTTATAGTTATTAGTACCAAAATTCGTTTTTTTTTTACTTACCTCATTTTATTTGTTTTTGTCCGTATGTAGTGTACGAACATTGTGTATGGTCACTGTTTGTATGGAATGTTTGGTGGTGGTTTTTTTTGACGAATTGGTTTTGGTTTTTAGTTGGTTGTCTTATTGGTTTAATTCTTTTTTATTATTTTAGTAGTTTGTTACATGTTTAGTTTTAGTTGCAATTATTATTTAATAGGTTTTTGTTCTTTTTGTTGTTTGCTTCACAGACATAACCAGACTCCTCAACACTGACGTTTAAAAAGTAACTTATCATATGCGATTAACACCTAAATATGAGAAAGAAAATAAAAAAGTGGCATCCTAAAACACAATGCGAAAAAGTAGTCAACTATACATACATTTCTTACCTCAACATACAAACAAAAAACCAATGACAGCTACAAAATAAACAAAACTTTCTGTTGGCAAACGTGAAAAATTTTATCAAAAAATACAAAAATAAAAAATTATTAATAATAATATAATTAATTTCATTTAATTTAATTTTTTTTGGGCACATCGGTAAGTGTTGGCTGCGATTTGTTTGGCTGGTGGATTATTGGCAGACCTGTGAACCTACAGAAGAGAATATAACATTGGTTTGATGTTACTAATATGCGGAAACCGGTAAGTATTATTTGAAAACAAAATATTTATTATTATGTTTCCTTACAGGCGCTTACATATAAAACAAGCCCTATTTAGGGCTCCAAAACCCTTTAAAAAGAGATAAAGTGAAACTTCAAAAAGCCCTTTTGAGGGCTCCAAGAATACTTAAAAAATAAAAGCAATTTAACATTTTGAAATGTCCTTCTGAGGGCTACAATATAATATAAAAAGAGACAAAATGAAAATGTAAGTAATTACAAATGGTTTCTTTACTTGCAGACACTTACTTATTTTGAAGAAAATTTTTGAACTATATACAAATTTGTTAAGTGATGGCTGAAAATAAAATGTGCCATCACTTAAAATAATTTGTGCTTTCTTCTGCAGCCACTTACCTGCATGTGGAATTTAGTTGTTTGGCGGATGAATAATTGATAAAACTGCGCACAAATTGGTGAGTTTTTGCTGGAAATAAAATATATAGTTTTTTATTAATACAGTTTCTTCTACTATATTTAAGTGCTATATTTTTTCGCAAATTTTAATTTATATTCTTATTAAGTTTTTGTTCAGTAATATTTTTTATAAGCCTAAAGCCCTCAAAAGAGTTGTTCAAGATTTTATTTTTATCTCTATTTCAAAATATTTTGAGCCCTGAAAAGGGCTTTTAAGATTTAATATTTTCTTCTTCCTAAAATATTTTTGGCTGGTGAAAAATTGGGAGTCGAATCCATGGTTTTCTGGAAATAGAAACGTGAAATCAGTGTTTACATATTTTTACTTGGCTGATGAAAAATTGGCTGTGTCGGCCCAGAATTGTAGGTGCTAACTGAAAAAAGAAAGTAAATTAGTTGGTAAGTAGCGCTGGAAATAGAAAGTGAATTAGTTTAGTAAGGATTAATGGCAGACATCTGAACAAATTGTCAAGTAACGCTGGAAATAAAATGTGTATTAATATCTGTTTACTCACGGGCTCTTACATATAAAAAAGCCCTTTTCAGGGCTCTGAAAATCTTTAAAAAAGAGATAAATTAAAACTTTCAAAAGTCCATCTGAGGGCGATAAGATAACCAATTCTAATAAAGCCTCAACAGCACATTTTGTTTTAATTCCCCTTCACGTTCAAAATAGTTCACAATCTGCATTAATGAGTCCACAACACATTTTTCGTTTTATACCACACTGCATTAAATAGTCCACAATACACTTTTATACCACTTTTTTATTCTTTTTAAATGTTCACTTTTTTTAAATTTCACAGCATAATTTCCATCCACTTTTCTTAATTTTCACTCTTTCAGAGATATAACGATTAGCATTTGTATTCATAAAAGAACGTTCTTAATTTTAGACAAAATATCGAAAGGTATAAATTTTTATAGCACCAAAACACTTCACCGGTTTCTAATAACGAATAAAATTGGGCATAATTTATTAACCAATTGGAGATCAACACGGAATTACATTTATTTTTCATAAGAAAAAGTTAAAAACTTTGGGCAAAATTGAAATGTTCCCCAACTGCACACATATTAAACAAATAACTTGCCTGGAAGCATCCTTCGGAAACCGGTGAATCTTTCCTACCTCAGGGCAACCCATAATGCATCTGCGACTCCTGAAAAACAAGGTAAATTAATTAATAAAGCTTATTAACTTTTTTTAGAAACACCAAAATACTTACATTTTTTCAGCTTTGTTCTCGTCAACTTTTTTATTTTCTGCTTCTGCTGCTCGAACAATGTATATGTCATTTCTATGACAGTAAAATTGGCGGAAAAAATGGAAAATTGCGCCAGAAAATACAAATTTCCAATTTTTTCCGCCAATTTATGGTCACTTGTGGTAAATTGTTTTAATAAAAATGTAAATAAAGAAAATGTCAATTACCCGCAAAAAAGAAAAGAGACAGAATCATACAAAATAAAAATTTCCTGTCCTGTAAAAATGAAGGGGTTAACGTAGTGATGCCACATATCTTTTCGTGTCTTATCTAGTCTAATCTATGGTTTGCTTGTTGACTTTAAGTTTATTCTTTGTTTCGTTTGGTATATGCGTTTATTATAATTTTATGTGTTTGTTTTATTATTTTATTATTAATCTTGAGTGTTCGAGATTTGTTTGTTTTGTTATTTATTTAAATTATTTATTAACTTGTGCATTGTGTTGTCTTGTTGATTATGTGTTTTATTTTGCTTTGGTATGTATTAATAAAATGATCTGTAATGTTTGGTGGTTGAAGAGAATGTAGCGTTTTAATTTGAGAGTTTTAGTATGTTTTCTGCTAATTGTTTAGTTTGCTGTAGAGTATTACGAGTAAGAGAGTTGCCATCGTAAAGGCAGGGTTGTTGAATGTTTTATGTTAATAAAATATATCAACCTAAAATGAAGAGGGAAATGTTGCTAAATATTAAAGTTAAGAGCACTAATCCGTTTTATAGCAAATGGAATAAATTTAAAGATGGGGATTATCTTAGAAGTCACCAGAATAGAAAGACGGAATAATTAAATTATTATATTGTGAGCATTTAAAAAGAAAGGTTATAAAAAAAGCTGTGTATTCGTCTTGAATTTTTAATCAAAGCATTTTTTTTATTAAATTATTTAAATAAATTTTAAAAAAATAAATAAGTAAATACTTAAAGTCTAACTTGAGTATTTGAAGACTTTCGATTGTTAGTGGTTTTTGTTAAAATTATTTAAAAGAAAATAGCCAGTGTGTAAGAGTGTGAAAAAGTGAGTGAAATTATCGTCCGGAAACTTGGGGGTGTTTTGTGACTTTTACAGGATCGTGTTGAGGCAGGTTGGTGAAGACTGATGCTGAGTAACGTCGTCCGAAGCTCTGGAAAAGATAAAAAAGGTGTAAGAAGGTGTACAGTACAGGTAACCATTTTTGTTATTTTACAATTAGGAATGAAAAGTTAGTTCACCGCCATTTGTATACAGAAAGCAGCCATTTTTCTAAGGCGCGCCAAATCAGGCCTCGGCAGAAGCCTCATCCAACCAGTGAGCCATTTTGTTTTTAAAGTATAAAAAATTTTGTGCAGTAAAAAAAAAAAAGGAGATAAAATAAGAAAATATTATTAGTAAGCAGTGTTGAAAAATTTTAAATTTTGTTCTAAATTAATAATTTGATTAAATTTTAATTAAAAAAAAACCTTATATATAAACTTTTGTTGTGAATTTAACATTGTAATTTTTTTTTATATAAGTGTTGGTGTTTTTTGTTTGTTTTATGAAATTAGTGTTAGGTTAGGTAAAATTCTTGTAAGTGCCTGAAATAAAAATTATAGTGATCTAAAAAAATACAGTGTGCCAGGAAGATCTATATCGTCGTCCGGGAGGAAGTTCGCTGACAATAAGTTTGACAAATATATTCCGGAAGTGTTGCCAAACCTCCTAATAGAGCTCCATTAGGGAGAGATATTGACGAGTAGGAACTAGTCCTTATTAGTTTCGGTTTCTTTCCAATAACAACGAGTAGATTCTTTCGTTATATTTTTGGCGCTGAGTAATTTTTGTTTGTTGTTGTTTTTTCTTACATTTTTTTGCTTTATGAGAGCATAAACCATTTTTATTTAGGCACAGTGGTGTGAAATAACATTTTTTTTTATATTAAGCATATTTTATATTTTTATTATTTTTTATTATTTTTGTTAAATTAAATTCCCTTGAAAAAGTAGACAAAAGATCTACGAAACGTCGGGAAAAATTGTAAATAAAAGGTATTTTTATTTATAACAAAAAATTCAGGTCTAAACAGCAAGGAGTTAAGAAACTAAAAAAACCAACAACAAAGTAAGTGACCAAATGAATACACAAAACGGAATTAATTTTTGTTTAACTCAAAGAATTGAAAATTATTTAGTATTTAATTTAACAAAAATAATAAAAAATAATAAAAATATAAAATATGCTTAATATAAAAAAAATGTTATTTCACACCACTGTGCCTAAATAAAAATGGTTTATGCTCTCATAAAGCAAAAAAATGTAAAAAAAAAAACAACAACATCCAAAAATTACTCAGCGCCAAAAATATAACGAAAGAATCTACTCGTTGTTATTGGAAAGAAACCGAAACTAATAAGGACTAGTTCCTACTCGTCAATATCTCTCCCTAATGGAGCTCCATTAGGAGGTTTGGCAACACTTCCGGAATATATTTGTCAAAAGTTATTGTCAGCGAACTTCCTCCCGGATGACGATATAGATCTTCCTGGCACACTGTATTTTTTTAGATCACTATAATTTTTATTTCAGGCACTTACAAGAATTTTACCTAACCTAACACTAATTTCATAAAACAAACAAAAAACACCAACACTTATATAAAAAAAATTACAACGTTAAATTCACAACAAAAGTTTATATATAAGGTTTTTTTTAATTAAAATTTAATCAAATTATTAATTTAGAACAAAATTTAAAATTTTTCAACACCGCTTACTAATAAAATTTTCTTATTTTATCTCCTTTTTTTTTACTGCACAAAATTTTTTATACTTTAAAAACAAAATGGCTCACTGGGTGGATGAGGTTCTGCCGAGGCCTGATTTGGCGCGCCTTAGAAAAATGGCTGCTTTCTGTATACAAATGGCGGTGAACTAACTTTTCATTCCTAATTGTAAAATAAAAAAAATGGTTACCTGTACTGTAAACCTTCTTACACCTTTTTAATCTTTTCCAGAGCTTCGGACGACGTTACTCAGCATCAGTCTTCACCAACCTGCCTCAACACGATCCTGTAAAAGTCACAAAACACTCCTAAGTTTCCGGACGATAATTTCACTCACTTTTTCACACTCTTACTCACTGGCTATTTTCTTTTAAATAATTTTAACAAAAACCACTAACAATCGAAAGTCTTCAAATACTCAAGTTAGACTTTAAGTATTTACTTATTTATTTTTTTTAAATTTATTTAAATAATTTAATAAAAAAAATGCTTTGATTAAAAATTCAAGACGAATACACAGCTTTTTTTACAACCTTTCTTTTTAAATGCTCACAATATAATAATTTAATTATTCCGTCTTTCTATTCTGGTGACTTCTAAGATAATCCCCATCTTTAAATTTATTCCATTTGCTATAAAACGGATTAGTGCTCTTAACTTTAATATTTAGCAACATTTCCCTCTTCATTTTAGGTTGATATATTTTATTAACATAAAACATTCAACAACCCTGCCTTTACGATGGCACCTCTCTTACTTGTAATACTCTACAGCAAACTAAACAACTAGCAGAAAACATACTGACACTCTCAAATTAAAACGCTACATTCTCTTCAACCACCAAACATTACAGATCATTTTATTAATACATACCAAAGCAAAATAAAACACATAATCAACAAGACAACACAATGCACAAATTAATAAATAATTTAAATAAATAACAAAACAAACAAATCTCGAACACTCAAGATTAATAATAAAATAATAAAACAAACACATAAAATTATAATAAACGCATATACCAAACGAAACAAAGAATAAACTTAAAGTCAACAAGCAAACCATAGATTAGACTAGATAAGACACGAAAAGATATGTGGCATCACTACGTTAACCCCTTCATTTTTACAGGACAGGAAATTTTTATTTTGTATGATTCTGTCTCTTTTCTTTTTTGCGGGTAATTGACATTTTCTTTATTTACATTTTTATTAAAACAATTTACCACAAGTGACCATAAATTGGCGGAAAAAATTGGAAATTTGTATTTTCTGGCGCAATTTTCCATTTTTTCCGCCAATTTTACTGTCATAGAAATGACATATACATTGTTCGAGCAGCAGAAGCAGAAAATAAAAAAGTTGACGAGAACAAAGCTGAAAAAATGTAAGTATTTTGGTGTTTCTAAAAAAAGTTAATAAGCTTTATTAATTAATTTACCTTGTTTTTCAGGAGTCGCAGATGCATTATGGGTTGCCCTGAGGTAGGAAAGATTCACCGGTTTCCGAAGGATGCTTCCAGGTAAGTTATTTGTTTAATATGTGTGCAGTTGGGGAACATTTCAATTTTGCCCAAAGTTTTTAACTTTTTCTTATGAAAAATAAATGTAATTCCGTGTTGATCTCCAATTGGTTAATAAATTATGCCCAATTTTATTCGTTATTAGAAACCGGTAAAGTGTTTTGGTGCTATAAAAATTTATACCTTTCGATATTTTGTCTAAAATTAAGAACGTTCTTTTATGAATACAAATGCTAATCGTTATATCTCTGAAAGAGTGAAAATTAAGAAAAGTGGATGGAAATTATGCTGTGAAATTTAAAAAAAGTGAACATTTAAAAAGAATAAAAAAGTGGTATAAAAGTGTATTGTGGACTATTTAATGCAGTGTGGTATAAAACGAAAAATGTGTTGTGGACTCATTAATGCAGATTGTGAACTATTTTGAACGTGAAGGGGAATTAAAACAAAATGTGCTGTTGAGGCTTTATTAGAATTGGTTATCTTATCGCCCTCAGATGGACTTTTGAAAGTTTTAATTTATCTCTTTTTTAAAGATTTTCAGAGCCCTGAAAAGGGCTTTTTTATATGTAAGAGCCCGTGAGTAAACAGATATTAATACACATTTTATTTCCAGCGTTACTTGACAATTTGTTCAGATGTCTGCCATTAATCCTTACTAAACTAATTCACTTTCTATTTCCAGCGCTACTTACCAACTAATTTACTTTCTTTTTTCAGTTAGCACCTACAATTCTGGGCCGACACAGCCAATTTTTCATCAGCCAAGTAAAAATATGTAAACACTGATTTCACGTTTCTATTTCCAGAAAACCATGGATTCGACTGCCAATTTTTTACCAGCCAAAAATATTTTAGGAAGAAGAAAATATTAAACCTTAAAAGCCCTTTTCAGGGCTCAAAATATTTTGAAATAGAGATAAAAATAAAATTTTGAACAACTCTTTTGAGGGCTTTAGGCTTATAAAAAATATTACTGAACAAAAACTTAATAAGAATATAAATTAAAATTTGCGAAAAAATATAGCACTTAAATATAGTAGAAGAAACTGTATTAATAAAAAACTATATATTTTATTTCCAGCAAAAACTCACCAATTTGTGCGCAGTTTTATCAATTATTCATCCGCCAAACAACTAAATTCCACATGCAGGTAAGTGGCTGCAGAAGAAAGCACAAATTATTTTAAGTGATGGCACATTTTATTTTCAGCCATCACTTAACAAATTTGTATATAGTTCAAAAATTTTCTTCAAAATAAGTAAGTGTCTGCAAGTAAAGAAACCATTTGTAATTACTTACATTTTCATTTTGCCTCTTTTTATATTATATTGTAGCCCTCAGAAGGACATTTCAAAATGTTAAATTGCTTTTATTTTTTAAGTATTCTTGGAGCCCTCAAAAGGGCTTTTTGAAGTTTCACTTTATCTCTTTTTAAAGGGTTTTGGAGCCCTAAATAGGGCTTGTTTTATATGTAAGCGCCTGTAAGGAAACATAATAATAAATATTTTGTTTTCAAATAATACTTACCGGTTTCCGCATATTAGTAACATCAAACCAATGTTATATTCTCTTCTGTAGGTTCACAGGTCTGCCAATAATCCACCAGCCAAACAAATCGCAGCCAACACTTACCGATGTGCCCAAAAAAAATTAAATTAAATGAAATTAATTATATTATTATTAATAATTTTTTATTTTTGTATTTTTTGATAAAAATTTTCACGTTTGCCAGAAAGTTTTGTTTATTTTGTAGCTGTCATTGGTTTTTTGTTTGTATGTTGAGGTAAGAAATGTATGTATAGTTGACTACTTTTTCGCATTGTGTTTTAGGATGCCACTTTTTTATTTTCTTTCTCATATTTAGGTGTTAATCGCATATGATAAGTTACTTTTTAAACGTCAGTGTTGAGGAGTCTGGTTATGTCTGTGAAGCAAACAACAAAAAGAACAAAAACCTATTATATAATAATTGCAACTAAAACTAAACATGTAACAAACTACTAAAATAATAAAAAAGAATTAAACCAATAAGACAACCAACTAAAAACCAAAACCAATTCGTCAAAAAAAACCACCACCAAACATTCCATACAAACAGTGACCATACACAATGTTCGTACACTACATACGGACAAAAACAAATGAAATAAGGTAAGTAAAAAAAAAACGAATTTTGGTACTAATAACTATAAATTAAATTATTCTACTATTTTCAGTTTAACATCGCAACAAAACTCCGAGGCTACGAAGTCTACGCCCGTAGGACCGGTGTGCGGATCCTCATATGGTTGTCTTCCCACTTTCTTAAAAAAAAACGTGGGGAACTCCCACGCCCTGTATAGTCTAGCCGGGCTATTAGGTACGTTCACACAAGGATTTATATTTGGTTGAAAGATATTTATTTCTTTTTATGTGTCTCATAGATGGAATAACACAATGTTTCTCATCGGATTAACGTAAGTAAACATTTTTTTTCTGTTCCTTTGTTTTCTTCTTTAGTTGCTACAACCCGTTCTCAAGGCATCTACCCGAAGGCTATAAAGAGGAGTTCGTACAGTACCTGGCTACTAAAAAAAAAATACTGCCATAATAAATAAAAAAAATTAATAAAATAACAATCTATTTACTAACTAAATTCACACATACACAAATACACCTTAATATACTAACATCTAATTAATACACAATTACTAACTAAATGAAATAAATATTTAAATAAATTAATAGATACAAACACATATCCATACCACATAATACACACACTACTACCTATATATTGCACTCATCCTACTTATTTTTTTCCTAACCCTATATTGCACGGCCTTAGAATATCACAGAAATTTATTGCACTTTAAATCAGACTTTTAAATCCTTTACATGAAAAATACCAATAGGTTTTCCTTGCAGTGATTCCAGTTCGTACATATTATTGCCAATTGGTTTCACTACACGACATTTCAAATATTTACGACAAAATTTTGCATTCACGTTATTTTTAAAATCTGGACTGAATTTTATAATACGAGCATTTTTATTATAACGTTTTGAACTTTGTTGGTAAGCGTTTGGTAAATTTGTCTTGATATTTTCCCGAATAATCTCTAGTTTATCTTTGTGGTCTAAATTTATAATTTCTTAGTCAGACATAGACTGCAGTTTCCTAGCAAGCCTGTAATCGGCACCATTCGAGTAAATATGGTAACCGAACAAGGCAAAAAAATGGGGTAAAGCCTGTAGCAGCATGGACCGAAGATCGCAAAGCGCATTCTATTTCGGGAAAATATAAGTCGCAGTCACGTTGGTCGTTCTCTAAGTACGCTCGAATAGCAGCCAACACAGATTGGTTGACACGTTCCGCCGCATTCGATTGAGGCGAATAGAATGCGGTTTTCATATGCTTTATGCCATAAGTATCAGTCATTTCCTTGAAAGTAGTTGACACAAATTGCTGCCCGTTGTCACTGTGTAGAACTTCGGGTACTCCAAATTTTTGGAAAACCTCCTGCACCAGAAATTGTACTACATTTTTAGCCGTTGCTTCTTTCATGGCCTTTAAAAAACGAACTTTGTGAATTGATCGACAACAATAAAAATGTAGGCGTTACTTTCTTCGATCTGGGATATTTACCCAGAAAATCAATGTAAATTTTCTGGAAAGGTCTCTCAGTTCGCACTTCATCTCCTATTTGTGGCATAGTATGAATATAAGACGACTTTGTTTCTTTGCAAATACTACAGTTTCTGATATACTGCTGGACTTGTACTATCATTTTAGGCCAGTAGTATAGACGCTTGAGTCTTTCTAATGTTTTGCGCATTCCTCCATGAGCTGGTTTAACATCATCGTGGGCCTTCTCAATCAAAATATACGTAATTTCTTGTGGAATCCATAATTTCCACTCTGACTCTAAACCATTTTGCTGCTCGCCACATATAACCCTTTTATATACTTTACCCTCGTCTATTTTCAAATCTGGTAGTTTGCTCTGGTTTTCCTGAATATTCTCAATAAGTTGTACATATTCTTCAGACTCAAAGGCAACTGTTTCAAAATCCAAAAAACTATCCTCTCTAATCTCTGCGACGTCCATTGGCAAACGCGAAAGCATATCTGCCACAACATTTTCAGAACCTTTTCGGTGTTCTATCGAAAAATTATACGCTTGTAGTTTAAGCGACCACCTAGCTAACCGTCCACTTAAATCCTTAAGTGACATCAACCATTTCAGGCTTGCGTGGTCGGTGATAATGGTAAATTGCATCAGTTCCACGTAAGGTCTGAAACGCGTTACTGTCATTACTGCAGCGAGACATTCTTTCTCTGTCACAGAGTAGTTCTTTTGGCAAAGAGTTAGCTTTTGCGAATAAAAAGCTATCGGATTTTCGCTCCCCTCGTCATTATTCTGAAAAAGAACTGCTCCTATACCATTCTCTGATGCATCGCATTGAATATAAAACTGTCTACTTAAGTCCGGGTGTCGAAGGACGGGGGCAGACGTAAGCAACATTTTTAAGGTTTCAAAGGCCTCTGTCGCCTCAGGTGTCATTGCAAACTTTTTTCCTTTCTTTAGCGTATCACTTAGTGGCGCTGAGATGGAGGCGAAGTCCTTTATGAACCGCCTGTACCATCCAGCTGTCCCTAAAAAGCTCCTAACATGTTTAGCCGTTTTCGGCAACGGTATCCTCTGAATGGCCACAACCTTTTCAGGATCGCTCTTAAGCATACCCCCACCGATAACAAAACCAAGATACCATAATTCTCTAAAACAAAACTTTGACTTTTTCAATCCTATAGTTAGATTCGCTTCCTGAAGACATTTGGACACTTGTTCGAGAATTTTTATATGGGTGGTAAACGTATCTGATATTATAAGCAGATCGTCCAGATATATAAACACGTTCGTCTTTAATCTTGCCGGTATAACCTTATCCATCAGACGGCATAAACGTTGAGCAGCGTTGCATAGTCCAAACGGCATTACCCTAAACTGATACAGCGGCCGACCTGGAATCGCAAATGCCGTATACGGCTTGGCTGTCTCCTCTAATTCTATTTGCAAAAACGCGTATTTCAGGTCGACACTGCTTATATAATGCGTCTGATCTATGCGGCTCAAAATTCCGTCGATGTTTTGAAGGGGATAGGCGTCTTTAACAGTCACGGCGTTCAGCTTGCGAGCGTCTAAACAAAACCTATTCTTTCCCGGTTTACGTACTACAGTGGTCCTATTCGCCCAAGGACTCTCACTTTCTTCTATAACTTTCAGTTTTAACATATTATCTAATTCCGCGTATACTATTTCTTGTACTGCCGGGGAAATGGGGTAATGTTTATCCTTTATGGGACAGGTTCCTTCTACTAGCTTAATTTCATGTCTTTCTAAACTCGTGCAACCTAGACCTTTTTCTTCAAATGCTGGGATTTTTTTTACTGTTTCCTCTAACAATTTCTGATGTTCTTCATTCAGATCATGCATTTTCACATTACTGTTTTCATTCTCATCCTGAATTCTACGTAACATTCCAAGGTTTATTTCGGCTGAAGTTACCACTTCAGGGGCTATATCAAAACTTTTCCAAAAATCTATCGATAAATTTCCTGTTCTAAATCTGGGCATAAGTAAAAAGTAATCCTACGTTCTTGTCCCTTATATCCTACGTCTAACTGAGCTTTGCCTAGCACTCTATGACGCTGTCCTGAAGCTGTGCTCACGCTGCTAAAAACTCCTTTTACCTCCGCGTCTAGCTCCTCCATCAGCTCGCGACAATTTTTGCCCAGAAGACTCACTGAAGCGGCTGAATCTAACAGTCCTTTGCATCTTTTGCCATTCAGTAAGATTTCGGCATACGGCCTGGGATCCGTATTGAAATGGAAAAGATTAAGGGCCTCTGCTAATAACTTACGTTGTCGTTTTCGTTTAATAAAATTGTTTCGAAGATTAAGAATATATTTCAGTTTTCGTGTGTTTAACTTCTGCTGTTTAGTAAGAGACTGATCATCACTTATGTCAGAAACATTAGTTGTTGTTGCTGTAGCTGTCAAAATATCAGCTGTTAGGGTTTGATCTCCTGAGGATGATTTTATAAGATTTAAATCATTGCTCTGCACATCGCTAAAAATTTTATCTCTAACTTTCTGATAATTTCTCTCCCGAATTTCTAGGGGCAAGTAGTGCCGAATATTAGATATTTTCGTATCACTGTCAAATAATTTTAAACTTGTTTCGGGGCAATATCGTTGGACCGCGTCTCCCCCGTTAAGGCCGCGCCCCGCCTGAAGTTTTCCCGGGCCTGCAAACACTTTGGGCAATTTGGCGTAATGGTGTTCGGTCTGCCACATCTGTAACAAAACAGATTTCTTTGCTGCGATACACACTCTTTAAACCCGTGCCCTTGCTGCTGACAGTTCCAACAGACTAAGACACTGTTGATCGCTGCTACCTCGGCAAATAAATCATTGCGTTCATCTTCGATTCCATTCACAACTGCTTCACTAACGAACCTTTGTGGTCGAGCCGGTTGTGAAGGCATGATGCGAGACTCTCTTCGAGGGAAGGTCCTTTCTGCCTCCAAGCATTCCATTCTCAAATGCTCGACCGATGCTACTGCCAAAGGGTATACTATCTTGGCAATATTCTCCCTAAGATTTCGTTTAGCGATTCTAATCATCTCGCCTTCCACTACTGGAATTTCTAGTCTAGCTCTTAGTAAGTTGAGACTATGGAAGTAGTCATCGATTGACTCACCAGGCATCTGTTTTCTCTCTACAATTTCCTGCATTCTCTCCCAACTCGACCTAACTGTTCTATACCGGTTTAATAGCGCTAATCGCAAGGTATTCCAATCACTTATTACGGTGGTTTGAAGAAGAGCCCAATACCATTGTTTTACCGTCCCTGAAACTAATAGGTGAAAGTCCCTTAATATTTCCTGCCATGGTATCTGATACTGCCTCTGCATATGTTTGAGCCTAAAAACAAATTTTTCTACAGATAGCTGGTCGCGCCCCCCTTGGTTTCCGCCAAATTCCAAGCCAAATTTATCCACCCTAATTTTCCAACCATCTTGAGTAAGATGCTGCGTAGGTGGTGGAATATTAAACCTGTTCTGTGGCTCAAAATAAACTCGTCGTGGTTCCGGCCGCTCGCAGAAGTGTTTGCCTCTCGCAGAGTCAAGCTTTTTACCGCATCGGCCAGTTGACTGATGCTTTCATTGATTTTTCCCAATTCCCTATTCATTTCCTTATTAACTATATCATTAATGGATTGGTCTATCTTAGCTCGCATTTCTTCTACGCTACCCGTCACCATCGATCTGACCGCTGGCGATACATAGTCGTGATTAGGCTGACCATTACGCTGAATATTATTATCCTTTGGTATAGCACCTTTGTTTCCTGACTGGACATTTATAGTCTCTGACAAATCTTGAAATTGAGGTGGTCCTGTAGCCATTCTATCCGATTCGTTAACTTTTAAATATTTCTCTTTAACTTGGGGAGAAGACCGATTTAAATCGAAAGATGTATCTCTTGCCCTACTTCTTTTTAATTTTTCTGCTTGTCTCCTATTTGCTTTATCGGTTTTATAAACGGCCTCAGCCATCCGCGACAAATTGAAAATTTTAAATTACACTGATCAACGACCACGTATAAAACGAACAATATATAATATCAAGCAGGACAAATGTATAAGCTAGTTGAAATTAAATATACACGTAATAAAACAAAAAGATCTAGTAAATGCACAATTATACCTTAATTTATTTTACTAAACACCAATTATATACTAAACAAAAATAAAAAAAATAAAAAAATATAAATAATTACATGCAAATATTAATTAAAAATAAAAGCAAGAAAATAACAAAAACCAAAACAAGAAAATTAAATGATTAAAATATAAAAGCTTAAAATAATAAAAATAATAAATTTAAGAGGAAAAAAAAGATGAAATAAAATAAAAAAGCCAACAAAAATACAACTGAAGCTAAAAAATAAGAAAGATTAAAATGGAAATAAAATATATAATAACGAATAGTAAATACCTAAATACAACTTAAAATAAAAAAAATGTGTATATAAAAAAATAATAAAATAAAGCAACAAAAACAATAAAAAAACACAAAAAGAGCTTACAAAAAAAATAATAATAAACTAATAAAAAAAATAAAACTACAAAAAATTATTATAAAAAAAAAACTATCCAAAAATAATGTTTGCAAAAATAAAACAAAAAATCATTAAAATAATTCACATTAATTCATAAACAATCTACGACTTAGCCAGCACAAATAAGTATTAAAATTTTGTTATTATTTTAAAAAATGTAATTTAATTCAATATTTTATGGCGTTCGGTTTCGCGATGTGAGTTTCGCTGCGTTGTGTGTGTGGATGTACATAAAAAAAATTATTATTAATGCCTCCTTACAGGCCTATTCAGTGTTTTCGAAGACAATTTATTAAATTAAATGCATTCTTCCTGTGATTCTTCTTCAAAAAAAAGCATGGCATCTGCTACACATCAGACCCCTGAACAATTTATTAGAGCGGCTGCCGCAGCTACCATTCCCTTCATGAAACAAGCTCACAGGTGTTAAGAAATCTTATGACACTTCAGACCTCTGATTTTGGAACCAAAGCGGCTGTCACTAGACTCATTTTACTCAACTTGTTTTTTTTTCCAAGTAATGTTATTAAAATACTACAGTCCTCTGGAAATTTATCAGAGCGGCTATTCTAAATTAACACACTTGGACCATCAACTTTACCCAGAATCTAAAATCTACTCGAAAAAAACTAAACAAATAAAATATCTTCACCTTTTCAATGGGAAGTTATCTTTCAAACTCCCACGCTTCAGGTTCAAATATTTTTGATAATATGTTGACGATGTTTGCTATCGAACCTTTACAGAGATATCAAGATTGTACAACAACAACAAGTCATAAGGTTTGTGGACTATGAATCATAGCTCTTCGTTAACAGTTCCTGAATATCCTGACATTTTCAACACCAATCATTCATCGTTTCGGTTATTACACACATCTATTGTTCTATTGTTTGGCATGTCTAGATGTCTTACATGCCACACAAATTCATTATTTTTGGGCGCCATATTGTTATGTGCCTTTTGTTCCGCTGCAGTATTGTCCCAGCCAACTCATCATTACAGGAAAAGGTTCCAACCCGACTGCAACAGGAAGACAAACACAACAAATAAAAAAAATTGTATAAACAAACAAAAAAAAACTCGACTAACAAACAGAAACACCTTTTAGGGAGAGTCAGATGTCACACTCCCCACTAGCCCACCCAACCTAGAACACGAAAACTCCAAAAAGATATTGGCGTGCTCCCCAAGCTCCACACACACACTTTCAGCTACGAACTTACCTCATCTCAACCGAACTGTATGCGAATAATTACCAATGACACATATCTGTTCTATGAATACACAAAATTTACATATTTATTAATATAAAATATGTCTTAAAACTAAAACATGTAAAATGGAATTAATTTTTGTTTAACTCAAAGAATTGAAAATTATTTAGAATTTAATTTAACAAAAATAATAAAAAATAATAAAAAATAATAAAAATATAAAATATGCTTAATATAAAAAAAATGTTATTTCACACCACTGTGCCTAAATAAAAATGGTTTATGCTATCATAAAGCAAAAAAATGTAAAAAAAACAACAACAAACAAAAATTACTCAGCGCCAAAAATATAACGAAAGAATCTACTCGTTGTTTCTGAAAAGAAACCGAAACTAATAAGGACTAGTTCCTACTCGTCACTACCTCTACATAATGGAGCTCTATTAGGAGGTTTGGCAACACTTCCGGAATATATTTGTCAAACTTATTGTAAGCGAACTTCCTCCCGGATGACGATATAGATCTTCCTGGCACACTGTATTTTTTTAGATCACTATAACTTTTATTTCAGGCACTTACAAGAATTTTACCTAACCTAACACTAATTTCATAAAACAAACAAAAAACACCAACACTTATATAAAAAAAATTACAACGTTAAATTCACAACAAAAGTTTATATATAAGGTTTTTTTTTAATTAAAATTTAATCAAATTATTAATTTAGAACAAAATTTAAAATTTTTCAACACTGCTTACTAATAAAATTTTCTTATTTTATCTCCTTTTTTTTTACTGCACAAAATTTTTTATACTTTAAAAACAAAATGGCTCACTGGTTGGATGAGGCTTCTGCCGAGGCCTGATTTGGCGCGCCTTAGAAAAATGGCTGCTTTCTGTATACAAATGGCGGTGAACTAACTTTTCATTCCTAATTGTAAAATAAAAAAATGGTTACCTGTACTGTGCACCTTCTTACACCTTTTTTATCTTTTCTAGAGCTTCGGACGACGTTACTCAGCATCAGTCTTCACCAACCTGCCTCAACACGATCCTGTAAAAGTCACAAAACACCCCTAAGTTTCTGGACGATTTTTTCACTCACTTTTACACACTCTTACTCAGTGGCTATTTTCTTTTAAATAATCTTAACAAAAACCACTTACAATCGAAAGTCTTCAAATACTCAAGTTAAACTTTAAGTATTTACTTATGTATTTTTTTTAAATTTATATAAATAATTTAATAAAAAAAATGCTTTGATTAAAAATTCAAGACGAATACACAGCTTTTTTTACAACCTTTCTTTTTAAATGCTCACAATATAATAATTTAATTATTTCGTCTTTCTATTCTGGTGACTTCTAAAACAATCCCCATCTTTAAATTTATTCCATTTGCTATAAAACGGATTAGTGCTCTTAACTTTAATATTTAGCAAAGTTTCCCTCTTCATTTTAGGTTGATATATTTTATTAACATAAAACATTCAACAAACCTGCCTTTACGATGGCAACTCTCTTACTCGTAATACTCTACAGCAAACTAAACAACTAGCAGAAAACATACTGACACTCTCAAATTAAAACGCTACATTCTCTTCAACCACCAAACATTACAGATCATTTTATTAATACATACCAAAGCAAAATAAAACACATAATCAACAAGACAACACAGTGCACAAATTAATAAATAATTTAAATAAATAACAAAACAAACAAATCTCAAACACTCAAGATTAATAATAAAACAAACACAAAAAATTATAATAAACCCATATACCAAACGAAACAAAGAATAAACTTAAAGTCAACAAGCAAACAACAAAAAGAACAAAAACCTATTAAATAATAATTGCAACTAAAACTAAGCATGTAACAAACTACTAAAATAATAAAAAAGAATTAAACCAATAAGACAACCAACTAAAAACCAAAACCAATTCGTCAAAAAAACCACCACCAAACATTCCATACAAACAGTGACCATACACAATGTTCGTACCCTACGTACGGACAAAAAAAAATGAAATAAGGTAATTAAAAAAAAACGAATTTTGGTACTAATTACTATAAATTAAATTATTCTACTATTTTCAGAACCAGTTCAACACCGCAACAACTTAAAAATCATTTTAGTGTTTTCTTATCCACACCGATATAAAATCTTTTGTAATATTTGTCGACAGTTTATTCGCACTACTTGTTAAAAACAAGAAAACAAGACAAGTAAGAGTGCTATACCCGGCTATGTCGAATCTTATATGCCCTTCACCATATATGTAAATCTAGTTTAGTAAAGTAACTCTATTTACAAAAAAAATTAGGGTGACAGTATACTAGAAAATAAGAAAAAAATTAAGTACTATTTATATATATATATATATATATATATATATATATATATATATATATATATATATATATATATATATATATATATATATATATATATATATATATATATATAAATGTTAAGCCCATTACGAACCGATGGCATTTTTAAGAAATTTTAGTATTTTCTAAAAGATCTCTTCAAAAGCTTAAGCGATACCCACATTAATATCTCATAAAGTATGGTACACAATCATATTTTTCTATGCAAAGTTCAGAGACCCATTACTCGGAAAACATAGGTGAGCGCAATTTTTTTTCTTGACGTGTTTTTTCTGAAATTTTAGTTTTTGGCAGTAATTTATTCACTGTTCCAAGTGATATAAGAAATGGAGGCGTTTTGCCCAATGCCTTTAAGGACATGGACCGTTCTTGCTGATTTCCAACAGCACATTTTTTAAGCTATGTGTGATCTATATGCGTATTAAAATTTTCTTTAGCTTATCTAGTGCCTTACCAAAGTTTATTTTAACACTAACACGGACGGACAGAGAGACATCGTTCAGTCCACTTGTTTTATAGTTGGACACCACGTATTGTATAGTAGAAGCACTGCGCTTCATTATTTTCGCAATTTCCCGTAAAGATTTTCCATCATTGTGTAGATCTATTACTATTCTTCGTTGTTGATTTGAAAGTTCACTTAATTTTCTTCCCACGTTAAATAATAATTTTATATAACAATTTTATAATACAGACCGCAACTAAAAAACTTCCGTTAACAACAGGAAAAATGTGGCGTTGTCACCTGCACGAATACGGTTTTTTCTATACATATATATATATATATATATATATATATAAATATATATATATAGATGGCGCTGCATTTATATAATGGATAGCAAAAACCGTATATATATATATATATATATATATATATATATATATATATATATATATATATATATATATATATATATGTATATGTATATATATGTATATCTTGTAAATATGTATATCTTGTAAATTTTCTTCTTTTTTTCGGTTGTACGAATATGGGTTTTGCATACTGTACATTCATGTGTATGTATGCTATAGAATTAATTGTTTTAAAATCGAAACACGAATGTGTTGTGTAAGCAATATGATTCACAACCTTGATTTAGAGAGCGCAACAAATGTTTAACATTTCCCCGGAAGCATGGTATTACAGTTCGTATCGATATCTTTTTTTGAGCATCGTATCGGTCAAATTGCGTATCGAACCGTCCCTAGTTTAAGGATTTTGTCATTAGATCTGTCAACGATATAAGATATAATATTACATTAAATATTTAAAAGTTAATAGTAAATCTTTCTCATTTAACGGTGTGGCACCTAAGTTCCATTGTATTTTCTTATGAATAACTAGTAGAATTGTGCAGGATTATCACTCATGACCTTAACAACAGCATGATTCCAAATAGGTTAAGCTCGTTTCACACTTTAATGCTGAGTGTAAAGATTTGTCACATAGCTTAGTATTAAAGAAAAGTGTGATAGTATGAATTTAATGTTAATGTCAAGTATTACAAACAGGAATTTGATATCTCACAATACAATTTAATTTTTATAAATTTTTCTAAACACTATGATTTTTCATTTTATCAAGGTTTTTTCTACCCAAAAATTTCATTTTACTTGAAGTGTCATAGTGTAGCAACCAAATGCAATTTTACATTAGATTTTTTGACGGTCACTTCAATTCTCTTTTGATATCTTCTTAAAACAGCCAGTGAAAGTCTAATGACTTACAGTGTGAAAGGCATTTAGCATTTTGCAGTGTAAAATTTTATAATTCTTAGTAAGTTTGAAAACACAAATTGTACAAGAGCTGCTTCTTTAGATGAATTATTAACGTATGTGTAGAGTTATTATTGAAATGTTTATTTAAAAATGAAATGAAAATAAAAAGAGTAATAATCAAATGATAAAAATATAATAAACACGCTGCACTTCGTCTTTCTCGTTTGCCGTCTCGTCTTCAACTAACTCTTTGGTTTGCAGAATACTTCTTTTATATACAGTCTGTCTCTCCCACATCTCGGCCATCCTGCAAACGATTCGCCAGGAACTCGTCTTCAAATATTTCGTCTTAAAAATAACCATCTTCAGGCCATGGCTTCATAAACTAAGGACATGTGCTAGTAAGTTTCGGTCCTTCGGTGCCACTTTCTTTTAAAACATTATACGTATTATGCGGTTTAACCTTTACGACGCGGTATGGACCAAGAAATTTCGGCCTAAGCTTCAGTCCTCCTTCAAGTTGAGTCCTCTTGATAGCAATTAGGTCGTTAATATTGTATTTTATGTACTTTTAAGATTTGTTGCTTGGCATCTTTTCTAATCTCTAATCTTTTTTCGTAAAAATTGGCAACCATTTCTTCTTCAAGCAGCTTTTCAATTCGGATATCTTCACTGGTTCGCATTATGGTGCCAACTAAAACTTCAAAAGGTGTTGCGTTTATGCTTTTAGAGCAAGTGGAGTTTATAACCTGCTGGACCTTACTGACAAATTTAAACCATTTGGTAGGGTCAGTCACGCTAAGCTTAGCCAGAACAGAGACAATGACGCTATTTAGTCTCTCTATTTGTTCATTCGCTTGAGGTTAGCCCGTAGTTATCTTTATGTGATTGATGTTTTCTTCTTCACAATAATGACGAAAGCCTTCAGAAGTGAACGCCGACCCACGAACTGAAATAATCTGTGCTGGGTTTCCAAAAATGACAACTTGAGATTATAATCTTGAATTGGCATTCGTAGTTGTAGTAGATTTTGTAGGATAAAGCTAACAAAATTTTGTAAACGCGTCAATAACGGCAAATATGTGATTATACAGCTTATTCGTAGTTTCTAAGGCACCCAAGAAATCAATGTGATATGTCTGTAGAGGGATGTCATCCTTCGGTAATGAGTTAAATTCGCCTTCCTGCTTACCCCTCTTTCTGTTTGTTATAATATACGAAACACAGTTGTTAATATGGTGTTTAATTTTATCATCCAGCCTTGAAATAAAATAATCACGGCAAAGCAACTCTTTTGTCTTTTTAACTCCAAAATGTCCTTTACCATGTGCAATACGAATAACATCTCGATGAAGAGCTTTCGGAACTACTATCAATTCATCGTTGTTAACAAGTTTATAAAGGATATCCCCTTTTAAAAAATAATCGTTATAGCTTCCTTTGTCTTTTAAAATATCTCTTATTGTTTGGAGGTTTTCATCCTGAATCTGCGATCGCTTAATTTTCCCAATTACCAATTATCTTCGGTTGTTATCATCATCGTTGAATGGCGTATTAAGGCATCAACGTGCTTCATTTGAATACCTGGACGGTGTTCATTGGTATAGTTATACTTCTGCAGCGATAAAATCCAGCGAGCGACTCGCGTGCAAAAGTCCCGCTTCTCAAGAGTTTTTGTAAAAGCATTACAATCCGTTACAAGCTTAAAATTAATTCCTAACAAGTAAACCTTAAACTTTTTAAGAGCTTCAATTACAGCTAAAATTTCTAACTCGTAGCTTGAATACTTTTTCTCCTGCTCAGTTGCTTTTCGGCTCATATAATATATCGGATGCAAACAATTATCATCTGGAGTCCTCTGCAATAGCGCTGCACCATATCCTTCGATAGAAGCGTCTGTGTGAACTGCTGTTTCATAATTTGGGTTATAGATGTTTAAAACTGGTTTTTGGCATATAATGTTAAATTTTTGATTCTTCTTTTTTGAATCAGTTGACGGCTTTGCAATAATGAAAAAATTGGGTATAAATTTTCTAAAATATCCGGCAAGTCCTAGAAAACTTTTTAATTGTTTAATATTTTTGGGGATGGAAACTGTATTTGCTTCTTTAAAAAATGACACTTCTTGAGATATAGTCTTAAGCCATACTCTTGACACAGTTTTAAAACAATTTGCAGATTTTTTAAGGCATCATTTTCATCTTTTGCTGGAATAATTACGTCGTCAATATATGGGATAGCTATTTCTCGTCTGGATAAATCTCTAAATATTGCATTGACATGTCTTTGGAAAACACTAAGAGAGTTGGACAAACCGAACGGAATCTTTCGAAATTGGTATTGTCACTATGGGTTACAAAAGATGTGTATTTTTTACTTTAATTTTCTACTGAAACGTGAAAAAACCCCGTTTTTCAGGTCTATTGTTGTAAACACTTAAGCTCCTTGTAATCGGTCTAACTGGTCTTCTGTTAAGGGTAGAGGAAATCGGTCTTTTACAATTACTTTGTTAATCTTGCGGTAGTCTATACAAAGTCCCGGCCATCCTTTTTTTAACTAACACGACAGGGCTACAAAAGTTGTCTACTATCAAACGTTCGTTAAAAGGAAGTCGTCGAGGTGCACAATATATCGGAGAATCATCTTTTAAAATAATCTTCATCTCTATGTTAGAGGTTTTAGTTTTAAGTGGTGTATAACGTTTCATCATTTCGGTAACAAATTTTTTTGCATTTGAACTTGCAGTTTCCTCAATATCTAGACTATCTTCATCAACTATATTTATTTTATACATGAAGTGAGATTCGTTGACCGATTCATTAAATTTTTGTATTTTGATACCCTTGGGTGTGATTCTTATATAAGCCGATAAACAAAATTGTTTCCCTAAGACAACGCCAACGTCTATCGTTCTATCGGTTGGTACAACGTAAAATGTTATATTAAATGGCTCACCTTCAATAGTTATTAAGTAGTTGAAATTTCCTATTGGTTTTACTTTATTTTCGTATCTGTTTTTTCCGAATCCGATCACATAAAATTTAGATTCATACAAATTAGGTTTGTGCGGAAGATTTAAGTAAATTTTTTCTGTAATGGCATTAACTGCACAATCGGTATCAAGAAAAGCCAACATTTTCAAACCATCAATATTTATTTTTATTTCCATCATATCATCTTCTTTTTTTAATAGACAGCGAACATTTGACTCATTTTTGTTTATAGTGCAAAATTTTGCAATATGCAATATATCAAACTTATCACACTGAAAACATTTTGTACCCCGCGATTTGTCTTTACAATTGACAGATTTGTACCCATTACCACCACAGTTAAAACATTTTATTTCTAAATTCTGTCCTACCTTGTGTGCTACTTTTTCATTTTTTCTTAACTCAAATTTCTTTTTATTGTTTTTGCTCATAATTTCATAGTACTTAAATTTTCCTTGAGTTCCTTTATATATTTTGAACCATATAAAATCATTTTGTTAATGTACATATCATTAATTAAATCTATCATGTACTGAGTCAAAGAACTTTCATCGATATTTCCACGAGCAGCTAATTCCTCCATTTTTAAGTAATATTCTTGCACATTGTCATCTTTACCGATTTTGCAATCAGATAACATTTTATCTACATTTTATGTAGTTGTGCGCTGTTTGCTGATGAGTCAAATTCTTCAATCAAAACTTGTTTTAATTTATGATAATTAGTTATGCCTTTTTGACTGGATATGAATAGCTTAGCCAATCCTTTTAGATATTCTTTAGAAAACACAAATTTCTGAAACTCATCCCCATATGAAACTGCAGCTATTTCTTCGAATTCCTCGAGCCAAGCTCTAATTGGAAAACTATTAGTTCCATCAAAAGGTCGTAAGGAGCTTTCTATACCTCTAAAACTCATAGTGAATCTCGTCATATGATTTGTAGCAGCACTTTTTGCACACACTCTGTTTATAAATTCTTTCTCCTCAAATTTGCAATTGATATTAAATTTTTTTTGCAGATGATGCATCACTTCGTCCGATATTGCGATGTCCACTTGGCTCCTCTTCGTCTTATCGTCTACATCTTTGGAAAAAGCTAGTAGCTTTCCTCTGCAAATTTTTTAATATGTGTTCTGTCAAATTATCTTCTTTGTATGTTAATCCCAACAATTTGCATATGGAAACTAAGTCGTTTGCATTTAACTTTTCTCTGACATATTTTGCTTTTTTTCACATACTCTTCGTCGCCGTCATTAAATTCAAAACCAGCAAACTCTCACAGCCGGCGTCTATTCGACCGGTCTCCTTCGCTTTCAAAAACAAATTTGTGTGCAGCAGTGATAACATTTATAAAAACATTTTCAAATTCTTGTAAACGCGTCATCGTCTCTTTTATGGTATCTTGATCCCGTTATTTTTTATTTACTCAAACGATTACAGTTGATATTGTTGTTGTACTCACAAGCAATGTCTCTAAGTACACAAAATTCTAGTTGCTTTATATTTCTAGGGGTTGTTATAAAAAAATAATGTACAATGTTATATTGCTCTGTTTTTCTTTAACCGCTGATGTGTTTGTTAATTTACTTTCAGTTGAAAAAAAAAATCACACACAAAAACAAACAAGATAAGCGTAATTTTGTTCACAAGTTTTTTTTTTTTTCTTTTGCACAACAATATTTCGGTTGAGCCGCCAAATTTGTAGAGTTATTATTGAGCTGTCAATACCGTCTGGCAATATGTGTATGTATTTCAATATATTTGTAGTGGCTTTCTTATTTTTAACAAATACGCACATATTGCCAGACGTTCTTGACAGCTCAAAAAGATTTTACAAAAAACAAAACACACCTAAAAGCAAAAACATATTATGACCGCATGATCTGATGCAGTCACCTGTTTAATGCGCCTTGGTTGAGACGATCCAAAAATAAAAATGAATTGCTATTCTTGCATGGCAAGGTATATTTACTCCCAACTAAATAGTTTTATCTCGGGAAAACTTATACCGACAACGATCACATTGAGTGTTGACAGAAGTACGCGCAAGCCCTGCGTTAAGGTCGTTTTAAGTAATGTTCATGACAAATTAACTCTACAAGGTGAAACCAAAAATACTGTAAACACAAAAAAATGCAACAATCTTGACAACTTGGCAATATACATACATACATACAAAACAATGTACTTTTTACAAATTGTGGCAAAAAAAGCATCAGCTGTTTTTGACCTTATCTGCCAGAATTAATTTAGCATTTTCGAAATGAATGATTTCTCGTTTAAACGCTTAAAATAGTTTACTTATTTACTTTATTCAAATAATCACAAAAACTATGTCATTTTGTATTGAATGATTTAAGGTGTGATTCCATACTTTTGTGAAAAGAAAAAATGGCAGGATCGTAATAAACCAAAGTTTTAACAAGGTTGCCAAATTGTTGCTATAAAAAATTGGCTAGCTTTTTTCATCAACAGCATTGTAAATACAAAAGGGAATTGTTGACTAATACAATATAAATTAAAAAAAAATGAGTTCACAATGAAAATCTGGAAAGAACTTACTGAAATAAGTGAAGAAACGAGATCTTCAAGTCAGCACCTATCTTTAGAATAGACATACGTAGAAGATGAAAAATAAAAAATCTTATAAATTTAAAATTTTTATTTCCAATTTTATTGTTACATCCATATGCCTTTAAAATTTATATTGGTAGGCTTAAATTTAACTGTTTAAAGTTTATTTGAAATTGCTATGTAGTAACTAAAATTTTTAAAGGTCCAGCAATTTAGTCATCATTAAAACCTATTTTAGTTAACAAACTTGATACAGTAGTTATACAAAAATATTAAAAAAGTAGTTTATAAAAAACTTTTGTCTTATATATAAGAAAGTTTTTTCTATAAAAAATGCGTTTATTTAATGATAAATTTAGAAGAGAAAAGTTATATTTATATTAATACAGATATAAGCATGTAAGCTAATTAGCAGAAATGTTATTTATTGTTTTAACTAAGCGAAAACAGTGTTGAATTTTTAATAATGTCTAGTACAAACATTGTTTCCGAAAAATTTCTTATACGAGATATATTTTCATGTCCTTTTCGTAAAGTAAATTTATTCGGTAATTTTATTTTTATATTCGCAAAAAAATATATTGTAGGACTAAAATAAAAAGACCATTTTTGCTGGAGTTTTGTCATTAATTTGAAAATGATTTTTTTTTTAATTTAACCTACGTGTGCCCATATTTTATATGTATGTTCTTCGATAATTCTTTAAAGAATATTTTATGTCGCACAACGAAGTACTACAGTAGTTTTCGCTTATAGTCCACAACTACAGTTGCACAATTTTGTGGACTATAAGCGAATTAGGACTATAACCGAATTTTTTTAAGCCACTTTATGGACTATAACTGAATCCAGATATAATACACATTTTGGACTATATACAAAGTATGCAATTTCTTCAATAAAACCACTTTTTTTTAAACAAAATAAAAGTTTTTTTAAAAATTTTTTGAAATTTGTAAAATTTGCCAGAAATCTAAATAAAAAAGGTTGCCAGTTTGTTTAAAAAAAGTATTAAAAAAACAGAGTGGACTATATGAAAGTTTTTTTCTATACAATATTAGCTATGTATGCAAAGAAAATTTGGCCTTTAAACGAAAATGGGCTATAGGCGAAGTAGACTTAAGAACAAATAACTTGTATGAAATTCGAAAAAACTTGCAAGTGGATAGGACTGTTTTGGCTTACATCCGTTTTTGGCCTTTAAGCGGAATGGACTATAAGCGAAAAGTACTGTATATTAATTGTAAGAGTTATTCTCTTTCCATTCGTCCCTAAGGGCAGGATTTACTATCATACACAGTCGTGCGATTTAATCACATAAAAATCTGAGAGAATTCTTTCCTACTTAAAAATCGTTTCAAAATGGCGTCATAGGTGCCACACTATTATACGAAAAAGATGCGATATCAGAAGCTTTTAATATTTTGCTGTTTTTTTCTCCTCTACTTCAAAAAATCATCCCTGATCGATTATAAAATCGTACAGATCTTGCAAAAAGTCGGTTACACACATACACTTTTAATCCACACTATAATACTTTTTGAGCACACATGCAATTTTTGACAGATCGTACGACTGAGTATGATAGTCAATCCTGGCCTTTACTCGTATTTATTTTTAAGTTTATAAATATTCACCCTTATCGTGGTTAGCGTTTTTGTGACGAAAGTTAGTCGTTTTTAAAAAGTTTTGTAATAGAATAAAGATAGCTCGTAACAGTTATTATTAATCTATTACAAAATTGTCGTAGTCGAAATACGCCTACGCCAAATACGATAGGGTGATTATTTTGCTTTTTTATCAGGAGAATAAAATATCAAAAGAAAACAGTATTTGTTCGCGATAAGAATAAATCAGGTAAAGGTACTACGTTCGGCTATTCCGAATCTTTTGTAAACTTCACCATTGAAAGTTATAGTTATATCCGCAAGAACATTGATACTATAATACTTACATTTCTTTCATATGTATGGCTGTGTGACGATTGTTTCTACACAAAGGCAAACAGACATACGAACATATATACATACTTTTGGATTTTTATTTTATTGTATCGTCAAATCGAATATCCCCAGTACATAAATGTAAAATGCTATTTCCAAGAAATTTTAATTATTACAACAAACTTTTATTAAACTCTTATATCCAATGTTTATAATCTTAAGTGGAACAATAAACTCTTAAAAATAATATTCCAAAGAATTTAAGTGGAACAATAAACTCTGGCTTTAAGCAAGAGTATGAAAATCTAGCAATAAGCAAAATTATAATTCTTCATAAAATAATATAGAACACCGATTGAGCAATATTGTATTATAAACTATTTAATATTGACTCTTTAATATTTATGATGGCATTGCGTTTTCTTTGTAAACCCATCACTATTTAAGTGTATGATTTTGAAAAATAAAGAACAGAAAGAGTTTTACTTTTAAACGAACAAGAAATCTTGTTGTTTTTTCTTTTCACAACTAGTTATTTAACTGGCGCAGTCGGAAGGATACCGCGAGTAATATCCTTCGTAAAGAAAATTACTTTTCATTTTAATGAATTAACGCGGTGACAAAATCCTTTGAAAGATCAAAGGACCCTAAATTTTGTTGCATTTAAGAGATTAAAAGTAAGTTTTAGAAAAATGTTTTTTCCTCCTTTGGAAGATCAAAGGACGCGGAAAGAATATAAACACTTTTAAAAGAATACAAGTAATTTTTTCGTAAAATTTTTTCTAAATACTTTGAAAGATCATAATCATCTACCTATCTGAAAGAGAGAGAATAATTACAAGGCATCTCAGAAGACCACAACAATAAGTACAACTACTGCAAAAATTTCAACCAACCGAAGAACCTGCCAGAAGAAGTCATCAACCAATCCGCAAAGTAAGATTATTCCAAATTTTTATGTTGAGTGATAGTTAAGATTAAAATTTTAAATTAAATTATATATAAATGCATGTAACTGAAATAAAAGATATAGAGTTGGATATAGAAAAATTAATTTTATATACATACATTTAAAGAAGAAGACATTGAAAAATTACGAAAAATATCAAGAGAAATATCCTTAACCAAATTTAAAGCAAAATGAATATATTTAAGAAACAAGAAAACTAAGCCATAGAATATTAGAATCTAGTTTTTAAAATAGAATCGTTTTTTTCCTAATCTTACTGAATTTGTAAAAATGGTAGATGAAGCACGAAACCAACCCAATAGGCTGCCATAGACCCATTTAAATATCTCAATAATTTACCTGACTTCTATGGAGACACTAAGGACTTACAAAACTTTACAACACTCATAGATAGAATAGACCCACACTTGCAGACATACGATGAGTTAGCGAAAGAACTTTTTTTAGATATAATAAAATCTAATTTAAAAGGAAAAGCAAGACAGACAATAGAAATTAATTGCCATGCCACCTCCTGGGCGCAAATGATAAACATACTTCGAATTTTCTGCGCTAGGTTTAATGTTACCTACTACCACACATCCTACCCATTTCACTAAAACAAATGACACACTGGTAGCTAGTGCATCTAATATCCTACTTTATGATCAGCTCTCAGCGCCATGTTTTTCTAAGCATGATTTAATTTTCCTGACCTATAATTTTCATTTAGTAACACCTATTCAAACGTTTACCTGCCGAGATTTTAAAAATTTGAATTATAGGCTACTTGAACAGGAATTCTTTAAAATCGAATGGAGCATGTTATATAACTTAGACTTTGTTGATAAACAAATCAGATTTCTCGAAAAAAATCTTAACTATCTATTTGATTTAACAGTACCTCTTAAAACAAGGACTATCACAAATAGGCTTAAACCTTGGTTTTCAAGTGAAATTAGAAAATCTATAAATCAAAGAAATTTTGTATACGGTAGATGGAAAAGATTTAAAACCAATGAACTACGTGAAGATTATGTAACTGCTAAAAGAAAAGTTAACAAACTAATTAAGAATGCTAAATCTGAATATTTTGCTGAAAGGTTCTCTTCTGTTTTAAACACAAAAAAGACATCGCAAACCATTCGTGATATTGGTGTCGGTAAAACTATTACACAAGAACTCGGCACAATTGATGCCAAACTGAGTTATTACCACAATACTCCTAACAGCGACATTGATTCTATGTTTTCTTTTGTACCTGCGGACCAATGTGACGTTTTGGAAAGTTTATTATCCATCAAATCCAATGCGGTAGGAGCGGATGGAATAAACCCAAAGTTGTTAAAAATTCCTTTGCCACAGCTACTTCCTTTAATAACTGTTATTTTTAATAATATACTTATCAGATGTCAATTTCCTTCAGAATGGAAAACTGCTAAAATTGTACCTATTCCGAAATCAAGCGTCGACTACAGACCTATTGCCATACTTCCGTTCTTATCTAAAGCTCTTTTCTTGACACTAATAAACTGTTCCAACAGGCAATCTGGATTTAGAAAGAGACACTGGCAGATGTTTCTGAGGAAATTCGAAAGGAAGTAGATAAGAGTAAAATTGCCTTTCTAGTTCTATTAGACCATTCCGAGGCCTTTGATACTGTTGCCCATAAAACCAATTGTTATTGTCAACGTATCTTTGCAAAAGACATCAGTATGTTGAAACTCAAGCCAGAAAGTCAAAAGTACTCCCCATGACGAGAGGAGTTCCGCAGGGCTCAATAGTTGGCCCTCGACTATTTTGTATGTATTCCAATGACCTCCTTAATATCCTCAATGAGTGCCAGATTATAATGTATGCGGATAATGTTCAAATCTACACAAATTGTAGTTAATAGAATTCTTACTAAAATAGTTTTTTAAAATACTTTTATCGTCTATTTTACATTGTTTTTTATACAAATTTTGTATTTTTTTTAACGTCAAATTTTATATGTTATGTTCAGTTTATATAATCAGTTCTACTCTGCAAAATAAGACCTACAGTCTTGTGTGTGGAACAATACAAATAAATAAATAAATAAAATAAATTTAAAAACAAATAACTTCGGCGATAGGCGTACCATTGACGAACTTTTCGACGAGATAAGATCAGCAACTTTCAAGACTAATACTGTAGATTATAACAATGAAGTTAAGATAAGTTACATAGGCTCAAAAATAAAATTGTAATTATACTAGGAGAAAAAGAAGCTGCAAGACAGAGTGCCACAAATAATATGCAAACAGCATTAAACATATATAAAAAAAGATACCAGAACTGATGAAGACAATTCTCTTCTGTAGAAACCCAATGGATATAGAACAAGCAATGGACATTTTATTTCAAGCAGGTTACGCATATTCAGGTAATCCTGCTAATCAAAAACATTTTACACCTAGACAACAACAAAGTTTCAGTAACAAACCTAATAAAAATCGTGGTCCACACAAAACTATCTTCATAATCGACCAAATCAATTCCAAAACTTTCAAAATATCGGGGATAGACAAAAATACTTAGATAACCGCCAAGACGCTAACAATAAATTTACTTATAACCAAAGACAAACCAACAGGAACCCAGTCCAACCATACCAAGAAGACAATAATGTTACTGATTTTAGGTCCCAAAATCAATTCCAACGACAATATATACCCAGAGAACACATTCAGTGGCATAACAACTAGAATTTCCAACCTGTACAACACGAACCTATGGACGTCAATGTTAACGAAATATAGGAAAATTTTCGGGACAAAGCCTCGGGAAACAATTACTACATATAAAATTTAAAACTAAGCTAGGATATATTAAGCTAATAGTAGATACTGGAGCCACTAACTCAAGAATTAATCCAGGAATTTGTCACCCAAAGTGGACGCACCAAATCAAACCCCTTATTATTAAAATTCTCCAGCATGAAGTAAGTGTGAAAGAAAAAGTAATAATTCCAGCATTTAAAGAATTTAATATGACTGACAAAATCATTCAGTTTTGTGTTATAAAATATCATAACAACTACGATGGATTGCTAGGAAATGATAAAACACAGTATAAATTATGCAACAAATTCTATCCAGATAAATAGTCAGAACTTACTAATATTCTTTAACGATGATGAGGACAGCAAAAATGGTAAGGAATCAATATTTTGTGAACAGCATTACGTTACGAACAAAGGGATTTCTAATAGAATGATCGCTACGCAGAAGGAAGACGATTTTAGCAACAGTATGAAAGATTTTAAAACTTTAGAGCAACAAATTAGAACACAACATTTCAATTCAAAAGAGGAACAATGTCTCTTACCAATCATAAAAAAATATTCATTTATATTTTTCAAAGAAAATACACCACTTAGTTTCACAGACACCATAAAACATAAAATCAGGACTGTAAATGATAAACCAATAATTTCAGTCTTATAGAGACCCTTATATACATAAACATGAAGTTGAGAATCAGATACAAGAAATGTTAAAAAGTAATATTATAAGAAACAGTAATTCGCCATATTCCGCCCCAATTTGGATCGTGCCAAAGAAGGCCGATGCAAGTGGACAAAATAAATGGAGAGTTGTGATTGATTATCGCAAACTAAACGAGATAACAATTGATGACAGGTATCCTATACCCAACCTTAATGAGATACTTGATAAACTGGGAAGATGCCAGTACTTCACAACACTAAACCTTGCTAAAGGATTTCATCAGATTGAAATCGAGGAAGAGGATATTCATGGGACAGCCTTCAGTGTTGAAGGAGGTCATTATGAATTTTTAAGGATGCCGTTCGGGTTGAAGACAGCCCCAGCGACATTTCAAAGACTTAAAATATGTTAAGTTTATTTAGACGACGTGATCATCTTCCCTTCGTCGTTACAAGAACACTTCAATTCTATAAAATTAATATTTGAAAGGCTAAAACAAGCAAATTTAAAGATTCAGCAAGACAAATCTGAATTCCTAAAAAAGGAAACAGAATTTTTGGGTCACATAGTCACAGTTGAGGAAATAAAACCAAATCCAAAAAAAAATGCTATGCGTTTCTAATTTCCAAATTCCAAGAACCACCAAACAAATCAAACAGATTTTAGGTCTTGCAGGCTATTATAGAAGATTCATTAAGGATTATTCTGCAATAGCAAAACCTATGACCAAATGTCTGAAAAAAGATAAAAAATTAAATATTTCCGATCCAGAATATCAAAAAAGTTTCAATACACTAAAAACCTTACTTATTAATGAACCAGTATTAGCATATCCAGACTTCACCAAAAAGTTTACACTCACTACAGACGCTAGCAATGCTGAATTAGGAGCCATCTTATCGCAAGACAACCATGCTATTAGTTATGCTAGTCGAACCTTCAATGAACACGAAATAAACTATGGCACCATTGAAAAGGAATTACTAGCATTAGTATGGGCTACAAAATATTTCAGGCCTTACCTATTTGGAAGGAAATTTACTATAGAAACAGACCAAAAGCCCCTGACGTGGCTTTTTTTCAATAAAAGAGCCAAACTCCAAACTCGTTAGATGGCGGCTTAAACTTTCTGAATTTTATTACGACGTAAAATATAAAAAGGGATCTAAAAATGGTAATGCCGATGCATTTTCCAGGATAGAAAATAAACTAATCAATATAAACGTAATAAATTTAAGCGATGAAACAATAATAGAATCGCCAACAGCGATCAATTTATTCAAAACCCAAATTATTATAAGGAAGACAACATCTGGATCAGTGAGAATAAAAAATGAAAACGTTTTTAAAAACAAAAGAAAAACTATTTTTATGAAGGAACTTGATAGAGAATCCGCTATCACGTTTCCAAAAAATAATTTTTATCCTACTAAATTAAATGCTATCATAATAGATAATGATTTTTTTTCCAATTCTGAAAGAAACTTTCGATGAATTGTTCTCAACTAATAAAAGTTTCAGAATAATAAGATGCTTCAATATATTAGACGACGTTGAAAATGAAGAAACACTAAGTGGAGAAATAAAAAAGGAACACATAGATAAGAATCATAGAGGTATTATAGCTGTTTTTGAAGAATTAAAAACGCGAATATATCATCCTCAACTTAAGTTGAGAATAACTCAATTCATAAGCAATTGTGAAATTTGTAACGTAGAAAAATATGACAGAAAGCTTCCTAAAATACCTTTTAAAATAACAGAAACACCCAAAAACCTAGAGAAATTATACATATCGACGTTTTCTACACCTTACAAAAGCAACTATTTATGACCATAATAGATAAATTTACAAAATTCGCTTCAGCCTATAGAATTTGTGGAAGAACCTGGACGGAATTCAAATCAAATCTTATTCAATACTTCTCAATGTATGGTAAACCAAAGAAAATTGTTGTGGACAACGAACTAGGTTTTAAAGCAATTCTATTAATACAATTCTTAAACGACAAAAATGTAGAAATACATTATACTTCCAACAGCAATCATTCCTCGAATGCAGATGTCGAGAGATTAAATAATACCATTAATGAACATATTAAGCTCTTGCGACATGACGAAAATACTTGTAGTGAAACTGTTGAAGCTAAAATAGCAAGAATAATTGGGTTTTATAATAATACCATACACAGTACTACAAAAGTAAAACCAATAGACTTTATAAATGGAAAAATTTCAGAAGAAGACTATCCAAAATTTCATGACTTAATAGTGAGAAAAAAAAAAAAACAAAATACATTGACACTTTAAACAAAGACAGGACTGACGTTAAATTAAAAGAAGGGAAAAATTTTATTTAAGAAATAAAAGGTGGAAAAAGCCACCGTAAATATAGGAAAATGAATGCTAGTAAAATTTATAATGAACATCTAAAAGACAATAAAAAAATTTAAATACTACAAAGCCCACGTTAAACCATTTAAAAAATATCAGAATAAATAATCTACTGCACAGATATTGATTAACACTAACATACATTTTTAGATGCTAACTTGGCCTAAAATTTTAACCTTGTTCATCGCTACAAAAAACAACTCTTGAACATCCAGGACTTGACTAGTAATAATGGTTACCTACCAATTAAAGTGAACGAAGTTAAAACAATTGAACATTATAATAATAATATCAAAACATAAAAACAATAAACAGCAGCCTTACCAGAACCAATCCCGAAACAGAATCCTTTCTTGACAGTATAACAAAAAATTATGACATATTGAATGTAAAAGTTAGTAACCTAAAACCACACTTTTGAGAAAGAAGAAGCCTTGTTAATGTATTAGGAAAAGGTTTAAAATATATTGCGGGAACTATGGACAGCAAGCTAGGTTTAATTCAAACAGACATACTCACAAGGACAGAACTAGACTTAATTACCAGTTTTGATAGTTATACAAATATCAAAGTAGCAGTAATATTTGAAAATTAAAACATTGTTATAATTATTTTAATCCCACAATACTCAAATTCCGTATTGCCAAAAATCATATTCGAACCAATACCAAATGTTAAAAACAAATCGATATCACTTAATAATAATGAAGTACTTGTCGATAAAGATGATAAAATATATGAAATAAAAATTAAAGAAAATCTTAAGAGTAAATTAAATTCAGATTAAGGATAGTTGTTTGAAAAACATTGTTAATTTTAAAGAAGCAAATTGTAAAATTACATCAATGGATGTTTCGAGTATAAGCGAAATAATGCCAGGCGTTCTAATATTTAAGAATTTTTACTTTGAAATCAAACATAATTGTAATAATAAAAACGACCTTAAAGTAAGGGGCACCTACCTAATTAAGTTCGAAAATTGTGGAATTTATACATTGGATAAAAATTTTACAAATGTTAAAATAAAATTGTACGAAAATTTTATCTTGCAAAATTTAATAACAAAAATTAAAGAAAATTCTAATACAACTGTAAATGATTTAAAACTAGAATCTTTATATTTGGAGCAAATTAAACACAAAGAAACTATTAAACAAATACTTTAACATAATTATAAATAAAAAATTATTAATATTAGCATCAATATAATAACTATACTTGCGATTTCGATATTGATTTTGATCCTATTATATGTGAAGACTAGAAGTAAAATTATAATTTCGTCGGAGCCTAAATCTAACGGTGGGGGAGTTATTCCGCAAGAACATTCATATTATAATACATTTCTTTCATATGTATGGCTGTGTGACGATTGCTTCTAAACAAACGCAAACAGACATACAAACATGTATACATACTTTTGGTTTTTTTATTTTAGTGTATCGTTAAATCGAATATCCCCAGTACATAAATGTAAAATGCTATTTCCTAGAAATTTTAATTATTACAACAGACAACAATAACAATAAACTCTCGCTCAAATCAATGTTACGATTTAAGCAAGAGTATCAAACTCTAGTTGTAAGGAAAATTGTAATTCTTTATAAAATGTATTGAACTTTAATTACCAAATATGAAATGTTTATAGTCTTAAGTGGCACAATAAACTCTTTAAAATAATATTCCAAAGAATTTAAGTGGAACAATAAACTCTCGCTTTAAGCAAGAGTATGAAAATCTAGCAATAAGCAAAATTGTAATTCTTTATAAAATACTCGTAATATAGAACATCGATTGAGCAATATTGTATTATAAGCTATTTAATATTGACTTTGTAATATTTATGATGGCATTGCGTTTTCTTTGTAAACCCGGCACTTTTTAAGTATCTGATTTTGAAGAATAAGGTACAGAAAGAGTTTTTTTTTTTTTTTTTGTAAAGTGTAGTAGCAACAATTAGGCAACAATGCCTATTTAATTGGTGTGTAACCATGCTACATTCTTTAGGAAAGGGATAGAGGAGAGAAAAGAACAGCTGGTGAAAGTATAGCCATTTTATTAGTTATTTTACTTCGCCGGTGAATATGCTATGAAGAAGTACGACGAAGGAGGCTGCACGGGTTAATGTTAATACCGAATATTTATTTATACCATTAAACAGAAAAAAAACATTTTTTTTTTTGGTTGTCGCAGGAGTTGAACCCTGACCAACCAGGTTTGTAGTCAACGTGCTTACCACCTTGACCACAGCAGCCACAACTTTTAAACGAACAACAAGAAATCTCGTTGTTTTTTCTTTTCACAACTTGTTATTTAACTCTATATTAGGTAAAAGCTAACAATTTTTCTTACCTTTTTCATTAATTTTTTATCATTAAACAGATCTACCTGCAGGAATACAAATGAAAGTTGAAAAAAGATATGGCTAAATTATAGGCAAGCCTGAAGTTTTGCCTGCTGCCTCAAAGGACATCGACCGATGTTGTGAATTTTCATTAGCAAACTATGTCATATCGATTGACGTAGTTGATTTTAATACAAACAAGGACAGACATGGATCAATTGACTTCCCTATACATAATAACTCAAGAGTAAAATACAAACGGAGTGACAAACTCAGATATACCCTTTTCCAGCAGTGGTGAAGGGTTTAAAAAACTCTAAAACAAAATGTTAATGGCGAATATTATTTCTATATTTTCGAATCCAATTTTTCCTTCCCTGCTTTCGTGTATTCGTTTTTCATTTTTCTTCTTCATTAATCACTGTTAGATCGCTGTGTTGCATACAAATTAATGGTGAAAGGCCAATGCAAGCGACAATGTGGAATTTAGTTTAGCTTTTTGTTTTGCCGCTTTTATTTGTCAAACCATAAAGTAAACCAACAAAAAAATGGAAAAATTAGATGACAAAAACTAATTTATGAAATAAAATAATATGAAAATATAAGTTAGGGTGTTCCTAATTAAGAACTCTAAAAAAAAAGAAGTTTATTCTTTTTTATTTGATTAATTTTTTTATTAGTTGCGACGTAATCGCCAACTGAGTTTATTTAAACTTATTTAATAACTGTTTAACAACTAACTAATTACAATTTTTCTTATACCTTAAATACTAATTAATTGCTGACGAAATTCCTAGTGGTGTGATCCAATTCTCCAGAATTTATTATTGCTGGTGTGGGAAAAAATAACAGTTTATACGAATTCTTCAGAATTTTGGCTTCATGTGCCGGATGTCTTATTAACTTGGCTTACAATTCTTCATAAATTTGTCTGATGCACCGAAAGTCTGTTTTTAGTACATTAATAAGTCAATTGCATTTTATTGCCATGTGCCTGTTGTGTGAAGTAATTGTTTTTGTTATATTCCTGGAACAACATTAGTGTGGTGGCAAACTAAAGCAAGAAGTGATTAGTTGACACTTTTGCTTTTGTGGGAAATTTTTGTGTTATCAAGGTTTAAACATTTGTGGTGTTAACTCCCCCCCTCTTAAATCGATTGTCCTCAATCGTATTATGGATATGACAGGTTTGAGAAACTCACATAGGTTGGCTGGTTTGCATCTACATTATTCTCAACGGGTAGTGGAATAGATGGCTGTTTCGTAATGATCTCTAGTTGATTTTTCTTCCAGGGCCGGTATAGGATTAAGATGATACAAATAATGGCTGCAATAGCACCAATCGATAGTGTTCCAGATGTTGTTGTAAGCGTTTGTAGGTTGCCAATTTTTCTGGTGTTTTTTATGTGCAGATCTTTTAATGATTCCAATGATGGTAATTCTATATGATAATTGCTGAATGGACTTGGCTGAAGACTAGCTAGTATAGCTTCTAAGGGTATGGCTTCGAAGTTACTGTAGATTTTCCCATTTATCTTGATTGTTGAATTGTGAAAATTTATAAGATGAGTTCCCGTTAAATTTCGGATTTCCGAGTTGATTTCGATACTTCCATTGAAGTTGTTTAACAGGAGCACGCCTAGTTTTACTTCTTCTACTCGCGGTACATGATGTCCGTTTGCGGTAGTGCTTGTGGAGTTAAAACCATTAATAATTCTATTAATACAAGTATCATTTCTTAAGTCTATGATTTGGCTATTTCTACAAATCTTAATTCTATTATAATCTTTACATTTTTTTTCGATTCCATATATTTTATCTTTAAACCTGAGTATTTCTTTAAAATCTAACTTAATAATAATATTTTCTTTCGTTATAACAGGTTTAAGTATTATGTTTTTGAAAGTTTCTTGTGATGTTAGTGGAATTTTTATCATATATACGATTGTCATTGCATTACTAAGTACGTTAATGTCAGATATTTCTAATGCTTCTTCTGCATTACCGAATGGCATTTTTTCTTCACTTAATTTTTGTATGGCTAATTTGATTTCTTCTTCATTAAGTTAAAGTGAGTTTATTATTTTACTTTTTGCTCATTGTATGGCGTATCTAATATTTATAAGTTCTTCTTTAACTAATCTAATCTTATTCTGTATATTTATAATTGTTTCTTGTATAGCGTTATTATCTTTTCTTAAGCTATTTGAGATTTCCTCTTCCATTAGAGTTAGGTTATTTATTCTTTCCTTAAAAAGTTTATTGATCACTACCTGATCATTATTATTATCATTTAATCTTAGCAAGTTTCTATTAATTATTTCCAAATCCTCACGATCTGGTGACCCTGCGATACACTTCCACAACGTTCCTATAGCGTTTATTGATTTTTTCGTTCGTAAGTGTTTGGGAGGTTTTAAGGTTTGTAGTATGTCTATTGTTTGCTGAGTTTCTTGTTTCAGTACGGGAAAAAGAACATTGTTCTTCGGAATATGTGAGTCAATATAGTCGTAAGTGTCTGTTAGAAAGTTTTCGTATTTATCGAGTTTTATTGAATGAATTAGTCTGAATGTCCCCTCCTGAATCTTTGCCTGTCCGTTATTAATGATAACTATCTGTGCTGTACTATAGTCGAATATTTGTACGTCCGCTGTTTGTCCTTGTGTCATAAGTGTCAGTATAAGGATTGAAGTCAAGTACATTTCCATTGCATTCCTTGGGGAGAGAAAAAAATTATTTTTATGTCTAACTTTTGATATTACTTTTATGAACCACTCGATTTGTTTCTGTCACGATTGTCGTAGTGTTATTTTCCTTAACTATTTCCTTTCTAAATCTAGGAGTTAATTTTGTCCCTAGTCGTTGGTCAATTTTTACGTACACAACATCTCCTGGGGCATACGTTCTTGGTTCCTTTTTTTTCTTATAATGATAACCTAAATCTCTTTTTTGTATTTCTTTAAGTCTGTCAATATTGTCCTTTCTTGCTTCTTCAAACTGTTTGGGGTCTGTGCTGACTGTCCTACCGAAGAAAATTTCTAAGGGTCTTTTACCAGTGGTTGAATGAATGGAATAATTATATTCATAAATTGATCGTTCAAGAAGTTCTTCGAATGTGTTATGTATCCGTTCTTTCTCATTATTTCTGACAGCGTTGAATGGAATCTTTCTATTTGTCCATTTACTGAGCTTTTATAAGGTGGAGATTTAAATATCTGTATACCTAATTGGTCTCTTACCATAAATATTATTGATGCGGAACTAAGCGACTTCTCGTTATCTAGAACAATAATCTTGGGAACGCCAAAACAAAATAGAACCTTGCGAAGAGGCTCTTTAACATCTTCGGTTGACCGAGATTTGACTATTAGGCCTTGAGCATATTTAGAAAATTTTTCAATGGCAGTTAAAACTAGTTTATTGTCGGTTTTGTATAAGTCTATGTGCAATGTATGACCGGGGTACGTTGGAATAGGTGTTTCCTTAATTTCTGGCTTGTTTGGCCGGCGGTCGTATTTACTCTCTTTGCAAATTGAGCATTGCTTAACGATTTTTTTAATTTTCCTTGCCAAAGCAGGGAAATAAAAGCTTTCTAAGATTTGAATCTTATTTTCCCTACAGTTCCTATGAGCTCTGTTGTGTGTTCTCACTATTATATCTTCCTGTTCCTGATTATTTATCACATCTTCCACCTGTAACTGGGTGAATCTAGTTTTGTACTTACTAAAATGCAAAGGGTATAATTGTTGAATTTTTCCCATTATATCTTCGTCTGTCTTAATGCAATTTATAACAGACGGGTTGAGATATCGTCGCAGAATATCTTTTAATTTCTGTTCTGAGTAGGACGGCTCTGTAATAATGTGTCGATGATAAGTACGAAAGATTATCTTAAACTGGTACATAGAAGTTGTACCTATGTTGAGAAACAATTGGTTTTTAAACGCATTTATTGGAATCTCTACACTGGGTATTAGTCCATGCGATGAACTTTCATCTGAATTTGTTGCTATTGACAACGTGTGCATAAATGGCTCTCGTGGAGGTATTCTAGATAAGGCATCAGCTACCACATTTATTTTCCCTGGTTTATAGTGTAACTCGTAGTTATATTATTCCAGGATTGATTTCCACCTTTTCATTTTACTATTATTATTTTTATTGCTGAGTGCTTATTTCAGCGGTTGGTGGTCTGTGAAAATATTTACCTTGGCTGAGCCATACAAATAGTTTCTCAAAGAATTCAAGGCCCATATAATGGCCAGCATTTCTTTTTCGTTGGCAGCGTAATGTTCTTCTGCCTTATTAAGAGTCCTAGATATGAAAGATATTGGTCTATCATTCTGAGACAGGACTGCTCCAATTGCGAAATTTGAAGCATCCGTTACCAATTCGAAGTCTTTCTGATAATCTGGATAAGCGAGCACAATGTCTTCGGAAATAAGTGAACTCTTTATTTTCCTGAAGGATTCTACAGCTTCTTTGCTTAGCATGATTTTCACATTTGCGGATTTGTTTTTGGAGATTCTTCCTCCCTCCCCCCTTAAAAGGGATGTCAGGGGTTTCGCGATTTTAGCATAATCTTTAATAAACCGTCGATAGTACCCTGACATGCCAAGAAAACTGCGGAGTTCTTTTAAAGATTTTGGTTGAGGAAAGTTCGCAATGCTCTTTGCTTTTGCAGGACTGGTTTTTGTACCGTTAGCAGATATTACGTGCCCCAAAAATTCTACATTTTTCTCAAAAAATTTACATTTTTCTAATTGTACCTTCATATTAGCATCCTCTAATGTTTTAAATATTTCCTAAATATGAAGTAAGTGGTCTTTCTCTGTTTTACTGAATATGATTATGTCATCTATGTAGACATAACAGCATTTTCCAATGTGTTCTCGTAATATATCATCTAGAGCACGTTGGAAAATAGACGGAGCGTTTTTGAGGCCAAATGGTAATCGCATAAATTCGTATTTACCATTATTAATCGAGAATCTGGTGAAATCCACTTTTCAAATCTAGTACAGAAAAATAATTGCTATTCCCAAGTTGAGATATCACCTCGGATATCTCCGGAATAGGATACTTGACCGCAATTGTAACTGCGTTTAACTTTCTGTAGTCTATTACCATGCGGTATTGCTTATTTCCTGCCGCATCTGGTTTTTTGGGTACAATCCAAACCGGTGAATTGTATGGAGATCTAGATGGTCGTATGATGCCATCGATTAAAAGTGTTTTTACTTGGTTTTCTACTTCAGATTTCAAGGACGCAAGATACGGGTAGCATTTTGTATACACCGGAGTGCCTGTTTCGGTCCTAATTTCCCCCACGACTTTTGTAGTATATGTTAACCTTTCATTAGGTTCTGTAAATAATTTGGAAAATTTCTGTGCTATAGCATTAATGTTCGCCCTTTGTTGAAGCGATACGTTATTTATATTCAAATTGTTTATTGTTTCAGAAGACAGTTGCTTAAGGTCTATTTTTCTCCCATTTCCCAGTCTCATGTAGTTCTTTCCAGTATGGATTACAACTTCCAATTGTTTAAGGGTATCGTTTCCTAGGATACCATCGAAGGTCTTAAGAAAGGGCATTAAAAAGAATTTTATTTCGTGATCTAAATTAAAGAGTTTTACTAAAGTATGGTCGGTAATTTTTATATCACCTACGACTGATTTTGCGTAGAATGGCGTTTTATTTTTTATTTTCTTTTTTGCTAAGTATGGTTGGAGATAGTTTTTGCTAGATCCCGTGTCTACCAAAAACTTGAGAATGCTCCCGGTCTCCGTTCTAACTTCAAAGTAAGGTAACGAAGAGCTTATTAGACTAAAAAATGGATATCAGTTGGCTCAGCATATTTTTTGTCAGGTATTTCCGGTTGCACTTGTTCAGTGTCAATGTGGAAAGTTCTCTGTGCCTTCCTCTGTTGGGGGTATGAAATCGATCCAGGTCTTTTCCCCTGCAAATCGTTTCGGTGGGGTCTATTTATGTAGTTTATATGCCGAGAATGTATAGTTTGATCCACGTCCATGGGTTCTGGTCGTGGTTAAGGCTTAGGTGGTCTGAACGTGTTGTTCTGGCCAACGAATTGTTGTTTAGGCTGTGGTATATAAGCCAAATGAGGATAAAAATTTTGCGCGTGTGCTTTGCCAAGGTTTTGCGTTAGTGGTAATTGCGGTGGTGCAATTCCTCTTGTGTTGTGAGCATGGTTCGCTCGAAAATTTTGATTTTGCAGCTTGAGGCAAAGATGAAGGGCCTGCGGTAGGTCTGCTGGTTCCCTTATCCCTAGCAGACGAGGTAGGTCTCCATTTAGTCCTCGTACAAAGGTGTCAAGGGCTTTCTCTCTGTAAGATTTTGTGATTAAATTAAGTGACTCGTTTCCCATTTCTAGGCATCCTAACTTGTTTAATATTAACGAGAGGTGAGTGTACACCTTCTGATAAAAGCATTGTATGGTTTGATTGCCTTGTACCAGCGTTGTCATCTGGTATTCTAGCGTTGACAAATCTCGCTTGTCGCCGTAATGAGCAGTTAGGCACTGTGAAATAGCCTGCTAATTCAGTGGGGTATTATAAGATTCTAATGCTATATCCGCATTTCCCAAAATTTTATTCCTAACTACACTAAGGATACCATAATATTTAGGCGTTCCCTTAAGTGGCTCGTATATTGTTAAAATTCTATCTACGCTTTTTTTCCATGAATTATATTCCCCTGGTTGACCTGTGAATTCTTTTAAACATTTAACTACGTCCGGAATCTTGTCCATGTCATTAAGGTTATTCCTATGTCTGTCTTCGATTTGTTGGTCACTATTGTCTTGTATGTTCGCATTTGGATTTAGGACTGCCTGAACCATTTGCGGTCCTTGTTGTCTTAAAACATTTGTGACAATGTTTGAAATTAATGACGTTAGTTCGTCCATATTTATCTGAGCGTTTTGAGAGGCATTCGCAGGAATGACGGGTGGTCGAACCAGATTATTTGGATTTGACATTTTCTTTTATTTATTTAAACTTAATGGAAATTATCTTACTGCCCAGAGGCTTTTTAGTTATACAATTTCCTAAAAGTTTTGGTTTCTGTGTTATAAACTTTAGCTTTTAATATATACCTTATTCTATATCTAAACTTCTTCCTGTAGTTTTCCTTGTCCTTCGTTGTTATTTCTATCTCTGGTGGTTTGGCGTACTCCAAAAGATGATACTCCTTTAAATATTTCTTCTACGGGTTGTGGGTCTTCAGGCAACATACTTGTTCACTTTTTTGCACTTTTTGTTTTGTACTAATGCCGGCAGGTACGTAATACCGTTCTTTTTGCTGTGGCTACTAAGAGGCCGTACACTAGATTTTATAGTTCTTTTTTAATGTCACTTTTTATTTTGAGGATTCCTTTTTAAGAATCACTTTTTCCTTTAAGGATTTATTTTGTTTAAAAATCAATTTGTCCTTTTTTTTAAAGATTTATATTTTGTTTCAGAATCACTTTGTCCTTTTTTAAGGATTTATTTTTTGTTTTAGAATCACTTTGTCCTTTTTTAAGGATTTACTTTTTGTCACTTTTTTCCTTTATGCTCGGGCGCCAGTTAGGGTGTTCCTAATTAAGAACTCTAAAAAAAAGAAGTTTATTCTGAGTTTATTTAAACTTATTTAACAACTGTTTAACAACTAACTAATTACAATTTTTCTTATACCTTAAATACTAATTAATTGGTGACGAAATTCCTAGTGGTGTGATCCAATTCTCCAGAATTTATTATTGCTGGTGTGGGAAAAAATAACAGTTTATACGAATTCTTCAGAATTTTGGCTTCATGTGCCGGATGTCTTATTAACTTGGCTTACAATTCTTCATAAATTTGTCTGATGCACCGGAAGTCTGTTTTTAGGACATTAATAAGTCAATTGCATTTTATTGGCATGTGCCTGTTGTGTGAAGTAATTGTTTTTGTTATATTCCTGGAACAACATTAGTGTGGTGGCAAACTAAAGCAAGAAGTGATTAGTTGACACTTTTGCTTTTGTGGGAAATTTTTGTGTTATCAAGGTTTAAACATTTGTGGTGTTAACTTATATATGAAGAGTTCGGCCGACTACAGAAATAAATTTAATAGAACAAAGGCTAGGGCTGAAGTAAGTGTTGCAATGGGTTTTTATGGTAAGTTTTTGTATTAAAAATTTATTTGTGTATCAAATGTTTAATATTATTCACTTATGTGTCTACATAATGTTTTAGAAACCTTTTGCCAATCGAGATGGAAATAATAGGGGACCGGTATCTAAAGCTTCACCAAAAGCTCTCAACAGGAAGCCGCAGCATTGTACCTGAGTCTTCGTGGAGTTTAATAGCCACCTAAAATTTTTGAGTGACCATATTCAACCAAGAAAGTAAGACAAATTCTTTAAAAAATTTTTATTTTACATACATGTATGTATGTATATGCTTACTTTATTTTCTAATCACTATACGTTTGTATTTGCAATATCAAGTGTACCTCCCGTAGATTTACTTTCGGAAGATTCAACATTGTTCCCTATAACGGAAGAAAGCTCCCAATCAGTAGACTCTTCTTTAAACTTTGAGCGTTTAGGCGAATTATGTGGCACACCATCAGTCAGCAATAAGAGAAAGAGTAGTAGAGAATGTGGCCACCCTGTAGCCAAAAAAAATGTGTGAACTTTTAACTCAATTCACAAAATTTACTGAAAGTCGGCAAACCTAGGGGGATCAACATGCTTCTTTTTTTTAAGATGATACAACAAAAGTTCCAAGTCAATCCTGATGAACAGCTCGACCAGATTAAGTTAAATATACTTAATTATGTTTTCGATTGTGCCAGAAAAGTGAAGAGCCATGAAAACATCAAAGATGTTGTTTTGTTGTAGCAAAGCATACGTACAAATCAAATTTATTTTTTATAATGTAATAGCTTTTAAACGTACTATTGAATTTAGTCTTTCTTGATTTGCAAAATCAAATGTTTTTATTCATTGCACATTAGAAGGTAAGTTTTTTTATTCAATGTAATAATATTTTTTGCTTTTTAAATAAAATTGATAGATCTTAAAAGTATATCATTTAAATTTCTTTTAAATTAAATTATGAACGAGAATTTCCCTAAAAATTGTGACACTATTATTACAACAACCAGTTTTAATAATAGTTGCTTTGAGAGAGGTTGTACTGTATAACATTTTTGTCATAAAAACCAAGTATATTTAAATTTCTTTTTGAACAAAATGTTTTTCAGTTTATTGTCTTTTGGTTGCTGATATTATTTCTTTAAAGAATTTTTTTTAATTATATTTTATTTTTCCACAAATATTCTTTTAATATATCTCGTAATGCAAAGGATGATCGAGTGTCATTATTTGAAGATATAAGACTGACATTTGGCAATGGACAAGTTTCTTGTCTCATGGTCCAAATATTTAGCAGGGCAATATGTCCCGTCCTTCATTTTAATATAGTTGTGAAGTACAACAGTTGCTTTTACAATTTTTTCTGACAATTTGGGCGTCATACTCATTGTGCTACTTAATATTCGCCATATTGCTTTCAAAATGCCAAAAAAATTTCAATTACTCTACGAGCCCTTGAAAGTCGCTTGTTAAAGTTTTCCCATTTTTGTTCTAATAAGGATCCAGGAAAAGGTCTCATTAAGTTGTGACCCAAGGAAAAGGCAGCATCTCTTACAAAGTAGTAATTTAACATAATGTTGCAATTTGGTAACTGCCGCGGTGATGGCAGATCAAGAGCTCCCTTTATAGATTACAAGATAATAATAATTACTAGATTCAAATTAATTACACTGCCACTTACTTTAGTAGTTATAAAAGTTAGATCCAGAATTGGGAGGACATGTTTCTTAGGAAGAGACATATGTATTCCGCTAAGCTCAGTCCAAATGAGTTCACATGTTTCCAAAACAATTGTAGCGACAGATCTAACAGACATTTTAAATGTCATGGAAAGATACTGCCTGCTAGTTCCTTGCGATAAATATCTAAATTACATAAGTGTTAGAAAGAGTTTAATCCCTGGACTAGTCGGCGTTCTAACTGAATGCTTCTGTAATTTTTCTCCAAGCATATTTAATAATACAACAAAAACTGCTGTAGTCATTCTAGTAGCAATTTGAAATTGTTGCTTGTCACGATTTTTTAAGTGCTCAAATGAAACTGCAAAGAACCCAGCTGAATTTTTTTGTAGATAAAGTTCACGCGTCCAAAGTCTTCTTCTCGTATTTCTTTTCCACCAGGAGGTATACTTGCAAAATCCAATTAAATAAAAATATACATTTTATTTTTTTTTATTTCTGCTTTGAACAACTACAAATGTTCAAAACACTAATTTGTACTTCATTTAGCCGCGTTCATTTGCCTACATAAAATAAATTTAAGCGGCAAACAGAACAGCTGACTGCCGCCCGTTGCCACATGCAGCCTACATTGGCTTTTCACTATAAAATTAAATTTCTTTCGTAGAAATAAGAAGAAAAATGAGGGCTTTTAATACAAATTTTCAAAACGCATTATTCTCTTAGAGTAAAAACAGCATTTTAGTTATCAACTTTTCTTTTTTGCCGTTGTTCATATGGAAACTTACTTTAAACTATAGTCTTTCCTGTTGTAATCAAAAAATTAACAGCATTGTTGTATTGATCTGATTGATTCTGTTTAATTTTTCCGCTCCGCTGTACCATTTTGTTAAAGCGCATATAGTGGCTAAATCATTTGATTATATCCTCTTCAATTGAACAAATTAACAACTTTTGTGTTTTTTGGCTAAAATAGTGTTAAATGTTTTTAGTGTTTTATTAAGCTAATTGCGACTCAATATAAAACTTGTTTTAGTGTTCTATTAAGTTAATTGGGCTTCAAGAGAATTTATTTTATTATTATTATTTTATTTATTCTTATGAGGCCCAATTAGCTCTATTAAACATTAAAAACGATATTTTTATTGACAAATTATCTTACACCATCGAATCAAAACTTTTTACCTGTATGCTCATTTGCCTTAGTCTCTACAAAAGTTAACTGTTTCATTTTTCAGCAACAATTTTTAACATCAGTGTTTTCCAGTGCTTCTTCTAATCGAGTAGACATTGTTTTAGATGACAATATGTACTTTGTTTCTAGGGCACGACCATAACAATAAAGTATGCACTAATCATACATACATTTTATTCTGATAGTCGAAAGGTCAATAGAAGAAAGATTTATTTGTATAGAGAAAGAAGTTAAAAGTTGCAATATGCACACATACAATTCCTCATTGTACTGATCCGTAGAACAACGTACTTCTTTGCTTCAATCTTTTGTCATCCAACTTGAAGACTACCGCCAAAAAAGCACAAAAAATCACACAGTTTAAAGGAACAGATACATAAAAACGTTGCTAAATTATTTTAGGGAGGAACCCTTAACACTGGAGATAATCTGATTAAAAACGTATTGAACCTAGCAAAGAGTTAAGCAGAGTTTGATTAGAATAAAACAAATTTGGTTTGTATGTTTCTGTTTGTCGGAAAGCCATATCTGCCTACACCAATGGACTGATCTTCCCGAAATTTTCAGAGTTTATTCTTAACCACCTTGATGGTAAAATAGTTCATTATATATACTTTGTTTCTTTTTTTTTTGAGTTATTAATTAATTTTTCGCGGTTTTTTAACGTTCTTTTAAAGTTTAATTTTGTTTTAAAGCATAGAATACAAAATTAACACATGGAGTTCTTTACTTTAACAATTTGCGTAAAAGTAAAACCGTTTTTTAATAGACTACATGATAACAGTAAAATGTTTGCTGTTCTTGACAAAGCTTCACTGCTGTTGAGGGCTTTTTTCTGAGAAAAACAAACAATAGTCACACACATCGTTGCTTATAGGTTGCCGATAAATTTGCTTATTTTCCTATTAAGCCCATGATTTTATTTTTCGTTTTTTACTTTTGTTAAAAATGAGCATTAGATGCAGCGTAGTTCAAATAAAAACCCAGCCTATTAATTATAATTCAACCTTTATACGTTTATTATATATTGTTACATTACTTTTATATTTGCACTCACTTCCTGGTAGTGAAGGGATTGACGAAGAGATGGGGACTGTGAATTACGCGTCGGTTTGTCCACCTACTTTCCGGGTGACCAATGCTCACATAGAGTGGGCCATCATGTCGTTTGATGCCTTTAAGTCTCCTGGAATTGACAATATCATTCCAGCGGACTTGCAACATGGCATAGACCTCATAAAACCATGGCTATTGCGAATCTACAATGCTTGCCTGGAAAATACTTACATGACGAAAGGTTGGCGTGTAGCCCGAGTTGTTTTCATCCCTAAAGCGGGAAAGACATCTCATATTAAACCCAAGGACTTTAGGCCCATAAGCCTGTCGTCCTTCTTACTCAAAACGCTGGAAAGGATTCTTGATCTTCGGATCAGGAACTCCATAAATCCCGCGCTTAATTGTAGCTCACAGAATGCCTACACGAAAGGGAAATCTATGGAAACAGCGCTGCACGTGTTAATATCCGATGTTGAAAAGTCCCTTTCAAATAAGGAATTTACGCTTGCAGTGTTTCTTGACATAGAAGGAGCTTTCAATAACGTCTGCCCCAATGCCGTTATAAAGGCCCTCTTGGATCTCGAATACGTTGAAAGGGTAGTGAAAAGAGGCACTCCACAAGGTGGCGTATTGTCTCCCTTCGTCTGGAATCTGGCAGTCAACACGCTGCTACGGCGACTGGACCAAACGGGTAATAGGGTGACAGCTTATGCTGATGACATTGCTATCGCAGTCTCTGGGAAGTACCTGACAACACTCACAGAACGGGTGAACTTTTCGCTCAATGTTGTCTCAATGGTGCTGCGATTTTAATCTTGATGTTAACACAGGCAAAACGGAGCTTATGCTCTTCACACGGAGATACAAGATCCCTATTTTTACTGCACCTAGGCTGAACGGCATTGTGCTCAGTATAAGTAAAAGTGTGAAATACCTTGGGGTGATACTTGACCCCAAACTTCAATGGAATGCAAACATTGCCGAAAGAGCTCGGAAGGCGACCTGTGCGCTCTATCTCGGTCAGAGAGCTCTAGGACTAAGATGGGGCCAAATATTCATTCTGGTCTGTATTTTGGTGGTCCGCTCTCGAGAAAACGGTCAACCAAAAAGCCTCTTGATAAAGTCAGGAGAACAGCCGCCATTTTGATTACTGGGGCTCTCCGAACTACTTCGACAAAGGCTCTGTATGCTCTTCTCCAATGGTTACCCACCAAACTTCTGGTATTGCAACAGGCTAAATGCTGTGCAGCCAGACTTATTGCCCTCTCACGCTGGCTCACGCTGGATATAGGGGACTCTAAGATTACCGATCGGGATGTGCCACTGCCATCATCTCTTCTACTCCCGCTCTGGACCACGGGTTTCAGATCCATATTCCGAGTAGGGAGATATGGGTCCGTAGCGAAGTGGTTGTAGGTGGTACTGTTGGAATCTACACCGATGGCTCGAAACTGGACGACAGAGTCGGTTGCGGAATCTTCTCCAATAGCCTTGGACTAAGACTCTCCCTTAGACTTTCTGACTACTGCAGTGTCTTTCAAGCCGAGGTAATGGCCATTCTGAAAACATCCGAAATGGCGCTTAGGGACGATCTTCTGGCCTTGCCATTCCGATATTTTCGGACAGTCAGGCGGCAATCAGGGCGCTTGCTGGTGCATACAGTACATCTAAACTAGTCCTGAGTTGTCGCTCATTACTGAACACCCTATCGAAGCGATCACAGATTGACCTGTTCACAGGGATATCCAGGGTAACTGTAAAGCCGATGATCTTGCTAAACGGGGTACATTGCTTCCTAACGTCTCCTCGCTACCAGACGTTGGAATTCCTCTGGCAACGGTGAAAAAAAAGGCCATAAAGAACCACTACCTAAATTTGGATCGCAAATTATGGGTAGAGGAAAGTTATTGTTGTGTCTCCAGACAACTGTGGACTACACTGGACCTCAAGCGGACCAGGACAGAAAATCAATAAGTATCACGGTCTCGGTACTTACTGGACACTGTCTAATCGGCAGGCGTGCTGAAAGACTCGGTCTGCCCTTTAATGATTTCTGTCGTAGCTGTGGCTCGGAGGATGAGGAAGAGACCGTCCTGCACCTCCTGCGCCTCTACCCATCCCTGGCTCGGAGAAGACTAAGAATTCTGGGCTCTCCTTTCTTTGGAACTCTTACGGAGCTATCATCTCACTCTATTGGGGACTTAGCAAATTTCATCCGTGAATCATCATGGTTCTCGGCTGGGTAAGGGGAGTTGCGCCGCCTGCCTTGTGGTATCTCAACGGGCCATTCAATTGTGCTCAAGTGAGCTTCGTTGCGAGAGGCTGCCACTCTTATTTAACTAACTATATTTGCAAAGATTTTTTATTGTTAAAATATGTAAAACATTTCTTTAAAAATTTTTGCATTTTGATTTCGAATAAAATACGAACAGGGGCGTTTTTAAAAAGTTTTATTAAAAATTAAATTTAAAAATGTGACAACTCCCAAAATATTCTTCTGTACGTTTCAAGTTAATTTCATAGATTTTTTATTTGTTGTTCGTTTATATACAAGATATGAAAAAAATATTTAATTCATTGTACTACAAATTAAATGATGTACTTAATAAACTAGTATGTATTTTTAGAGTATTTGAGTTTAAGTTAACTAAAGTGATAATAAAATAATTATTTCTGCCAGTTAAATAAATGCGGCTACTTCTATTGGCAGCTAATATGCGGTTCACACTTATGTGTTTACAACAAATTTAAGCGAGATGTTTAAAAACCTACAGACAACATTTGGTCAGCTGTTTAAACAGATGGCACCTATTAAAGCATATAATTTTCATAAAAGTAATAAAAGCCTTAAATTGAAGCAAGAAAAAAAAGAATTATAATTGGAGACGTTGTGCCTTGAAAACTAATGTAATTGATTTGAAGAGAAAGCAACAGCGAATATTATTGATATGATTTTACTAATAAACAAGCAAAAGTGCTGTATTCGGTTATGCAGAATCTTATGCATATACCATTACTAAAAGTCTGGCTGAGCTAACCTAGGTTAAGATAAAGTGTGCTTGGGGTATTGAAAGAACTAGTGTTCCGGTATGCAGGCATCAAATCTGGATAGACAAATTGGGTACTTGTTGAAGGACTGATGAGATACACGTGGTGGATGTGGTGTTAAGGTCTATATCTGCAGAGAAAATGCGGAATAGGCAGAGGTGTGCTGTTGCACTCTCAACAGATGCGATTAGTTAGTCTTCAACCCTAAAGCAAGGATTAGTTCATGGTCCTGACAGCCATGTTCTTAGAATTGCAACTCGGTTGGCTAAACCAATGAAGGGTTGAGGTCTTAACGACAGGTACTGACGTTAATATGTATCACGTATACCCTTCACCATATATGTAAGTCTAGCTTAGTAAAGTAACTCAAAAAAAAAACAAATATTAGGGTGATACGAAATTAAAAAATTTACATAAAAATGTCATCGGCTCTTAACAGGTTAAGCATTTTTTTTAAATTTTAGTCATTTCTAACAGATCTCTTCAAAAGTTTAAAATATCTTATATCTTAAAAATATGGTGCACGATCGTACTTTTCTATAAAAAGTTTAGGGGCCCATAACACGGAATATGGGCGAGCGCCTATTTTTCCACTTGCTGCTTTTTATTTTTTTTTTTTTGATTGGAGTTATTTCACTAAGCTAGATTTGCTCCAAATGATAAGGAAAAATTTGAGGCAGGCGTGGGTTTTGCCCACTGCCTCAATGGACATGGACCGATCTTGTTGGCGTATTTATATTTTCCCTAGCTCATTTATTGAATTGGCAAAGTTGATTTCAAACCGAACACGGATGAATATCGCTCAATTGACTTCGCTATAAATAAGAACTTCCAATATATATACAAATACTTCGTTGAGTCGAAAATAGATATTGTAGAAGTTAAAAATGGAATGATAAACTTAGCTATACCTTTTTTCGATCTGTGAAAAATATTAAAAATATTGTGGCAGTCGGTAATAAATACAATGTTACTTTTATCAGAAAAATTAGTTTTATTATTCTTAAGACCGTACAAACTCATTTTGCCAAATGCTAATTGAGGAAGGGTTTAAAAACAGTTTTTGAGATGTTTGCAAAGGGAACAAACGTTATTTTGGACCACAATATCACTAGAAATAAGAGTTGATATTCTCCTTCGCAGATGACCACTAGAATTTTGCAAATTAATTGACTTTAAAAATACCTTTGTATGTATTAACTTTGTTTTCGCTTTTTCACACGAGCTTAAGTTTTGACTTGCCGCCACTAAAATTCCAAAACATTCAAAAACACGTCCATTTAAAGTGTTCTGCAAGTCAAGTAAATGTATGGGAAAACATCTTAAAAATAGCATGTTTTGCACTTAACCAATTAAGATTTATATAAACACATAAGGGTGTAGGCCATATAAGACCTCTACAGATAAAAATATTAAACGAATAAAGAAAAGTGAAGATAACCAGATTGTGTATACTTTAACGTTTCGTTATGAGTTTAGCATATAAACGTAACGAAAAGTAAAAATATAAATTGTCTTTGAAAACATGTTAAGTAAATTAATTTAGCTTTTAAAAGGATTTTTTGTTAAAAAAAATTATTAAAAAACAATTACTAAAACAAATGAGTTAAACAAATATTAAATGAAAAAAAAAAAAAAAAAACATTTTTTAGAATACAGTGTCTCCTATTAGTTTTCGAACTTTACAGTTCTATCAGTCGGAAATTTTTTATTTTTCAAAAAGCTTTGTGAATGAATTACAAATTTTATACATTAAAAACGTTTACATATGTCTACGTTTTAATATATAATAATTTTTATTTATTTATTTATTTATATGTATATAATTTAAGAAATATCGATGAAACAAAGACAATTGATTGAAGGATAATTCTCTTATTAAAAACTTTTTCCTAAAAAGGAAAAAAAAACTTGTTATCTGTATAAGAAGGTTAAATGAAACACTACTTAAAGTGTTGTAATCCTACTACATAAGTTGTTGTAATATACTGACATAAAAAATAAAGGTAATGCTGTGGCCTTATTATACTTCGTTATTTTTTGTTTTTGTCTGTAATTAAATAACTTATACACGCCGTCGTCTCATTGCCGTATGACTTTTGAAGTTTCACTCTGAAAACTTTATGTAGCATTCGTTGGGTGAACTTCAAATTTAAAGTCATCAGCATGAATGTGTTCTAATTTGATGTTAACTATAAAGCGTTTTATTTCAACTAATTAAAAAATAAATTTAATACTTTAAATAATATATATAAAGATGACAAGAAAGAAGGAAAGTCTTATATATAAAGATGCATAACATTTCTATGTATATAACAAGATTTATTAAACTATTTTTTTTAATAACAGTAAATGAATACCTAACAAATAGTTTAAAAAATTATATAACTAAAGGTTTTGATAAACACTGACTAGAAACGTTTCTAATGACCTATAATTGGCTAACAAAAAAAAAATTAAGTTTCATTTTATTTCAACAACATTCATATTCTCTTCACACAGCTGTGTTGAACCACGTTTTTGTTTAAATATTATCTTTTCTTTTTTGATATAGAAACTATAATTAATTTAACCTATAAGAACTTGCCGTGACAGTTCCTTCATCAAATAAATTGTGTTTAATAATAAATATTAGCAACTATTTATTTTTTATCTTCGGGCTCAAGGTCACTGTTTTTTTTAATAAAACTCTTTTATGTTTTATCAAATAACAATTGAAAATATTGCTTTTATTTATTTATTCAATATTTCGGACACCTTCGGTGCCCTTCTTCAGGAACGAAAAATATATAAACAAAGTTAAAAACACATTAACAACATTAATTTTTCAAAAAAACAACAAAAATAAAACACTAAATATTGCCTTACTTTGAGTAAAGACGTCAATCACTTTGAGAGTTTGATATGCTTACTAAAAGTATTTATTGTTTATATTTTGTTAATATATGTGTATAAAAATGCGCGCAATTTTCAGTATCTCTCTTAAAATCCATTCTTTTGTTCTCAGGCGTATTTATAATGTGTAGCATTTCCATTATGTATCTCTTCTTATAATTATTTTCTTGTTGTATTATTTCTGCTTTCTCTAAGCCGGGGAAGTGTTTGCTCATTGCACAGTGGGCTGCTAACGCTGTTTTTTGTTTTCTTAATCCTTTCCTTATTTTATAATCAGATTTGTGTGCTGCCGACCTTGTTTTTAGTTTAGACTTTGTCGTTCCAACATATATTTTTTCACATAGGTTAGACCCGTCATCGTTACAAGGAATTTTGTATATTACATTGGCTTTATCTAGTTTGTCAATGGAAAAGTTTTTTGCAATTGAAAAAAATGAATATGAAACCGAAATGAAGAATATTTTACAGGATATGTGCACTTACAGGAAACTGAAAATTGATCCAACTGCAAAATTAAAACGCAATAATATATTAGTGGAAAAATTGTTTAAGTTAAATATAATCGAGACAATGGATAAACATAGATTGAGAACCACTGTAGCAACGGCTTCAAGGATTTATGGACTTCCTAAAATTCATAAGGAAGACATTCCTCTCAGACCTATTTGTTCATCAATTAACTTCTCATCATACAGCCTTTGTAGATACGTTGTTGATATCCTTAAATATCTTACCAAAGACTCTAAATATAATGTTAAAGACGCCATAGAATTTAAAACTAAATTGACAAATATATCTCTCTCTGACGATGAAGTTTTAGTTTCTTTTGATGTAGTTTCCTTGTTCCCTAGTATACCTGTTAACTTAGCTATAACTTTTACTAAAATATTTATTTTTCGACATCATAAAATTTTGTATCAAAGAGAATAGATATTTTAAATATGAAAATAAAATATTTGAACAATTGAAAGGAATGCCTATGGGCTCACCAGCGTCTCCTGTTTTTGCCGATGGAAGAATTACTAGATATAACATTGGAAAAATTAGAACAAAAGCCGAAAGTTATGACCAAATATGTTGACGACTTATTCTGTATAATAAAAAAGGAAGACTTAGAAGAAACTCTGAAAGCCCTAAATACATTTCACAAACACATTAAATTCATCACTAAATTGGAAAAAGACGGAAAATTGCCATATTTGGATTTATTAATTATAAGACAAGGAAAAAATTTATTAACGGATTGATATCAAAAGCCAACTGCTTCAGGACGGATAATAAATTTCTTTTCAAATCATCCAAAATATGTAAAGCTCAACACAGCACAAAAAAAGAGAGCTTTTCAGTTAAGTGACAAACTTTTCACAAAGATTACTTTAAAAAATTAAGAAAAATGCTGCAAAAAAGTTTCTCCTATAAGATGGCAACAAATATTAATAAAAAATATTTAGATCTATGACACATGTTCCAGGCTTTTCAGATAGGATCATACAGTCGAACATTTATGACAAACAAAATGTTAATATTGCACTTAAGACTGATTATACTTTGAGTATGTTGTTTTCTAACACTAAAAAACAAAAATTGACAAATTATATAAAGCCAATGTAATATACAAAATTCTTTGTAACGGTGACGGGTCTAACATATGTAAAAATATATGTTGGAACGACAAAGTCTAAACAAGGTTGGCAGCACACAAATCTGATTATAAAACAAGGAAAGGATCAAGCGAACAAAAAACAGCGTTAGCAGCCCACTGTGCAATGAGCAAACACTTCCCCGTCTTAGAGAAAGCAGAAATAATACAACAAGAAAATAATTATAAGAAGAGATACATAATGGAAATGCTACACATTATAAATACTCCTGAGAACAAAAGAATGGATTTTAAGAGAGATACTGAAAATTGCGCGCATTTTTATAGACATATATTAACAAAATATAAACAATAAAAACTTTTAGTAAGCATATCAAACTCTCAAAGTGATTGACGTCTTTACTCAAAGTAAGGCAATGTTTAGTGTCTTATTTTTGTTGTTTTTTTTTTTAAATTAATGTTGTAATACCAGCATTAGCACCGCCTGCTTTTACACTTGCTTTTGTGGAACATTTTCTACGGTTAGCTCCGATTTGCTGCTGATCATTAGGTGTATCGGTTGAATTATCTTTAAAATGTCCTAATAAAGAAGTTGGCACTCCTCGTGTTCTGAAATAAGATTTATTCATAAATATAGTAATAATTATCAAGTATTAAAAAATATGTAAAATAGCTAGTTAAATAGTTTTATACATAAGGGAATTCTCATCGCTTATTTAAGACATGAAAAACTGAAATTTTTCTTTTCAAGCAAAACAATATCCATATTTGACTTTCAGGAGAGACAAGATCTAAAATTCTTTTCAGTAGTAAAAGATACAAAACAAAGACAAAGACATATTAATCGCCTTTATAGAGTTTAAATATTATTGAAAGCTTGAACTTCATTTATCCAAGTTTAAGTTTTTTTCCTGCAACAAAGGCCCTATGCTCTTTGCAGGAGTAAAAGGATCAAATATTAAAAAATAAGGTTTACCGTTTATGGTAATAATTTTGTGCAGAGAATGGGCGGAAATTCATTCGCCACGTGATGCTCATGCAAAAGTATTTAGTAATGGTAATTTCTTTTTCTTAACATTAGCCCGCGTTCATATTTCTGAGATATTTATCTCATCAGAAGTCAAATTCAATTCCAGAGATATTTTTGCGACGCATATAGCTAAAAACTTATTTATAGCTAAAAACTTATTTACGTTCTTACAAAGTTAGACTCCATTCATACAGGGGAATTTTCCTTTTAATTTTTTTTTAAACTTTGTTTGGTGTTCAGACAAACAAAGTTTTCTTTTACAAATTTTGTTTCCTTCTGTGTGATCGTTTTTAATTTTAGACATTTTGCATTTGGTGCACATATATCCAACTGCGTACAAGCAACGAACGAAAAACAAAGCTACTTTGCGAGTACATCAAAGTCTGTACTGCTTATCATTCTTTTTCCTTCTCTCCCACATAAAATCAAATCTTTGCAAAGTAAGCTTTGCCGGTGTAAATGGGGTGTTACAGACATACATACATTAAACAAAATAACAAGAGCAGTTAATAAGTAATATTAAAATGTGATCAGCACAATAATTGACGATGCCAAGGGAAGGAGTGCAATTTATGAGTACTATATGTATGTGCTGTAAAATAAATGTTTATTTTTAACTATTTGTTTGAACGCAGTGTCGTATAAAATGAACTTTTCTTTATTGTTACTGATTGTTGCAATATATAAAAATTTTTTTAAAATGTTTAGTATGTTTTTAGTTAAATAATAACATAATATAGCCCTGAAGATGATACTCAAAGAATATCAGAATATGGGATTACCTAGTTAATTATGTAATGAGAAAAACGGACCTCGAGCTTAATTGAAATTTGTTATTTTATAATTGACAGGTCAAATAAAATCGAAATTATATATTAAAAAATAAACAGTAAGCTAAATTAAAAAAGTAGAAAGTTTTATAATATAAAATGTAAAAAAAATAATAATAATAAAATATGAGGTACAGCTCCATAAGCAAGAGAAAAAGAGCAACTGGTAAAAGTACCAAATGAAGTTTAGTCACCTATTTTTGCCATGAATTTTTGATAAAGCAACTGTGTGGCCACCTACTAGTAATTCACTTTGAAAGTACTAAAATATATGCTACAATTGAAAGACTTAACAAAGATGAAATAAATAAAGCATTCAATAATTAAAGAAATTAAATTTTACTCGAAAGCATTTCACTGTAAGCAACTGTGAAAATAGGATCGAAGGCGAAAACGCAACAATAGCAAACATGAATATAAACATGCACTTGCATCCCAACACCCACGCAATGAACTTTCACGGTTTTATTTATATATTTATTTATTATGTTATTTTTAACACACACGGTCTAAAAAGAAGCAATAAGTTTACCTTACGTACACCTAACTTCATGTGTAATGTGGTTTCCCTTTTTACATAAAACAGGCGAATTAATTATAGGTGGCCGCCTTGGTATAAAAACAAAAACCTAATGTAATGTTTTTGCTGCAGAGGATGCCAAAAACATCAAACCAAGCAAAAGCAAGCCAATTGCAATTTATACTTCTATCATCATTTGGTATTTTAAATAAGATTTTACCAGTTAGTTTTTTTCAGCAATACCTCATATTTAATTTTTTGTTGCTTATTTTTTTAGCAATTTTTTGTTTTGGTAAACTTTTTTCAGAGTTGCATGGTAAGTACTTTTTGTGAAGGAAATGAGTGCAATGTGGTTTCTTTTTTTACACAAAAAATGTAAACAAGCTGAGACAAAAAATAGCATTTTTGAACTCGATCATAAATTGTTAATTAAATTAAAATAAGAAAGAATATAAGTAAAGGCCTACAGATGATAGACTCTGTTACTTTTAATAATTTAAAAATACAGGGGCTACATATAAAATCAAGGCATAGTAATATACTAGGTCGTGTTAGTAGATCAGGTGATATTTTTTGTTTACGTTTTCAGATATCAAATTTTGTTTACACTTTTTATTTTCCTAGATTTTTTTTTGTAATATCAGGTGTCGTGGAAATATATTTTAAACTTCCATATAAAAAAAGTATGTAAAAATGTATTATGAAACTATATTTTATCCGTTTACCGCCCCTTATCGGCGTAATCACATCCATAACGGCTTATATACGTATTTTTCTTCATCGCATGTAACTTCTGTGAAATGATTAAAAATAATAATAATATTAATTTTGATTTTGAGATCTGAGAACATATTTTACAAAAACAAAGTAAATTCTGTTTTTTATTGTTGTAGTTGTTTTAAAACTGCTTTCACCTGTAAATATGCTATTCATGAAACTATTTAGAGAAACTTTTCATAACACGGAAACTATTCCACGTGCACATATATACATATGTACATATAATTGCTATACACGACCAAAAGAACTCAAAATGAAAACGATCGTGCTAAAGTTCCTTTTTGGAAATACTGCACGAAAAAAGTTATTGAGCAGCGAACTTTTGAAATGTAAAAATATCGCTCAAATTTATAAGTATAGTTTTACGCATGTATGCAACTCGAAAACTATTCCGCGTCCACATATACCGCTATACACGATCGTGAGAAATAAAAGATACGAAAAGTCGTAGTATAGCTCATTTCTCGAAACACTGTACGAAAATTTTATATCTATAGTTTTTTCGCATGTGTCTCGAAAACTATTCCGCGTGCACATGCGAATGATAGAGGAATTAAACGCGGTTCGATCGTGGTATAGCTTACTTTTTGAAAGACTGTACGAAAAAAGTATTTAAGCAGAAAACTTTTAAAATAAAAAAAAAATGTCTCAGTCGATAGCGGGAAGATCCCATTACAGAGCAGCAAATTTTCATAAATTGAAAAAATCTTTAAATGTGGCAGAGAAGTTTTGAACTAATTACAGTTAAACTCAAATTAGTACAACATGGTCAATAGCACCAATCAGTAGAGGATAAAAAAGAATATATAAAATATAGTATTTAGAATATGTGTAATAAGTTCCTGAAACACTTGCATTTGGAATATATACTACAGCAAACTTTTGCTAATTAAAAAAAAATATGTACGTACATGAAAAAAAAAGATAAACTGCTGAGATAATAGTTACTTTCACCGGTTATTTCGCCGTGCCTAAAATGATAAAAATCACGGCGAAATTATATTCACGCAGTAGTTTAGTTAATTTCTTCTTCTGAAAACCTCAAAATTTACTTACTTTAGAGAATTTGTTCTTGTATTGTGTTATTTTTAACATATACAGTTAAAACAGGCGAACTAATAATAGGTAGCGGCTACCGCTACAAAACAATAAAATATAACTTTATTGTTGCAGAGCACCACGTTGTTGCCAAAAACATCTAACTAAACAAAGCAAGGCGAATTCCACTTCTGTTTCTGTTATCATATTGTACTTTAAATAATGTTGTAATAGTTGGTTTTTGTTAGCAATTTTTATTTTATAAAATTTAATTTTTTTAAATTTATTTGAAAACTTTCTTTTACAAATGATTTTGAAATTTTGACAACGATAAACATAAACATAAATCAGCTGGGATACTACCTGTTAATGAATTCAATTTGATTTAAAATATAATTTTACGATTTTTTTTTTGTCGAGGGGAAAATAAAAAACTTTGCAGGGAATTATTGTTTGCTTTCTTAAATTTTTTTCAGAGTTGCTTGGAAAGTACATTATCCTTTTATAGCCCGTTCAGGCTGCCACGAAATTATGTAATTTCAAACTGAAATTACGAACGAAATCTAGAGTGTTTATAGTGGGTTATTTGACACTTGAGTTAATTTCAGAAACAGCTGTTCGTTTTTATGTTAGAACTATATTATTCTTTTGCATTCAAGTTTTGTATAAAATGGAAAAAAAGAAGAAGAAAACACTTGATATTAATTAAATTGGAAGCTATTAATAATAAAATATCAAAAATTAAATTAAAAATGTTCAAGTTCTTGCAGTTTTATAATCCATCATTATGGTTATTATGCATACATGTTTGTATATATCAATGTATGTACATACGTGTGTTCCTGTAAATAAGTTCATGGTTGCACACAAAGTAGTATTTTACACAAAAACAGCGTTGTCTATCGTAATTTCAAGTTAATTTCGTTGAAATTAAGTAAAATGAGATAATTTGGGCAATGGTAAAATGTATGCGAAATTACGTAATTTCAAGTTGATTTCGGCCGAAATCACGAAATGACTTAATTTCGTGTCAGCCTGAATGGGCTATTACATAAAATAATGAAAACATTTTTTTTTTACATAAGATAATGAAAACCAAAAATGTCAAACTCCTCAAATGTGTATTATTATTTTTTAGTATAGTGTTTGACACTTAACGTGTCGGAAAAAATCAATGAATTCACTATCGAGACCACCTAGTATTATTTCCCCTTGGGTGGTAGTAAAATTAAATTCTAGCATATGTATATGCATACAATGTATTAAAATCAAAATTGTATTCTTGAGTTATGCTGGAGTGCGTTTTTTGTCACAGTTTATTTAAATTTTGTTGATGTAAACAGGAAAGCACTCATACACAAAAAAAAGCATGCGTGCACTCCAGGGCAAATAAAGTATCAGGTAGCGGCGTAGGCGAATCATTATTTTCTGCTAGTAATGATTATTGTCAAACTCTATATATAAAAATTCTGTATACATTTTTTGTATATGGAGGTTGAAAGTAATGACTTGACCGAAAATTAATGAATTCGTCTCCGCTGCCACCTGATAATTTTTACGCATTGGTACACTGTAAAAAGTTTGCTATCTTCTCCTCGACGCTAAAATAAAGCAGGTGAATGCGCGGCGAACAAAATAAACAGCTGTATACATTGTAGTTGTTATGAAGAAAATTTTCATCAATAAAGTAATTATTGAAAATATTTTAAAAGGTTAGTTTGTGTTTGCTAATAAAAAATTCAATTCTGCCAGAATTTACGGAAAGTTGACTGTATCATGGTATCACACTAACGCTAACTATAGAAATAGACCTGAAGGCGAAAACGCAGCAATAGAAAACATGCACTTGCATCCCTGCACACACGCAATGAACTCTCACGGTTTTACGTACATGTTTATTTGTTATGTTGTTTTTATTACACACAGTCCAAAAAAAAAGCAATGAATTCGCCTTTCATAATCCTAACTTTATGTGCAATGTGGTTTTCTTTTTTACCAAGAACAGGCTAGATATCATAGTGTCTACATTACAGGTACCATCTGAGATGAGAACGTCTAATTCCACCGCTAAGTTACGTGTACACTTAAATTTAGAGTGCATTCATATAGGCAAATTTTACTTTGACAAAATTTTGTTAATTTTCTTTTAAACTTTGTTTGGTGTTCAGACACACAAAGTTTTCTTTTACAAATTTTGATTCCTTCTCTTTGATCATTCTTAATTTTTGTACGTTTTGAATTTGGTGCTTATAAAACAAAAATATGTGTATGTACAAAGCAACTTTGCGAGTACATCAAACTCTGTACTGCATATTAATCTTTCTCCCTCTCTCTCAAATAAAATCAAAACTTTGCAAAGTAAAATTTGCCTGTGTTGCAATAACACATAACATAACATAAATATTCTTATGAGACCGGTGTTATGAGATATCTCATAGGAACAATCTTATGAGATGAACTGTCAAATATCAAAAAAACGACTATGTATTTGTAAACAATATGCCGCCATTACAAATTTGATACACAAATTATTAAAAATATCTGCCCCAAGAATACAATTGCGCAAAAACGATTTTGTAAAAAGAAAATAATTAGTTTTAAAATAAAATTGGTTAGAAATGATCATGCACATATATATAAAAAAATATTTTCAATTAGTTGCAAGCAGGTGTTTTCTACGCGGCTATCAGTGATTTATGAATTCTTATAAGAATAAAGGGCGGCTTAGACGGTACAATTTAACGTACGTTAAATCTAAGAGAAAATAATATGAAATTCCATTCATATTTCAAAAAGGAAACTAAAAATCTTACCACAGATTTTTTCGCGTTTACACAATTGGTATACATAGGATTTTGGGCAGCTTGCAGAAAAATACATCCCTGATCTAATGATTCGTAATTCTTTTAAAAATTTTCAAAAACATAGAGCCATAAGACTGTCAAATTTTCATCCATAATTGCTCTCAATTTGTGCAGATTCATTACATATTTGGTTAAGATGATCCCACTGGTAATATTCTGCACAAAAATTTGACATGTCGTAAGACTTCTGTGAGCATGTAAACCACCCTTAAGAGAAATACGTTTTCCCCTTGTACGACGTGTAGATCTGACAATGCTAGTTAGTTGGGGAGATCTGACAACACAAATATAGTTGTTGAGTCTCTCGTGAATAAGGGTATAGAAAAAAGGTGAGCAACAGAGGGGACCTAGTAAAAAAAAGTAAAGAAAAATAAAAAAAGAAAATAATTACATTAAAAAAATAACAAAATTATTATATTGAAAGTCATTGTGTTTATTAATTGTTTCAGAAAAGGGGTTATTATATTGACGACTGATGTAAATATTTAATTGTACATGTAGGAATATTAAATTGGCTGCATTAGATTGCAAAGAAAAAAATAAATTCCTTTGCATTAAATTGCAGTGAAAGACATTAAATTGTCGACATTGACTTGTGATGATAACCTGTGGGAAAAGAAGGAGAAAAAAAGAGAAACCATGTGAGTGTGACATTTAATGGAGACTGTTAACAGCAGATACGTCCCTGGATGTTGCTTTAAATATTTTTTATATTTATTTGTTTGGCCTTGAACTTCAATTTTTGTTAACCTTGAAATTCTTTACATTTCTTTCTTTTAAAAATAGTCAAGCTGTAAATCGAACAAGCATGCGTACATACATACATAATGTTTGCATATAAACATACACACTTAATCTCTACGCAATCGTTTCTCAATCTCTTATACAATTAGTTTAACAAATTAAATGCATGTATTTATATATGTATGTACATTTGTGCATACACATTGTTTAACATACATATTAGTACTCTTGTTGAGAAATAATTTTGTGTGTATGTATGTATGTTTGTTTGTGCGCATATTTTGGTGGTTGATTTATGCTATTGGTTTTTTATTTTGTCATTCGACTTTAAACCTTTTAATAAAAAGCTTCATATTTGGAAACAAAGTTATTTTATTAAAGTTTTTATTTTTTCGCCCTTGCCTGCAAACAGTATTACAGACACAAACATTTGGTGACGTGGTCTATTTGGAGATCACTTTTATGTAAATATCATTTCGGATATTTAATTAAACACATAAATATCAATTCGGATATTTATGAATCAAAAAGATGTCGACCAGCAACCAGAAGAAATCTACCACCAAGGAGAAGGAAGAATGCATCAAGAATTTGTTGCCCTATAAATCTAGAGTTGCTGCATTATTCAAGCAGCTGGAAAATCTAAACCAATCATTGGCAACATCTCAAGTAAATGAGCTAGACGAGGCGGATCTGTCTGTTCGTATGGGCTTCATAGAGGATGTGAGGAAAAATTATGAAGAGACTCAAAGTGTCATAGAAATAAATGATAGCGGTGAGGTAACTTGCACGGACCGTATGAATTTTGTAGATCTATAGTTTGAGGTAAAAGCTAAGATGGTTCGTCAAATTGGTGTCGCTCGTAAGACAAGTTCTGGCCCTCAATCTTCAACATTTAGGCAATTCTCAATCGATGAGACGCCATCTTCTCAAACTTCGTGTCGCAAAACAAAGGACCTGAAATTCAGTTGCCTAAATTTTTTGGTTCTTATTCGGATTGGCCAAATTTCTTTACATTATTTACAACTGTTATACACGATAACAATGAGTTAAGCAGCCTTGCGAAGTTTCACTATTTAAGAGCCAGCTTAGGTGGAACTGCTCTGGACATAATTGCATCGTTGGAGCTTAACGAAACAAATTATGAAGAAGCATTAGTATTGTTGAAAAATCGTTTCGACAATAAGCTTTTAAATTTTCAAACACACATAAAAGGTATTTTTGCTCTTAATTGTGTTGAAAATGGCTTAGCTGCCGGCTTACGTCGATTAAGCGACAGCATAAATGCGCATTTGCGCGCTCTGAAGACAACTGGCAGTGAACAAAGCATTGCAGATGGGTTACTAATACATTTAGTAACAAAAAATTGGACCCAACGTCGCTAATAAAATGGGAAGAAAATCTACCAAACAACGAGTTGCCAACTTGGGCTTCTATGTCAACATTTTTAGAGCGAAGGTGCCGAATGGCAGAAAACATAGAAAATTCTGTGGTAAGTAAGACCATAAAGCAACCCGTCTTAAAAAAATCTATTTACCACAGTCGACATGTTCATGTTTCGGTCGCCACTCCAGCTAAGTTGTGTTCCTTTTGTGATTCTAAGGAGCATTTTATCACCAGTTGCTTGAGTTTTTTAAATTTGTCGCCCTCTCTTCGGTTTAAAGAAGCAAAAAGGTTGAAGTTGTGTCTAAATTGTTTAAAAAGAGGCCACATGCTCAAAAGATGTCCTTCAGGCGACTGCCGTCAGTGCGCTTTGAAATATCACACATTGCTCCATATTGAAAACGCTCATGCTCAGCCTGAATTGGCATCGGTAGAACCCAGCTCTTCTCAAGCAGTGCAGAGTTACCGCAAAAACGTCAGCTCCTGCCATGGGTGTTTTACTAGCAACAGCCATTATTGTGGTCAAAAATAAATTTGGTAATTTTGTACCTTGTCGCGCTATATTAGATTCTGCATCGCAGCTGAACCTTATCACAAGCCGTTTTGTTAACCATTTAAATTTGAAATGCAACAAGACTTTTGCGACTATTTCTGGTATAGGCGATGGAAATGTAACAATCGATAAGTCTGCTGATATAGTTATTAAGTCAACGAACGGAAAATATTCAACATCCTTAAAGTCTATGGTGGTTCCTAGTATAACCGATTATCAACCCAACATTAACATCGACACATCAGATTGGAAAATACCGCAAAATATACAGTTGGCAGATCCGTTATTTTACAAGTGTGGTCGCATCGATGTTTTAATTGAAGCTCAGTTGTTTTTTCATTTAATGTCAATCGGACAAATTAAATTAGCTAAAAGGCTACCTGTGGTACAAAAAACATTGCTAGGTTGGGTGATTGCTGGCGGTGGCCCTAGTCCGTGTCATTCGTGGTCCTTGGCTGTCAGTTCAAAAATTAAACAAGAGTACCAGTTGTGCTCAATAGTTAAAGGCTTTTGGGAAATCGAAAATAATTTCGGTAGCTGCGATACGTTCTCCGATGAGGAAATTTTTTGTGAAAATCATTTTGTAAAAAATACTGTTCGTCTTACTTCTGGTGCTTTTTCTGTTCGTCTACCTGCAATAGCAGAAGGAGGAACACATTTGCTTGGAAACTTATATCAGCATGCTCTACAGCGATTTAAAGGCTCGGAAAAAAAATTCAAAAGGTTTTCTGACATAAAGACTCAATATTCAGCATTTATGAGTGAGTATATTTCTTTAAATCACATGTCGTAAATTCGCCGCAGGTGAAGCAGAAACAATATTTTCTTCCGCATCATTGTGTACAAAAACTTGATAGTACAACAACAAAGTTAAGGGTCTTTTTTGATGGTTCTGCGAAAACAACAAGTGGCTTATCACTCAACGACGTATTGTATGCTGGTCCAACTATTCAGCCAAAGCTTTTTAACACACTTTTGCGATATCGGTTTTTTAAGGTAGCTCTGAGTGGTGACATTTGTAAAATGTACAGATGTGTACGAGTTTCTCATCCAGATGACTACCTGCAATGCATACTATGGAGAGAAAATGAAGACCAAGAGTTAAAAACATACAAATTGAATAATGTGACTTATGGTACAAAGCCTGCTACATTTTTGGCAATTCGTGCTATGTACCAGCTCGCAAATGAAGAAGAACTCTATTTCCCGTTGGCTGCAAAAATTGTGAAGCGTGACTTTTATGTAGACGACCTGATTTCTGGCGGTGACTCAGTTGAAGAGGTAGTGGCGATTAGGCAGCAAGTAAAGGCGATGCTAGAAAAAGGCAAGTTTATTTAAAAGAAAATGGTGCTCTAACGTTCCTGCAGTATTGGATGGCATACATTTAGATGAATGCGAACAATTTTTGAAATTTAGCAATAGAACTGATGTCACTAAAACGCTCGGACTTATTTGGGATCTAAAAAGTGACAACTTTATATTTTCATTTACCCCTTTTGAATACAGCAAGGTAATTAACAAACGTACAATACTATCATCAATTGCTCGTCTGTATGACCCACTGGGTTTAATTGGCCCAGTTATTATAAAGGCAAAAATTTTTATGCAACATTTATGGAAGCTTCAGTTACAGTGGGATGAAAGCCTCCCACAGGCATTGCATTCTTCATGGCTCGAATATACTTCCCAGTTTGACTCAATTCAGCATTTCAATTTTCCCCGCTGTGTATCAATGTCGAATTCAAAGATGCAAATTCATGCATTTTGTGATGCTAGCTTAGCGGCTTATGGCGCTTGTGTATACATAAGGTCAGAATCTAAAAATGTCGTGAAAACATCATTGCTGTGCTCTAAATCGAGAGTTTCCCCACTAAAAAGTTTGACTGTCCCAAAACTTGAGTTAGCTGCAGCGTGTCTTTTAGCAGAGCTTGTGGACGTGGTCGTTAAAACGCTGTCGTATAATTGCGATGTGCACTGCTGGTCCGATTCAATGGTCGTACTTTCGTGGCTTCAAAAACAGCCTTCAAATTTTAACGTTTTCGTGTCGAACAGAGTGTCTCGTATACAAACACTAACAAGTAAAATGACGTGGCATTTCGTTCCAACAAATTTGAATCCAGCAGACATACTTTCAAGAGGTACATCGCCCAAAGAGCTGCTTCACTCTACATAATGGAAAAATGGGCCAAGTTTCTTAAATCACGGACCTTCAAAGTGGCCTGCAAATACAACATTTTTAGCCGAATTACCTGAGCGACGTCGAAATGTATTGGTAACGGTTTCACTATTAGACTTGTCGATGCAATGTAAGTATCACAATTCTTTTACTAAAATGCAACGAATATTTGCGTACGTTTTTAAATTTTTATATCCTACATTGAGAAACCAAAGTGCAACTTTAACACCAATTGACGTCAAAAATGGAACAAATCTTTTAATAAAAAATATACAGCTAGTTCATTTTGCAGCAGAGTATAAGGCCCTAAAGGACAATCAACAAATTTCGTCTTCCATCAAGCTTCTATCACTGGTGCCTATAATTGACTCATTTGGATTAATTCGTGTAGGCGGTCGTCTTCAGCATTCAACTCTTAATTTTGATGCCCAGCACCCTATTATTTTGCCCAAACATCATCCCTTCACGTCGTCCCTGATAATACATTTTCATGAAAAATTATTTCATGCTGGCCCTCAATTTTTGTTGGCTTTAATTCGGCAGCAGTATTGGCCCATTGGAGGTCGTAAACTGGTAAGCACTGTAATATCAAAATGTCTGCGGTGTTTTAGAACGAAGCCAAAACTATATCAACATGTAATGGGTAACTTGCCCGCCGATCGGGTAACGCCAAATAAGGCCTTTCACACTACTGGAGTGGATTTTTATGGCCCTTTTTACTACAAGTTTGAAGTAAGAAATCGTCCTGCCGTCAAATGCTATGTATGTATTTTTATATGTTTTTCAACAAAAGCTACACACTTGGAGGTAGTTCAAGATTTATCAACACCGTCGTTTTTGTCTGCCCTCCATCGATTTGTCGCCATCCGAGGCAAACCCAAAACAATTTGGTCAGACAACGCGACGAATTTTGTAGGCGCTAAAAAAGAGCTAGCAGATTTAAGGCAGATGTTTTGCAGCCAGTCTCATCAAAAACTACTACGTCAGCAGTGCCTTAAAGACGGAATAGAATGGAAATTTATTCCACCAAGGTCGCTGCATTTTGGCGGATTGTGGGAGGCTGCCGTTAAGTCAGCCAAGTATCATTTTTATCGTACCGTCGGTCTCAACAAGCTAACTTTTGATGAGCTACGCACTTTAGTATGCCAAATTTCTGCAATTTTAAATTCACGGCCCTTGTCTCCGATTTCCGAGAATCCTAATGACCTCGATATCTTAACGCCTGCGCATTTCTTAGTAGGTGGTCCTTTAGTCACCATAGTTGAGCCCAGTTACACCGAAATAGACATTAGCCGCCTCAGTAGATGGCAAAGAGTTTCCCAAATACAGCAAATTTTTTGGAAAAAATGAAGCAACTCGTATATATCTCTCCTGCAAGAGCGCATAAAATGGTGTGAAAAAGGTAAAGAAATAGCTTGTGGTGCAATGGTGCTTATAAAGGATGAAAATCAACCACCTTTAAAATGGCAAATAGGCCGTATATCTGACGTTATTTTTGGCGATGATGGTGTAGTGCAGTTACTAAACTTGCTGTTCTGCCCATATAAATTTCTGTTGAAGGCCCCAACCTTTCAACGGGGGGAGGATGTTAACAGCAGAAACGTCACTGGATTTTGCTTTAAATATTTTTTTTATATTTAATTGTTTAGCCTTGAAATTCAATTTTTGTTAACCTTAAAAATCTTTACATTTCTTTCTTTTAAAAATAGTCAAACTGTAAATCGAACAAGCATGCGTACATACATACATAATGTTTGCATATAAACATACACACTTAATCTCTACGCAATCGTTTCTCAATCTCTTATACAATTAGTTTAACAAAGAGATTACTATTTAAATTAAATGCATGTATTTATACATGTATGTACATTTGTGCATACACATTGTGTAACATACATATTAGTACTCTTGTTGAATAATAATTTTGTGTGCATGTATGTATGTTTGCTTGTGCGCATATTTTAGTGGTTGATTTATGTTATTGGTTTTTTATTTTGTCATTCGACTTTAAACCTTTTAATAAAAAGCTTCATATTTGGAAGCAAAGTTATTTTATTAAAGTTTTTGTTTTTTCGTCCTTGCCTGCAAAAAGTATTGCAGACACAAACAGAGACATTAAATTGTTTTGCATTTAGTTGCAGATTAGGAGATACAAAAGACATTAAATTGTCGGACGAAAGGTATGCAACTGCATTACGTTTAATTATAAGTACTGTAATGTTATGAAAAACATTGGAGAGATGTTATAGATAAGGCACTTCTGCGCACAGAGTGGGAAAAATGGTACCATTCGTTTTCCATATATCTGGACGCAGAGAAATTAAGGGACACTGCGAAGAAAAGGAATGAACTACTTTATTTGGGCGGTACACATCTCCAAGAGGTTGAATACAGTATTCCCAGGGCACTTGTGGGGTCCGAGGATACAGATAAAGGTGTAGATGCATTCAAAAATTTGGTTGGAAAGCTCAACGAATATTTTGCACCTTTTTCGTTAGCTAAAGCCTGAAGTAGGCGATTGTTTTAGCAAATTCCTTGTACGGCTACAAAACCAGACCGCAAAATGCCAATTCGGCGAAACAAAAGATGAGACATTATGAATAAATCTAAAAGACAAGCTTATTGATAATTGGGCACTAATTGATTTATAGAAACGGCTCACATCCATAAGCAGGTAAATAACTAGTCAGAGGCTATGAAATGTCCCAATGTATCCATCGAAGAATAAACATTATCAATGTGGCAGATGTGTTCGTCGAGGTCATGAAGGTCCAAGTGGTAACTGTCCTGCTAAAAATTAAAAAAGGAACAAATGTGGGCTTGTTGGCCATTTTGCTCGATAGCCGAAAGGTTCAAAACGCAAGCAGCCAGGTTCTGGTTACACAGATGGGAAAAATCGGAAATATTAAAACGTTCAATGCAACGAACACAATTGTTTCCAGATAGCAGACAAGTTAAGCAAGCACATAGACGAAATGATAGAGTGCTATATAGGTGGCCGGACGATTGCCATTCTGATTTATTATGGGTCACATTATACCCTGTTGAGTGAGGAGGATTGGGAGTGCCTCCGTAAGGATGATGCCATTATTTGGAATATACGAGGTAAATCTGAGAATCAGTTTCGTGCGTATGCGGGAAACAATTTACTCCAGGTGAAAGTTGCTTTCGAAATGATAATAGGCCCTGATTTAGTTTCAAACTTGATTTCTTCGTTCTATGTAATTGAGAATGGGCGTTTTGAAACTAGGACGTGGAGAAAATCAAATTGAGAACTGCGGTGTCTTTCCAAAAATTAGAGGCAATAAATTTTCACTGACAGTTGACAAGTCTGTAAAACCTGTCCAACAGCCAATGCGGAGAGTAGTAATGAAAAAAATACAATAAAGAATAAAAGGTCGAAAGGAACAGGGTATCATAGAATCCGTGATAGGACCTAGCCCCTGGATATCCCTGGTAATAATTGTATTTAAAGATAACGGAGATATCCGATTATGCACCGATATGGGACGTGCGAATATGGCCATATTACGGAAAAATTATACGCTACCAACGTTAAATTTTCTTTATGACCAAGCTACAGGGTGCTAAATACTTTTCTAGGTTAGGTCTAAAAAATGCATACCACCAGTTGGAGCTACAAGAAGATAGTCGAGAGATTACCACCTTCATCAGTCAAAAGGGTTATTAAGATATAAAAGGTTATTAATTGGTGTGAACTCTGCACCAGAAATCATCCATAGAAATCTAGAAACCATTTTGGCACCGTAAACTATTGGACGTTATAATCGTGTTTGAAAGACAGAGTCTGAACACGACAAATATCTTAAAGAGTTGTTGGCTGTTCTAGAAAAGGCGAATGTTGTGCTGAACAGAGAAAAAAAGGTTCGGAAAACAGAGAAGCTACTATTTTTAGGCCACATTCTATTTGAAAAAAGCATAAATCTAGATCCCGAAAAAGTCGACTCCATTATTAAATTTTGTGCACCAAACAGCAAGGAGGAGCTAAAGAGTGTCCTAGGATTAGTCACCTATCTAGGAAAATTCATACCGGATCTGGCTGACCTTACGAATACGCTTAGGTATTTAACAAAAAAATATATCAGTCCGACTGGGGTCGGTGGGAAGTTGAGGCTTTTGTAAAACCGAAAAAGCAACTGGCCAGAATTCCAACATTATCATACTTCGACCTAAAAAGGCGTACTCGCTTAATAGCTAACACGAGTCCAGTAGCTCTCACAGCGGTCTTGCTGCAATTTAGCAACAACTCCCACAAGTAATATCGTTCGCGAGCAAAAGTTTGTCCGAGACTGAACATAGATATTCACAAATAGGAAAAAAAAGGAAAGTCTTGTTCGAACGCTCGAATGGTTCTACTATTATTTGCCGGACATCAAGCTTGAATTAGTAATGGACCAAAAGCCTTTGGAAACAATTTTCAAACCTACATCAAAGCCACCTGCTCGAATCGAGCGATGGGTGTTACGTCTTCAATCATTCAGATGTAAATTTATTTATCAGTCTGGTAAACACAACATGGTCGATTCGGATTATGCAAAATCAAATACAAATACGTCTTTCGATCAACAAACTGAAAGCAGTTTATGCTCGATAATCGAAGAAGCTGTCCCGCAAGCAGTTTCAATTCTTGAGATCGTGGAGAAAAACCGGTCCGATCTTAAACTAATGGAAGCGGTTGAATGCATAAAAAATAATTCATGACCATTAACTGCATCCAATAGATATTTCCCATTTCGATTTGAACTCTGTACGTCTGGAAATATTCTTCTACGAGGTACCAAAATCGTAATACCCGGTTTGCTAAGAATAAGAGTTTTAGCGTTGGCACATGAAGGTCATCAAGGCGAGACGGTGATGAAACGGCGGGTACGATCAAAAGTATGGTGGCCACGTATTGATCGAGGTGTTGAGAAACATTTTAAAAACTGCCGTGAATGTTTGTTAGTGTCAATGCCGTCCCAACCGGCACCGATGGCTCGACGCGATTTATCAAAAGTACCATGGTTGTGCCCAGCAACGTATCTGCTAGGACCGTTACCTAACAATGATTTCATATTTGTGATCATGGACTATTATTCGAGGTACCAAGAGGTACAATTTCTAAAGAAAATAACATTAAGAGAAATAGTCGATTTTTTGGATGAGGTGTTCTCTCGACTTTGTTACTCCAGGTCATTCACAACAAATAATGGCCGTCAAATTGTCAGTGACGAGGTTAGGAGATATTGTGCAAACAAAAATATCGAAATAATGACCTTTCTACCGTACTGGCCGCGGGCGAATGGCAAAGTAGAGAACTTGAATCGGTTAGTCGTCAAGCGCCTAAGGATAGCTCAAAAAAATGGAGCAGACTATAAAAAACAAATCCAAAAGTTACTGCTTATGTACAATGTCACCCCTCATGGAACGACTGGGAAAGCTCTAACGGAACTGCTGTTCAATCGCGTGATTCGAGACATTTTAGATGCGGACGCTAGAGACTTGGATGATATCAATAAAGAAAAAGAAGAGAAAAGGCGAATAAGGATCGCGGGGCAAAACAAAGTGAGATTCAAGTTGGAGACAAAGTGTTGATGCAAAATGTAATTATCCTTAATAAGTTGATACCGACGTTTGGTCAAGAAGCGTGTGATGTTGTTGAGCGGCAGGGAAACGATATCACGATTTGCGCAACGTTGGACACCTGAAGAAATTGCCTACAACGTCGGAACGGGGCGATATTAATTCTTGTGCAGATCGTGTGGAGAAACAAATTGACTAGGTGCAACTTACCCCAAGGCCAGCGCTGAAGCTGAAAAACATTGGAGGTATGTGGAGATCTGACAATGCTAGTTAGTTGGGTAGATCTGGCAACACAGATATAGTTGTTGAGTTTCTCGCGAAAAAAGGGTTTTGAAAAATAAGTAAACGACAGAGGAGTCCTAGTAAAATAAGTAAAGAAAAATAAAAAAATTATTATATTGAAAATGTTTGTGTTTATTAATTGTGTCTAAAAAGGGGTTATTAGGAACGATATTAAGATTAAGATGGAAAAATGCTCTGCCGACGTTTTATCTCAACTTATATCAAAGTTTAGCGCATTTGTCGACTCTGTGTAATAATAAGTGGCTGCACCGGTACAAAAACAAGAACTTAATGTAATTTGTTTTTGCAGAAGAACACGTTGATGCCAAAAACATCTGGTTTAGGCCTGGCACCCTGTTCGAAATTGTGAAAATTGTCGAGCAAAATTAATTACTTCATGTGGAAAATTGGACAATCAAAATGTGTCTATCTCGCGATTTGGGAAAATTTAACGTTTTAGAAATGTAAGCAAAATACATATTACAGCTGTTTGAAAAATTCCGCATGAAATAATGCCTCTTTGCTTTATTTCACTGCTTTGATAAAATGTTGCCAGATACATTTCATATGTTTTCCTGCAGAAAAAACAGAGTATTACTTCTGCAACGTTTTTTCATAACTTTTTTTATGTATGACAGCATTTCGCATGAAAAACTGAACAGAGTACCACGCTTGAGCAAAAGAGTTCAATTTATATTTCTATCATCATTTGGTACTTTAAATAAAGTTTCACCAGTTGGCTTTTTTCAGCAATACCTGTTATTATATTTTTTGCTCTTTTTTGGGGGGGTTGGTTTGGAGTGCAATGTGGTTTCTTTTTTTTTACATTAAAAAATTGTAGGCACATCTTTTTTTTAATGTTTTATTTGAGAGTAGACGAGTTCAACGTGTTTTTCTCTTTCATAACAAACTGCAATAAAAACTCATTAATTTAATTTTAATACGAAAGAGAAGAATTAAAATTCTGCAAATGATAAAATAAATTTAGATGCTATCACTTTTAATAATTTGAAATAAAAGGGATACACATTTAACTATTTAGAGAAACTTTTTATAACACGAAAACTATTCCGCGTGCATATATATGTATGTACGTTTCGCTTTATGTACTCAATAGAGAATCAAAATGTGGATCAACCGTGGTATAGCATGTCATTACAAATTTTTTACTTTAGTCGTTTTTCTTTGAATGTATTTAGGTCTGCCTTTTTGACACTTTTAGTCTAGCCAAAAACAATGAATTTGCTTTGAACACACCTTAATAAATAAGCCTTAATATAAATATACTTTGATATGAATAATATTCAATTTGATTTGAATAATATAAAGCTAGGTATAAAAATATTTAAATAAATTTCTTTTCTACAAAAATAATGTCTCCTCGTTAAAATGACGCGTCTATTAAATGTTTTTCTAACCCAGTAATAATTCTATTCGTTATTTCCAAGCATGAAACACAAGTTTTGAAGAGTGTAACAGCTTCTTTTTCATAGCTGAAAGATAAGTTTCAAGACAAATAAATTATCAGGCGGCAGCGTAGGCGAATTCATTAATTTTTGCTCAAATCATTACTGTCAAAGTCCACATATGTAAACAAGGTAAATCAATTTACCAGGTGGCAACGTAGGCGAATTCAGCATTTTTTGCTGGTATACACGACTGTCAAACTCCATATATAAAAAAATATGTGTTCATTTTTTAATTGAACATTTTTATAAATACTAATTTCGCCAATAAGATTGCAAGTTTTTTACTTTAGAGAATTTTTTCTTATATTGTGTTATTTTTGACATACACAGTTAAAACAGGCGAATTAATAATAGGTAGCGGCTACCGCTACAAAAACAATGAAATGTAACTTTATTGTTGCAGAGTACCACGTTGTTGCCAAAAACATCTGACTAAACAAGGCAAGCCGCATTCAATTTCTGTTATCATTTGGTACTTTAAATAAAGTTGTAACAGTTGGTTTCTATTAGCAATACCTCATATTATATTTTATTTTTGCTTTTCAAATTTTATTTTATAAAATTTAATTTTTTTCAATTTATTTGAAAACGTGTTCTTTTAAAAGTGATTTTAAAATTTTGACAACGCTAAACATAAATATAAATCAGCTGGGCTATTACCTGTTAATGAATTCAATTTGATTTAAAAGAAAATTTCATGTTTTTTATTGTCGAGGAGAAGATAAAAACTTTGTAGGGAATTTTTGTATATTTTGGCAAAATTTTTTTAGAGTTGCATGGAAAGTACATTTGCCTATGCGTGTGAGCACGTTTTTTTTTTTTGGAGTAGATGATTGCAATGTGGTTGTCTTTTTACATAAAAAATGTAAACATTTAGACATGTAACATATTTTTATCTTTACTTATGGTATGTTTAGACAGTGATGTTTTAATTTTATTTTCTAGAAACTTGTGTAAGAGCTATTTTACACCACGGCATTTTGCATGAAATTAGTTTCATGGAATTATTGTTGCAAGACGTGTAGAGACGTGTTTTGTTGTTTGTGTATTATTTAAACTCTAATATAACTATTCTAAGCTAGAGATAAGACAAACATCATAAATACAACTATTGTAACGATAAGACAAACATCATAAATACAACTATTGTAACGATAAGAAACATATTCTTTCTTTTCTAACTTAATACAAATAACTCAAAACATGTTTTACTGATAAAAAAGGTACTAGTAACCTAAACAAAGAAAAACATATTTTGAGCTAGGACAAAGAAACATTAAACATAATTATTAATTTAAATAGATGCTAAGAAAAATAGGATAGATAGTCTTCAAAATATATTTAACAAAGAAACGCACATTTTTGGTGCAGAAAATAGAAAATATATTTTTTTACTCATTTCCTATAATTGGAAATTAACTGGGGCATAAGCCGGTCTAAACTATTGACCACAGCCAAATATTCTTGACATTCAAGATATTTAAATAAAAATTCCACGGCTTTGAAGAAAAGCAGACCAATCTCTGAAAAAGTGAGAAATTACCACGCTGGACCAACGTCAGAAACGGCAGAAAATATTCAATTCCCTACGATCTATAGGAAAAGACAACGACACAATGAATCAAGATATCGCAGCTTTACGAGCACAAATAGAGGTACTCACACAAACTCTACAGAATACTCAATTGAAGGTAAATACACTGGAGGCGGAACGATCTCCCCATACAATCACTACGCAGGAACAACATAGTGACTTCACACCAAATATAAAGGATGCAACTGAGATAAATTTAAAAACATTCGAAGCTATACCGTGCTTCAGTGGGGATAAAAAACAATATAGATCCTGGCGGAAAAGGGTATGGACATTTATGGAAAATATCAAACAATTTTCCAACCACCCAAATTACTACACAGCATTCACGATACTGCATTCAAAAATTGTTGGAGAAGCAGCAGACATCTTCATCAACCACAACACCAAGATGAACGTTTATTCTTTAATTAACAGGCTTGACTACACTTACGCAGATCAACGACCATTATACGTACTTCTCGAGGAAATGAAGAAACATAAACAGGGAAGACAAACACTCTCAGAATTCCACAGCAAAATCAGCAAAGCACTGAACCTCGCACTTTCGAAAATAGAGATGTCAGGTGATAAGGGATCTGCATCCATGGCGGAATATGCAAATCAGGAAGCAGTCCGTTCATTCATCACAGGACTCAACAGTAAATACACAAGCGGTACATTATATAGCCATCATCCAAAGGACCTAGAAACTGCATTTGCAATCGCAAGCACCATATACCATGACAACGCAAATATGCAGTTCGACACACTGGCTACAACACAATTATACAACCAAAAACCAAACTTCGGACCACAACGATACGAAGATAGAAGAAGGTACAATCCCAATGTACAAGCTCAATTTAATCATCAACCACGGCAGGAACCCATGGAAGTGGATAGTTCGCAACAATTTAGACGTTCAACACAATATTCTCCACAGCAGCAATACAACCCACTCAGAAGGGAGCAACAACCAACAAAAAGGGATAGAATGCCTTCATCAAAAAATTATAATCCGAAAAAAGTTCAACGAGTAAACCAGACGAGAGATGAAGATATACAATCACTTGCACCACACACCGAAGATACTTACGAAACCGGCAGCGCTTTTTTAGGCGAATAAACGGATTGCCATGTCTACAGAGGCACTGCCAAACAACAAGTAAATCCGTTAATATATAAATCGACACAGGTGCGACAAACAATTATATTAGTTCTAAGTGCAACATAGGAAAATCTATTCCAATAAAACCAGTTAAGGTAAAAACGCTTCACTCTTTAACGAAAGCAAAAAAAAATATTACACTATTAGGCCAAAATTTAGTATTTTTTGAAACTGAAGCCTTAGAAGAGTTCGATATGCTTCTCGGGAAACATGGTCTCAGAGCCATAAAAGCAGAAATTAACTTATTTGAGTATAAAATCACGTTTAAATTTAAAAGAAAAGAAGAAATTAGCGAACAAAAAGTGAATTACGCAGTCAATAATGACAAATATAAAAATGAAATTAAAAATATAATGAGAATAAATGACGAAACCAACGAAATTCTGCCCTTTACAACCACTGAACAAGCTACAATTAGGACAAAATCAGAAGATCCTATTTGGGTGAAACAGTACCCGTATATAATAGCAGACAATGAATTTATAAATAAAGAAATTCAAACATTATTAGACAACCAAATAGTAAAATCTAGCAAAAGCCCATACAACTCTCCAGTATGGACCGTTGCGAAAAAAGGCACAGATGAGGAAGGGAAACCAAAAAAACGTATGGTAATAGATTTTCAAAAGCTTAATGCGCAGACTATAACCGACAGGTACCCTATCCCAGATGTAGCAATGACTATTCAAAATTTAGGAAAAGCAAAAGTCTTTACAACACTAGACTTAGAGTCAGGATTTCACCAAATCTTGATAAAAAATCAGACAGAGAAAAGAATGCATTCAGTGTGAATGGAGCAAAATACGAATTTTTTAGAATGCCATTCGGCTTAAAGAACGCACCTTCTATATTTCAGCGATGTATAGATGATATTCTGCGCCCATATATTTGTAAGTTCGCTTACGTTTATATCGACGACGTGCTTATATATTCTTCTTCGCCTGAAGAACACATGGAGCACATTCGAATAATAATAAACGCATTACATAATGCAAATATGAAAATTTCTGACGAGAAATCACATTTTTTCCAAGACTCAGTAGAATATCTTGGTCACGTAATCAAACACAATAAAATAACTGTAGATCCTAGTAAGATCCAAACAATAAAGGATTACCCAATACCTAAAAATTTAAAAGAATTAAGGTCATTTTTAGGACTAGCTAGTTATTATAGGAAATTTGTACAAAACTTCGCTTTAATACTAAAACCCCTTACTACATTCTTATGCGGAGACAATGGCGGTGTAAACAAAAAGCAAAACACAAAAGTATTAATTAATCTAGATAAACCAGCACTCGAAGCGATAGAGAAAATTAAAGATATGTTACAAGCACAAGTCGAATTATTTCAACCAGATTTTAACAAGCCCTTCGAACTAACAACTGATGCAAGCAACTTTGCAATAGGAGCTGTACTTTCTCAGAATAAGAAACCTATTTCATTTATATCTAGAACCCTTAACCAAACCGAACAAAACTATAGCACAAACGAAAAAGAGCTTCTTGCGATCGTTTGGTCACTTCAAAAATTAAGAAATTACCTTTACGGTATAGCAGACTTAACCATTTACACGGACCACCAGTCACTCATTTATTCTATATCTGATAGAAATCCCAACACAAAATTGAAACGATGGAAAAATTTCATCGAAGAATATGGCGCTAAATTAGTATATAAACCAGGAAATCAAAACGTCGTCGCCGACGCATTGTCACGTCAATAGATTAATAATACTTCGAGTTGTTCACAACATTCAGCACAAAGTTCGCCAATCGAAAAATTGAAACGCGTGAAACAACCATTAAATGCATTTAAGAATCAAATAATTATTCACTATAACACAGATAACTTAGTGCAAATATGTTCACAAAATATTTTCTCATATGCACGACACACACTTTTCTATTCAACCAAGGACGAATTATTAGACAGATTAGAACAAATAAAAAACCCAAAAGTAACAAATGCTATAAAAATAGAGGAAGAAACTCTATTCCACGTCGAAGATAATATCATTTCTTCTTTTCCAAATGTAAAAATTGTAGTAGCTCAGAAAATGACAGAAGATATAGAAAACATAGATGGACAAAAAGAAATCGTAGTACTAGCACATAGACGAGCACACAGAAATTACAAAAATAACGCTCAAGAAATACAGACAACGTATCTTTGGCCAACCATTCGCACCATGTGTAAAAAAGAAGCACAAGACTGTGAAATCTGTCTTACAAACAATTACGAAAGAAGACCAAATAAACAACCAATCGGAGCAACACCGATTCCAAATCACGTGGGAGAACACATACACTTAGATTTATTTTATATGAACGGAAACACATACACCACCACAACTGATAAGTACTCATACGAGAAATTCCAAATAAGAAAAACATACACAAATACATCGAAGAAATACTATCGCAAATCTATCCAAAAGCTAGATTCATAATGACTGACAACGAAGCAGCATTATCAAGTATATGCGTAAAACGATTTATGAAAAACTACATATTGAGCACACGCTAATAACGCCAACATACCATTCAACAACAAACGGTCAAGTGGAACGCACTCATAGCACGCTGATCGAACTCACTAGAGTCCTAGCTCAAGAAAACAATTCTTCACCAGGAGACGAAATCTTTAATGCCGTTCGACAATACAACAAAACAATACACTCAGTCATTGAAGAGAAACCCGAGGACGTGTTTTTTAACCGGGGAGCACATCCTGATATTAAAGAAAAAAACGAAATAAACCAACAGAAAATACTTCTATATCACAACAAAAATCGTAAGAACATCACATACCAAGCAGGGGCGTTATATACTCCAAAACGCACCGACGCAATAAAAACGTAAGGAAATACTCAAAACACATTGTTAAGGAAGATAAAGGTAACACAATAATTACAAACAAACATATTGTTATACATAAGGATAATATACGAGTACAAACATGCAAAGAATAATAATATTATTATATATATCCGTCGTATTCGGTAACAGACTAATAGACTTAAAAGACAAAAAATATATAATGATAGAGACTGACCCTGTATACGTTTTTCAGGACACAGCGTTCTTATACCATATGACAAACCTTTCTAGAATCTTGACACCCTACGAAAATATGGTACGATTTGCATATAATTTAGAACAAAACTCTGCAGAATATTTGTTGATAACTAAAATAGAAAATCTGAAGTCACAACTACTTCCTAGAATCTCCAGAACTAAACGTTCACTTAATTTTCTAGGATCAGCCCTCAAACTTATTACAGGAACACCTGACCACGATGACCTAATCGAAATCAAGACAGGATTGAATATGCTAATAGAAAATAATAATAAACAAAAGAAAATAAACTTTGAATTTGAAAAACTATTAGAAAGAATTAGCCCCGAATCTATTTCAGAACATTTAATACTTACCGAAGTATACAACGAACTACATTCTATCGCTACAATGATTAATTTCGCAAAAGACGGAAACTTTTATTCCGGAACTTTAAATTTAAAAGATATTCAACAAATAGTGTCCAATGAAGCGTTAGATCTACCTATAATAAATATATTAGAATATGCCGATATTAATGTTTTTTATTTTCATCACACAATTGTAAACACCTATAAATACCCATTATTAAAAACGAAATGTAAGCTATTTAATTTGTATCCACTAGCATTTAAGCACGGAAAACTATTACTAGACTCTAGAATAGCAAAATGCAATAATAAATTTACAAGTATCGAAAAATGTAAAAATTATCTCGGAAACTTTATATGCAAAATTAAGAAACCGGACAACTGTACTATTAATGTATTAGAAAACAGGCCAGCCAAATGCGAAGTAATACATGAAAATAACGCACCGCTACAAGTACTCGAAAGTGGAAACATCATTACAGATTACGAACACACCTGGAATAACGTAAAAATAAATGGACCTAAACTAATACAATTCAATTACTCAACAAATCTAGATGGAAAACAATACTACAACCACCAACAAGCACTCAAAGATGCCATACATAACCTATACGACGAACAATTACAAATAATGCGCGTCGTAGAATCTAATGGTAATTACAAATTTAACAATATCCAAGAAATATTAACCTTCTTGATACCCATCGAAGAACATCCAGTCAAATACACATTTTATTTCGTATTGGGACTATGTACATTAGCATTACTAACTTATGGTATGATTAAATTCTGCGAATGCTACAGGATAAAGAAAACAGAAACACAAAGGAAAAAAATCGACGAATTATATGAAATAGAACTTCTCAAGCTCCGACAGAGACAATATACAGTTTAAAACGAGGACGTTTTTTTTAAGAAGGAGGAGAGTTAACATCTCTTATTTTAAGATAGTAATAACAAATCCATAAATTCAAATATAACTAAGATAGTAATAAAAGATGATAAATCCATAAGCTCTTATATAACTATTCTAAGCTAGAGATAAGACAAACATCATAAATACAACTATTGTAACGACAAGACAAACATCATAAATACAACTATTGTAACGGTAAGACAAACATCATAAATACAACTCTTGTAACGATAAGAAACACATTCTTTCTTTTCTAACTTAATACAAATAACACAAAACATGTTTTACTGATAAAAAAAGGTACTAGTTACCTAAACAAAGAAAAACATATTTTGAGTTAGGACAAAGAAACATTAAACATAATTATTAATATAAATAGATGCTAAGAAAAATAGGATAGATAGTCTTAAGAATATATTTAATAAAGAAACGCACATTTTTGGTGCAGAAAAAAGAAAATATATTTTTTTACTCATTTCCTATAATTGGAAATTAACTCGTGCAATAATGGTAATTTTACAATCAATGTGTATATCATATAAATAAATGGCGCAATATTTAAAAAAAATCAAAGCCCTTTTGATGGTTATTGCGCAAAAAGAAGTATTTCATACCCTTATAAGTTATTTTTAAATTTTAAAGTTACTAAGTGTAAAATTGTACTTTTTGTTTATTTTTCGAAAATATCATTTGCTAATTTGACTAAAGGTGTGTTTACATTATGTGTACAAGTCATATGTAATGTCAAAATTGCTATCCATGTGTAATTTCGTACGTATGTCAAAATCAGTGTTTAACATACGGTTTATAATTTTCATGTTCAAACTTGCATATGTTACATACATATGATATAACCTCCTGAATTTTTTAGTGATAACTATTTAGAACCTCACGATTAAGTTTAATTACAAGGCTGTCTTTCCTTATCAAAATTGCTAAAATATATATTAAGGATCTGCACTTAGGTAATTGGCTAAGTTCGTTGAAAAGAACATGAGCTCAAAACTACATGTTCTCAGGTACTAGGCGTAGTTCGTATAAAGCACATCTTACCAATGTATTTTCACATTTGAAATTGTTAATTGCCTCAATAAAGCAATTAACATACAATTCTTGTTCATTGTTCAATAATAACTACGCAAGTGTTATTGGTAAGTTGCAAAAAAAGAAAAATATTTTAATAATTTCCATTGAAGAAAGAATTGTGGTAAACAATTTGATTTTTTTATGTTTTTTGAAGTTTTCACTACCTGAAAGAAGCACACACACCTTTATATAAAAAAAAAACATTAGACCCAAGAAAATTTAAACTTCTGAAAAACCAACATATGATTATTAAAAACCAATAAAATCTTATTACATCCAAAAAAAGCTTCTTTCTATTTTTTTAATATTTACATGTAAAATTTAAATTTTTTTTCTTTCCTTTACATATATACAAAATAATTGTTAAATACCCGTCGCACAAAAAAAAGTGATCATAATTTTTTAAGTACACTTCCACCAAGAACAATGAAATAATTAAAAGGAGGTAATAAGGGCAATAATTCAGATTTTATTTTTTACTATATACTTTAGGGTTGATTTTGGCTTACGTGGTTTACGTATTCGTGGAAAAGCCAATATAATACTGTTTAGCTGATTATAACAAGTTAAAATAATTTTTTAAGAAATTTAGTAGTAATTTGAAAAGTAAAAGTTAGCATCACTAAAAGCATCTGTTGTCATAAGGTTTTACATATCAAATAGAGCGTGCTCTTAATAAAAAACTAACACATGTTATAATAAATAGGAAAATAACATATGTTATGTTTCAAGAGGTTTACACTATGTGTATTTAGTTACATATGGAAAATCTGACATTCCATATGACCCTTACACATAATGTAAACACACCTTTGATATTATTATTCATGTGTACAGTTTTTGTTTTATTTTAAAAATATTGTAGGAACAACTGTACCATATTTTATATAAAAATATTGAGCAACATAATTAGTAGAGTAGAGCCAAGCGACAACAATACAAGTAATAATGTTCTCAATAAAATCATAGAAAGAAATGTAACAATATTACCATAAAATAAAAAAACAACAAATTTTTACATATAATAATAAGTTTTTAGTCGTTTTTAAATAAAATAGATGCTTCAAAATTTAATATACTTTTAAATTTAACTTTTCTAGAAACATTTTTTTTAATTTTCAAATGTAGGATAAATATTTACTCTTGTTATACGCACATGATCAAAATAATCATCCATCATTATGTTGGTATTTGTGAAAATGTATTAGTATATGTTCCACAGACGATGCTGGCTAAAAAATCAAAAAATTTTGGTTTTTGGCAGGCTCAATGTTACCCTTTGATTTGCATATTGTGTTTGTTTCTAAGCACGTATGGACAAGTTTTTCATTTTAAGCCAAATTTCAGTTGTCCGATTGTCAAAAATGTCGGAAGTAAAAAGAAATCTTAGAATTTATCGAAGTTAACCAGTCATTGCATGTCATTTAACAGATCAACGATGTGCAATACTACAAACAAAAAACAACCTCCGGCGGAAAACTTTATGATTTGATAAAAAAATAAATTTTAAAAAAGACTTTAAAAGAAAAAAAATTTTATCACTCTTTCATTAACTTTTTTCCACGGGTTTTGATTTTCTTTCTCTGCTTTAAAAATAATAGCTGTTTGTTTGTCCCTTCGTTTTTTTTTGTTTTTTTTTTTTGCTAGTGCTACTTTAGCAATTTTGAAAGCGGCACAGGTCATCCAGCATGTGTACATCATTCATTCAATTTATAATTGGATTTATAGAAATTATATATAACATATTTTTTTCATCCCACTGTCTCTTTTCTTCTATCGGTTTAACTATTTGACATTAGGTCTGTTCAATAACTTTACTTGCAAAAACTAGCACCGAGAGAGTAAAACAGAAATTTTCAAATTTATTCCTTCAAATCCAAAAAGGTAAGCGAATGCTTTACTACCAAAAATTAGCACAGAAAATTTTTGTGGCTTTAGGAATGATATGTAAGACTTAAAACTGTATGGTATAACCATTAAATAGTTAAATTTTAAAGGTTAATATACTGGAGGAAAAAAAAAGTAATAAAACAATAGATCAATATAAGACATAAAACTGATGTCAACCATAAGGAAAACTTATAAATAATACTCTTAGTACCCAAGTAGCAAAAATATGTACATCAAATATTTAACATTTTTGTAATTACTAGATGACTTTTAAAAGCATTTATGATGTTCAAATGCATCATATACTTAATTTTTTGTTTATTTTTATTTGAAATAAACATTCTTATTGTCAGTAAGAAAAAATATTACCATTAAAAATGTGTATAAGTATTTTATAATTGCAAATAAAAATTATACTATTCGTATTACAATTGTACCGAGAAAAAGTACATTACATTGAATGTTTCATCTCTGGCTTGTTTACTTTTAATTCTTATAAAAACAAAAACACCTGCAAAGCTGGCAGATATTGAACCAAATTGCTGTATTAAATTTTTTTCTGTATACTCCCCTAGCTAAATCAAAGAAAAGAAAAAATAACAACAACAATATAATGTTTTATATTCTTTTAATAGCCAAATACTTGCATTTTCTTAAATGTAACAAAAAATTCTTTATCAGACATTTTTTAAGCAAAAGTAAAAAACAACTGTTTGAATAAATGTTGCTAGTAAAAAAAAAACAAGGCAAATTTATTTTATTAGGTAGTAGCGGCTTTACAACAAATATTAAATTTCAATAACAAGATGGCTGGTTAGTGTTGCTTCATCCGTTGAAAATGTCCCAAAACAAAGCGGAAGGCATTAATTTTTCATGGACAGTCCCAATCTACACGAATGTCCATAAATCAATCGGTATATATAAATAATGCTTAAATAAGCCTATAAAAAATTGTTGACGCTGTTAAAACTAAAATTTTTGAGGAAAGTATGGTAACGCTAAATCAAAAATTTTTTTCTTAAAAGGGAAAGTTTATACAATGTCCTCAAACAAAGCGCAACGCATATATAATTTCGGGGACAGTCCCCAAACTACACGAATGTTCCTAAATAAACCGGTATATAAAAAATGTCCTCAAATTAAGCGCTGTGCATATATATATACTCGGCTTTTAAAATTAATAGTGTTACATTTTGTTCTAGCGGTGCTAAGGCCTTTGCTTAACAGTTTAGCTTAAGGATTAATTCCATATATTTTCAAAATAAATAAATTTTCCTAATTTGATCTTATCATCTGATTTTTACTGAGCGGAAATTTTAATATCACTCATATAGATAAATTAGGCTGAGTATAGAATCGGGAGATGGAGTGTATTCTAGAAAACACTCAACCAAATAGTGTTTAAGCAGAATTTTTGTTAAACTAAACAAGCGATTATGTAAACGAGCTGCAAATTCATTAGTTTTATTTATCACAATTGCTGTATTCAGTTCACCCTACATGTAGTTCTGGTTCAACTAAGAAAATCCAATAAAAAAAACAAATATTGGGGTGACAGAGAGTTAAAAAAAAAGAAAAAAAATCAAGTACAATACACAATTTACTTAAGATTATCATCGACCCTTAATGGATTAAGTATTTTTAAAAAAAAATTTTGTATTTTTTTAAAGATCTCTTCAAAACCTACTGTACAATCGTACTTTTTTATGAAACGTTCAGTGGCCTAATTTTTTCACTTAACGTTTTGTTTCCTATTTTTTCAATTCTTTATCGCCTCACATATTTATTTATTTTTTTGATTGGAGTTACTTCACTAAACTGAATTTGTTCCAAATGATATGGAAAAGGTAGAGGTGGGGTATGTATTTTGCCCACTGCCTGGCAGGATACGTGTTATGAACAATACTCGTAAATAATTTAAAATATAAGCTGACAAATGCCTATTGTAATTTAATACTAAAATTGACAGCTAAATTCTGATAGTAAATTCTTTAAAATAACTTGATCTTTAAAATTATTTTTGTTTATACATTTATGTATTATTTGCTTTAAACTGCTGACAATAGATTTGATTTATTATTTAAAATTCAAACATTGTACATTAATGTAAATTATAATATGCTTACACTTAAATTTTAAATTATGTAGACGAAGATTTTTGTATAAATTACAAACACAGATACTAGAGTAAGCTGCTGTGGTCGAAGTGGTAAACACGTTGACTACAAAAATTAAAAATATTTTTTTTCTGTGTAATGGTATAAATACATACTCAGAATTAACACGAAAAAGTGCAGCTTCCTTAGTCCGTACTTCTTCATAGCATATTCGCCGGCGAAGTAAAATAGCTAATTCTCTATCTTTCTTCTTTCGTTACCTGTCTTATCTCTCATCTATCCCTTTCCTATAGAATGTAGCACGGTTACCAAAATAACTAAATAGGTAATAAAAAAAAGGAAGCTTTTCTCCTATCTTCATGAAAATTCCACGGGACCCTACAGGATAATGTAGAAATTCTTAACATTTTTGGCGTAGCCGAACTAAAACAATTTTTGGTGCAGCATCCCTAAAACATTTTTATATATATAACAAATAGACCGACTTTAGTGATTTTTAATAACAAAAACTATGTCTGATCGACTGGCGTGTTTAAATTTTCTCTTGCATATCTAGTGCCTTGGCAAAGTTGATTTCAACACTAAGAAGGACGGACAGACATACATCGCCAAATCGCCTTCGCTATGCATAAGAAATTAGAATACATATTGTAGAAGTTAGAAATAGAATGACAAACTTTTCCACAGGTGGAAGAAAGGTATAAAACAATAATAGAAGAAATGGCAGTACGAATGATAAGATGGAACAAAAAATAGAAAAATAATTATAAAAATTATAGGATATCAAAGTAGAAATAGTACAGAGTAAAACTAATTTATAAGTTATTGAAATTTGTTTAATAAGAACCATATTAATAGGACTATACTCTATTTTGTGAATTTACTTGGTGCAGAAAAGGTATGTAAGTAAAGCATAAAATATAAAAAGCAATATAAACTAAAACTTATTGAAACAAGCTGATAAAAAAGTAATAATAAATGAAAAAGGGTATTTTTTGAAAGAGCTTGAAAGTGCATAAAATATACTTATATTAAACCGAAAACAGTATGAAAACAATTAGTATCTCAATGGAAGCTCTTATTAAAATAACAATTACAATTGAACACAAACAAGAAAGAGTGCTACATTCTAATCAAATAAATATAAAAAAAAAATTATTAAAATTATATAATTGGTTAAGCATTTTTTTTTTAAATTTTAAAATTTTCTGAAAGATCTCTTTAAAAGCTTTTAAATGATACCCATATTGACGTACTTTTCTCGGAAAATATGGGCGAGCGCCAATTTCTCCACTGGATGTTTTCTTCTTGTTTTTTAATTCTCTACATATATAAACGAACGAATAAAGGCCAAATGAAAATAATATTGAAGTGCCAAAGATGAACTCTTTTTCATTTTATACTAGATTTCCTGAAATCACTCCATTTTGAACAAAGAATTAAACAGAGTACTAGAAAATTTATTTTTAAAATGAAAATAGAAAGATGTGCCAGGATACGTAACATATATAATATTATATGTGAGAGACGTTCGATTTCGTTCTAAAAATTGTGTCCGTAATAATTTATCACATTTGTGGACCTACAAATATGCCTTCTTTTACTTTTACATATACATATTACTCATGGAACATATGTGCTGATTTGTAATTTGTAGCAATGTTAACTGAATTGCAAAGTGGGTATACCGAGTTCTGTTGCCCTTTATGTAAATGGGATAGCCGTGTGAAAGAAAAACACTACAACGTAAAAGTTTGGCCGACAAGAGAAAATTTTGTTGCAGGAGAAGAATAATGTATCAGAAGAACCTTAAGTTAAAAAAGAAAAAAATTTTCTATCGCCTTTTCATATAAAGCTAGACCTAATGAAAAATTTTAATAAAGCAATGAAGGCTTTCTAAACATTAAAAGCAAATTTCCTAAAACCAGCGATATAAAAGTAAAAGAAGGCATATATGTTGGTCCACAAATACGAGAGCTTATTACAGACGCAATCTTTAAAGCGAAATTGAACATTGTGGAAGATTGAGCTAGGACGGCTTTTTTTTCACAGATTTTTGGAAAAAAAAGCTGAAAACTGACATAAAGTTATGGAAGAACTGCTTCCTGTCTGAAGTGTAATATATCTCTTAAAATACATTCAGGAATGTTTGCAGCTTTTTGTTGGTCGATTTTTTTTTTTTTTTTTTTTGTAAAAAGAAGTAGCACTTCAGGCATTAAAACCTATTTAGTTATTTTTCGTAACCGTGCTACATTCTTTAGGAAAGGGATAGATGAGAGATAAGACAGGTGGTGAAATGAGAGAGATAGAGAGTTAACTATTTTACTTCGCCGGCGAATCTGCTATGAGAAAGTACCGACGAAGGAGACTGCACGTTTTTTTGTTCATTCTGAATATGTATTTATACCATTAAACAGAAAAAAACATTTTTTGTAATTTGATTGCCACAGGATTTGAACCCTGAAACAACCAGGTTTGTAGTCAACGTGTTTACCACTTTGACTACAGCGAAAAACTCCAATTGGCAATATAAAAAAAAATAAACAAGGAATAGTTATATTATTTAAAGTTATTAATTAAACACAAAAAATTTATGTTACTTTAAAAAGAAAAATTACATGGGCTGTAAAAATTTGAGTTTTTATCGTAATTTGTAAAATATTACAAAATGTATAAATGCAAAGCAGCTCTGCTACCACCACTGTCTTTCATTTGCACTTTATTTAATTTACTACTGATTGTATGCACCCTTAGTATGAAATTTTTCGCAACTCTGCTTTATTCAATTTATGGATTTTACTTTGTAAGAATTGATACAGTTTAATAAAAGTATTCAACCCAACAGGTTATCGAAAAAAAGAAACATATTTTTTTCTTAGAATCGTAGTGTTTTTCCGTGAAGTGTTTTAAAATATGGAATCTTCTAGTGAGTTTTTCGTTAGAACGTCTAAGAGAAAGTGAAAGTTTTGGTATCTGAAAAAGGCAAGCGAAGTCTTGTATGGTCATTAAAGGTTGCTGGAAAGTTGTCCACGCCGGTATAGTTAATGACAGTGATGCTATTTTAAATGAGCGAGCTTTGCCGGAAATTACTTTGATGGTGGATCCATGTAATTATGGACGTATTCCGACAGCCAATACTGCTAAAGAAGCCTGGGATGCGCTAATGAGCACATATGAGGATAAAGGCTTTACGAGAAAAGTGGAACTACTCAAGCAATTGGTGAGCATAAAGCTACAAAACTACAGTTCAATCCAAGAGTACGTTAATTATTTGGTGATGATTGTCTTGAAGGTCAAGAATGCAGGTCTTAACATAGACAACGAACTTACGGCATCGTTAATTTTAGCAGGGTTGTCAGATGATTTCAAGCCGTTGGTGATGGCCGTGGAAAATTCCAAGGAAAAGCTGACCGTGGATTTGGTAAAAAACCTCCTTTTGCAAGATGCTAAATTTGATGTTAAAAGTTTGGAAAAAGAGGCTGCGCTGAACACAAAGAATTACAAGCAAAAAGAGAAAAAACCAATTTAGTGCTACAACTGTAAGAAATATGGTCATACTTCCATGAACTGCTAAAACAGAAGCAACAATAAAAGTGACGGTAAGTCAAATGAGAAAAATGAGGAGAGAGAGGTTTAGTCTGCTCTCATCGAAACAACGTTATGCATTGGTATGTGATAGTGGCGCTAGCAACCATATGATAACAACACTTACATGTACAATGTAAATAATGTAGAAAACAAAAAGGTGCTAGGTGCTAACTAGAGTCAAATGAATGTTGACTGCGCAGGCGACGTCGACTTGAATATTCTTCTTAGTGGCCAGAAAAAAGCATAACGGTTAAAAACGTTGTATATGTACCAAATTTAGGCGCAAATCTTCTTTCCGTAAGACAAATGACTAAAGATGGAAATAAAGTTATTTTTAAATAAAGACAATACGATAGTTACCTCAGCTATTGTGTATAACGACTTTTACCGTATAGATAGTGAAGCTGTTTCAAAACCAAGTAATGTTTTTGTTGCTAAAAAAGATGTTAGTTTATGGCATAGAAGAATGGGACACATTTGTGACAAAAATTTGGCCAAGGTTACAAATCTTCTTTTGATATAAGTTTTGACGGTAAAAGTAAGAATCCTTGTGTAGTGTGTGTAAAATGCAAACAAACTAGACGACCAATAAGAGAATGGTGCGAGAGCTACAAAACTTTTGGAATTGGTGCACTCTGATGTTGTTGGGCCGCTTAATGTGAATTTTTTCTTGTGCTCGTTTTCTGCGAACGGACAACGGGCGTGAGTATGTCAATAAAACTTTTCACAGAACAGCGGAGTGATACATTAGAAGACGTCTCCCTATTCTTCTTAACAAAATGGTATAGCAGAGAGATAAAATCGAACCTTGATGGAACGAGTAAGATGCATGCTTATTGAAAGCGCGTTAGACCACCGTTTTTGGGCTGAAGCTGCCAACACAGCCTGTTATTTAATTAACCGAGTCCCTTACCGTGGTGAAGACAATTCTCCAGAGGAAATTTAGTCTGGTCGTAAGCCCAATTTGAAATTTTTAAAGTATTTGGGTACCTTGCTCTGGTACACATAGCCAAAGAAAAAAGAAATAAGCTGGATTCTAAATCTGTAGGATGCATCATGCTGGGGTACAGCACTGAGAGCAAAGCGTATAGACTATTCAACCCTAAAGACAATGGCATAATCATAAGTCGTGATGTGGTGTTTCTAGAAGATAGTAAAGTGAACATGAACGTAATCGATGATTTCTATTACCCGTATTTGCTACAAAGTTATGAAAGTGTTGATTCAGGTGAGAGTAGTGGTGAAATTAGTCTCCCTTGCCCTCACCTTGTGCAAGAAAAGCATAAACGAATTTGATAATCTTATTGCTCAATTAAAAAATGATTATGAAATTTTAGGAACTGTAATGAGTTTGTATTCCCTTTGCTTAAGATTGATAATAATTTCAATAAGAGTGTTCCGGTAATCTGAGCTTTGAATAAAATTAAATGGTATAACAGAATTTTATAAGAGCAAAAAAGTCCCGTTTTTAATACCTGCGGTGTGTTTCTTAAAACTACAACATAAAAATCTACAAATGAAACACACTTAAAAAGCAACAATTTTACAAACTTTGTTGTTTTTTTTAATTGTTGTAGGTTAAGAAATGGCGTTTGGATTTTTCAAGCCGCCGCTTGGGCTTGCTGCCACAAATTAACAACAGGAACCCGCCCTAAAAAGAAGTTGTGATCTCAGCTAGTATTGACTACTTTGCAAATAGTTAACAACGTAATAATTTTAAGTTGCACGAGAAACTTTCTTTAAAGAACGTCAGATTAACATCGGTCCAAGTCAATAAAACAGGTGAACCCGTTTGGTTTTAAAAAGTTATGTCAGACACAACAAAAGTCAACCTTCATTTAACTTGAAAGGTAGTTGTGCCTTTATCATTTGTCAGAGAAGCAATTAATAAATACTGGTGGAATATATTGCGTACCAATTGCCAAACGATCGATAAAGATTGTTTACTACTAAGCATAATAATAAAACTGTTGGTTTTTGTTGCTAATATCTAAAAAAGGTTTAAATATTTCATTAAAAAAGTGAAGAAAAACAAATTCTGTTTAAAAAAATCGGTTTATGCAATTTTACGAATATTTTTCGGTTAAATTGCAGCTTGTATGAACAATTTTAATATGTTCTTTTCATTGAAATAATATGCATAAGTAAATTAACTTAATTTCAGCTTTGCATCCCAAGTTAGTTGAAAAAATGCAAATGAATATTCAATCAAGATAAGAAGAACAGAAAAAGACATTTTGAACTGTCATTTCGAATAATTCATACAATATTAGAAAGGTGGAGTTCAAAACGCTTTTATGAGAAAGTTTGTTTTTCTTAACACAAAAAAAAGTTTTCTTATCGACTATATGTCAAATTATACAGCAATAGGCAGAGGTTTGTGTGCAGCTAACGAAGATATGTTTCAATATTACATATTGAACAATTTAATAGGATTATTCAAGGCAAATTAATTTTACCAGGTGGCATCGTTGCGGCAGCTGAGAATTTTTTGTTTATATTTGTAATGTGTAGAATAGCTGTCAAAAGTGAATCATTTTATATCACAAAATTTCTTTTTTTATTATTCTTTAAAAAAGAATGTTAAGAAGAGCTTAAAATCAATTTAAAAAACGAATCTTAGTAAAAACGTTATTGAAAAGGGTAAGGAAAAGTGTAGTAATTATGTGTGTTCGAAAGTTTATCATACACTTAAGTGCCTGTTTTTCTTTTTATTGTTGTATTGTTGTAGCAGCGCTGCCACCTTATGTGAATTCGCCTTGGGATTATTTACTTACAGCCATCCCTAAATTAGAGCGGTAAGCGGAACGTTTTCTACCGCTTACATTTAACGATCTGCTACCATACCTAACAGTCCACCCTAAATACGGGCGTTAGGCACGACGTAATTTAGCGTCTAGTTTTTACGCTGTAATGAGTAACTTAAATAAGAGCGCCAACGTTGTGAAACGAACAGTATTGTTTACTTATCTTATTTGCTAAAAACCACAAAATTAAAATAATTAAGAGAGATAAAATCGCGAAATTGACCTTAAAATAGCTGTAATGTCATTATTGTTGGAAATACTTTTGTATATACCACAAAAAAAAAAAAAAACAATAACAACACTTCTTTTGCAGCCAACTTCACTTTTTACGCGCAGTCAAAATTGGATTTTTCAATTGTCCAACGTTAGCGTCGCGCTATTTGGGTTGGTCTCATACATTTTGTATGGGCATGAAAATTTTTGACAGTTAAATAACGTCTTACGGTCGTATTTAGGGTGGACTGTAAATAAAAGCGCAAATTTACGTAAAAACGAAAAAAACAGGTTTGCTAAAAAAAGATAATTTAACAACCCTGTTAATTTTGACAAGTGCATTTTTATTATATTATTCTGTGAATTTAAGAAATAAATAAATAAAAAATTTTGTATATTGTGTTTTTTTTTGTGCTAAAACCTTGTGATTCAAAACTTTTTTTTTGCCTAAAAAAAAGAAGAAGTATTGTGCACAATGAGTGACGTGGACGATTTGGAGGTTGTAGGTTAGGAAGCATTTATGTAAGTCTACCTCAAACTGAAGAGTGGGTAAAAATTGCTCAAGATTTTTACCAAACCACTAACTAACCGCTTTGTGTATGAGCATTGGATGGAAAACATATACGAATAAAATGCCCGCCTAATTCTGAATCACAAAATTTTAAATATAAAAAGATTAACAGCATCGTAAGTATCTATATTAGGCCCATAAACTGAAAAATTAATAAATTGTTTCTGAGGTTTTACTTGCCGCTTGTGATTGCAATTACACGTTTACATTAGTAGACGTAGGCGTATATGGTAGTCAAAGCGATGGTGGAGTTTTTAGAAATTCGCAATTTGGGAAAAAGATTTTAAATAAAACGTTGAGCGGGTCTAATGTGCAATTCCCGTATTATTTTGTAGCTGATGCAGCTTTTCCTTTAAAGGAAAATATTATGAAGCCCTTTTCAAAAAATGTGGACATAACTAAAGAAGTTTTCAACAAAAGAATAAGTAGTTATAGAATACGGATTGAAATTGCATTTAGTAAGAATGATTCTAACACTCGCTACTAAAATAAAAGTTATGTCATTTTTTACATTTCATTTTTTAAGGAATATTAACTTCTCGTTGGAGAGTCTTAATGACGAGCATTTCGTTTTCACCGGCAAATGCAAAAAGGTATTAACATTCGCATATATGAGGTTAAAATCTAAAATTAATCAAATTCATTTGTTTAATCCATTAGATAGTATAAGCAACAGTTGTTCTACACAATTTCTTGAGGTTTGGCAAAACCACTGCTACTGAGGAAAGTGACACTTCAAACTTGAATAGTGTAAATAGACATGATTTGCACACTCCAAATACAGCAAAACAAACATCCCTTAACTTGAGAAATGAACTTTGCATGTATTTAAATTCTTTAAATTAATTCTAAATTCTAAACTAAATTCTAAAAGAAATAAAAAAAATTTATTTTATTGTTTGTTAAACAAACTTTTATTATGATAATTAATGACTTTTATAAATTTTGATAAAAACAGACTTATAACATTAATAATTATTTTAATGAAAACAATGAGATCTAAGTAAGTTTTTGATTTATAATCATTTAAGGTACATATAAATCTACAAATTGATTGACCCTTAAAATTACATTTAAAAAAACATTCTTGAAATTTATCAGGGGTAGTCAATTTCTACATTTATATTATTTTTACATATAGAGAATTCTTTCGTTTACTAATTTTCAATTTGAACCGTATTAACTTCACACTCTTCCAATTTATCAAATTTTTCTTTTAATAATTCAAAAAAATTGCAATATTTTTCTTTTCTTGGTGCTGCTTTTGGTTGCTCGTACTTTTTCTTCATTGCCGTTAGCACCTCCGTAAACAGGTCATCATTTTTTCTTTTTCGTGCTGATGTTTGGTTGGAGTTTTCATCAACTAACCACTCCACACTTGAATCCAATTCTTCGGAAATATTACTAATGGTACTGAAATAAACAAAATAACATTTCACTACTATTATCACTTTTAAAACTGTTATATACATTTTTACCTTGCAGGCTCTATAGATTCTGCCAAAAAACTTAGACTCTCCACTTTACAATCTTTAACTAAATAAATTTAAATCATGCGATTTCCAAAAAAATCAAGTATTAACTTTTATTACCTGGAAAGTTTGCCTGCTTTCCAATATCCTCTCAAATCTTTTTTCTTTGTATTTGATGTCCTTATATTTCGCAACTCTTTTTTCATACAGACATGGATTTTGATGCACCAGCTCTATTAACTGTTCGTTTAGATTCTATATTAAAAGAAGAAAGATAAGAAAATGTATTAAATTTGAAGATTCACTTACCTCCATTTTTAAAAACACAACCATTTTTTTAAATGTTTTCTTTTTCGCACTCTTTTTGTTTTGTTTACATTCGGTGTCTTTTGCAACCAACTTCAATTTTGAACGCTCTGTCAAAATCGGATTTTCCAACCGCAAAGAGTTGCCGCCGCGTTATTTTGGTATGCTCCATATAAATTGTATGGGCATGAGAAATTTTGACAGTTAAAAAAGGCTTGCCGCTCTAAGCTAGGGATGGCTGTTACCTACTAGCATTTCTGGAACGCGGACGAGCAAATCGTAATTGCAATTGAGAAGGATCCGTTACATATACTTCAGTTGACTCTCTCTCGCCTCATAGCTGTTTAATAAATTTTTGAGGAAAACAAAATATTGATTTTTTTATGAAAATAGTACTATACTTTCAAATGTACATGTATCATTACAAAACGAAAAACATAAAACAACAATAACAAATCAGCCAGTATAAATAAATAAAACAAGACCTTAAAAATTTTACAAAATATTATTTTCATATTAAACAAATCAGTTCAGAATCCTACAGTACACTGCGGTGCACTATTAAGACCGCACGTATTTTTTTAGACAAGTATTCACACAATAATTAGAAAATTTACATAAACTCGTCTGAGCATTAAAGCTTATCAAGATCAACATTAAGAACCTTTACTTGTGTTTTAGAAACTGCTACAGCAAGAAATTAATTTTCACCCTGGTACATTTTATAGCCGGAAATATTTAGAAATTGTTAATAAGGCCGCCATTTTGAGAAATACCAAGCTTAAAGACTCGATTGGCATACTTTGAAGTTATTGCATGCTGCCCATTCAAACTTTTGAAACTCTAGGCACATTCGCGTTTGACTGCTCTTATGATAATACTAGCAGAAAACCAACTTTTTCGATTTGATTTTAGTTGTCCGAAAGGCCTTTTGCGCTTGATGCTCCCTAAACTGCAAGACAACTATAACCGAAATAGCGAATTTGAAAAGTAGAGTGATTCCTTACTATGCTAGAGAGTTTAATTTAATATCGGAACATACAAAGCTTTATAAATCATCAAAAAAAGTGTTGCAGTTCGTTCTAAAATATTTTTATACTCTGATAGATATGAAGCAGATATAAAGACTTCTTAACCACACGATTTATAGTCCAGCAGAACACATTTATATAACATTATTTGTCTGTTTTCGATGAGTCGCTAGCGTTAACTACAATCTTAGAGTTTCAATTTTTTCCTGCACTTTTTTATTTGTCCGTAATATCAAAGATCTCGTAAAAATGGCGCACTAGCCTGTCAAAACGATTTAACAGTTTTTAAGCTCTTTCATATTCTTCCATATTTTGTATGAATATAAGAAAATTCTGTGCGCCACAGTGTATGTGATTACAACCTTAATATCCAATTATGCTTTTTATATTCGAAGAAAAAAAAAAAAATAAAAAAAACACACTTTTTAATAATCACTCTACTTTACGAAAAACTAACTGTAAGACTGTGCGGACATATTAAGTAATTTTTCACATTGCACAAATTCTAATCAACCGCTTCAATATATGAGCTCTGGAGTCTGTACAGTCTTATTACCCTTCAACACAGAAGAAAGAGTATACATACATGAGCTCTGGAGTCTGTACAGTCTTATTACCCTTCAACACAAAAGAAAGAGTATACATACATACATATATGAGTTAACTATTCCGTTTGTAATTTCTACAATACTCATTTTCGAGTTAATAAAACTATATGTTCTGGATTCTTATGCATAGGGAAGTCGATTTAGCAATGTCTATCCGTCCGTCTTCGTGTGGATAACACTTTTGATATGGCACCGAAAGAGCTACAGAATATTCAACGGCCCATTAAAAGTGGATATAAGGATGAAAAAAGGCGACCTACTCTTTCTTAAGTTTTTTTCAATAATGTTGTTCTTTTATTATTTATATTATTATTAAAGGAAAAACTCTACACTACCAAGACATAATTTTAACAAAAAAAAAAAAATATATAATTTATAAAAGAAATAATTTTGAAAATTTATTATTCTTTTTTATAATAATTTACTTTAATCGTGCTTGATTCCTATAAATATAAATATTGCATGAAATTCTCATGAAATATTTATTGTTTAAAACTACAAAATGAAATGTATTACTGCGGGGAAAGCATATCCATATGGCCATTTCGCTACTGCTCATATAATTCATCAGTGGATTTTAGCCATTTTTTTTTTTTTTGTAACACCCACTGATGGTCTATATGAGCAGTACTTTGTAGCTTTAATTATTGTCGTTATGATCCACACTACTCAATAGTTTTATCAATATTTTAAAGCAAAAATGGCTCATTTTTTTCTTGGAATTTTCATACACATGTACAAAAAAGTGAAACTACTTACACAAAGCTACTCGTATATTTTTCCATATTACAAAATTATTTGAAATTAAAAATATTAAGTAATTTGGTATTAAATAATCTAAACAATGTGTAGTGACAATTATTATTGTACAATATTTGCAACACATTACAAAATATTCTTTTTTGTGCAATTTGAATCAAAAGACTCGTTGGCAATATCAATTATTGCACAATTATATTGCAAGTGTATGGGTACCTTTAAAAAATAAGTGAACTAGTTTCGTTTGGCGGTTTAGTTTCGTTACCTGCAGACGATAGATGAAAATATGGGAGAGCGGAAATAAGAGAAAAAGGGAGTTAGGGGATATAATGTAAAATTCTAGAAAGAGTGGAAGAGAGTATAAAAAAGTGTGAAGGGCCATCGGGATATCCCCACAGTCTGATTTACAGTACAGTCAATATTCTGGCAAAGGACCGAAGTAGCGATCTAGTGTGTCATCATGGATATAGAAAAACCAGTTTCCAACGAATTGTAGACGCTGGTCAGCCAGAGCAGCACATGTGAATAAATTTCACGCTGGGTGAGAAAGAGATGCCACAGAAAGATTTAATATGCATACACTCCTGTGCTGCTTCTATGTTCACGCTTTAACAAAGGGTAACTGTAGATGACCTGTACTAATCTTGATGTGGTATATGGAACTTTTGCTTTTATTATGTATATATTTTTTAAAACTATTTTCTTGTCCTTAAACAAGATTTTTTTTAAATCTAAAAACAAGAAAACAGAATTATGTTTCAACAGCGAAAAACACATTCAGTAAAGTATTTTTAAGCTCTACAGTATACACACCCACTAAAGGCTTAATTGCCGCTTAAATATCTGTACAAATCCTATTATTTCTAACAGATACTCTGTAGTACTTCAGCCAATTAGAACCCTTCTTTCTAATAGCGAATATTCATCTTTTTCTTAAGTATTTTCCAAACATTGTGCTGCTTTGCTTACGCTGAAATCTGAACGAATTAAAGCTACACGATGCACAAAGCTACTGACAAGAAACATTTTCTTTAACATTTGAAGTTTAATGCGTGGTGTTTAATCTGTATTAAAGTGTTGTGTTGCATACAAATTGAAATGAAATTTCTTTTGTAGAAAAGACTAAAAAAAGTGAGTGTTATACAAAAAAATTTTTTAAAACGAATCGTTCTCTTAGAGTACAAAAACGCTTAAATATCTCTACAAATCCTATTATCCCTGATAGATACTATATAGCATTTCAGCTAATTAGCATCCTGCTTGATAGCAGAATTTTCTGCTTGGAGAACGTTAAATTCATTCGGGAGTCTGAAGGTCGTTCTAATTCCAAACTCCTCTGTGTCGACACCATCGCCAACACACATCCCTTCTTAGAATTTTCCGTGTACACACGGTAAGAGAGTGACTTGAAGACACAGAGAAACTCGGGAGTGCAGTAGCCCAGCAGGTCTGGAATACATTCCTTATACCCTCATATATGCCAGCATGACCCACGACGTATGTTTCTTAAAGCTAGTATTTTGGCCATCAGATCTACCGGTATCCTGTAAAAGCTTTTCCATCCGAACGCGGTAACTGAGAAACTTAGTGCTATCACCAGAATATTGTACCGCCTCCACAAGACAGCTTACCTCCCCTGTGTTCGATGTGAAGCCTAGAGCCGTCCTACAATGTAGGTTGTTGCAAGAAGCTTCGAAGCCGGTGCCTGTATGGCAACCGCCACGAAAAATTGCTATCTAGGATGATTCCCAAAATTTAGCACTATATGAAGAAGTAAAAATGACACCGATGCCACTGATCGCAGGTAATTGCCGAAATTGTTAAAGGAGCCTAGTTCCTTTAATTTCTGTATAACTCCAATGTTCTAATTATTTCTCTAATTATCCTAAGAGCGAATATAAGGCTGTCGTTACTGATAAGCTCTACATATAGGTATGTAGGGAGGAAGGACTACACCTTTCTGTAGAAATTAATTAATATTAATATATACAACATAATCCTCTCTAGGATTTTGAACGGGAATGTTAGAATTCTCGGTCTGTACTATGGACATAGTCTGAAATACACGACCAGTTTAAACAAATTCTTTATACAGGAAGGATGCAGGGTGTTTCCAGATCCACGTTCTTTTGTAGATCTTCGGCGATTGTACCATCCATACTTTTACAGAGGAGAAATCCCTACAAAACAGGATGGCTTGCAATGTTTCCGTGTATGGTTGGTACCCAGGTAAGTAATATTTAGCAGCACCTCTAGTGATACTTACTGACTAAGCTTCTATCAGATCACTAAACATATGCATATATTGATGGTTTTTAGAAAGGAGCCTGTGCAATCCACAGTTCTCGGATAGGCCTTGAATCCGCTTAAGTAAGTCGTTCAACTGCCAGTTCCCTTCACTTCACTGAAGAGTCTTGAGCCACCAAGTAAGCTTGCACGATAATTGTATTGTAAGTGGTGTATGATAGTGATAAAGATATATGACAATATAAGAAATAGCCTTAGAACTGAAAAAAATGGGATCTTCATTTTAAGTAGTTTTCGAGGGCATACGTACAAAAATAAAACAGTCTATAAAAACTTAATAATGTTTACTGGATTCAAAAAACATTAATTTGGATTGTTGCGGATAGTAACGCTGCGGCGCGCCGTAAAGAGAATACGACCGATTTCTCCTAAAATACTTCCCTGGGAAAAATAAGCATGTGGGTAACACAGCTATTGCTAAGTTGGCAATAATAAGAAAATTAGTCCTAAACTGGAATGTTATCGCCCCCGTGTTTTAACGTCCTGTTAGTGTATTTTGATTTTAATACTTCGTTAACAAATTAATTATTTTCGCAACAGACCAGAGAATATTTCGCCACTTTAAGCCAACCAATGTGATTTTTTATTTCTCCTTAATTTGTGTTAATGTGCTCAAATGAAACTGCAAAGAACCCAGTTGAATTCCTTTATACTTTACACGCTTACAAAGTCTTCTTCTCGAATTTTTTTCTTCACCAGGAGGTACAGTTGCAAAATCCATTTAAATAAAAATATACACTTCTGCAAATCAATGTTCATTTTATTTTTTTATTTTTCGTTTTTAATTTTTGTTAATTAAATTTATTTCTGCGTTAAACAAATACAAATGTTCAAAACACTAATTTGTACTTCAATTAGCCGCGTTCATTTGCCTACATAAAATAAATTCAAGCGGCAAAAAGAACAGCAGACTGCCGCCCGTTGCCGCATGCAGCCTACGTTGGCTTTTCACTATAAAATTAAATTTCTTTCGTAGAAATAATAAAAAAAAGTGAGGGCTTTTTACACAAATTTTTAAAACGCAGTATTCTCTTAGAGTACAAAAAAGGGCACATTAGTTTATCAACTTTTCTTTTTTACCGTTGTTAATATGAAAACTTACTTTAAACTTTAGTCTTTCCTGTTATAATCAAAAAATTAACAGCATTGTTGTATTGATCTGATTGATTCTGTTTCATTTTTCCGCTCCGCTGTACCATTTTGTTAATGCGCATATAGTGGCTAAATCATTTGATTATATTCTCTTCGATTTAACAAATTAACAACTTTTGTAGTTTTTGGCCAAAAAAGTGTTAAATGTTTTTAGTGTTTTATTAAGCTAATTGTGCCTAAATATAAAACTTGTTTTAGTGTTCTATTTAGTTAATTGGGCCTTAAGAGAACTTATTTTATTATTATTATTTTATTTGTTCTTATGAGGCCCAATTAGCTCTATACAACACTAAAAACAACAATTTTTTTAACAAATTATTTTATACTATCGAATCAAAATTTTTTAACTGTATGCTCATTTACCTAAGTCTCTACAAAAGTTAACTATTTAATTTTTCAGCAACAATTTTTTAACATCAGTGTTTTCAAGTGCTTCTTCTAATCGAGTAGATATTGTTTTAGATGACAATATGTATTTTGTTTTGTTTGTTTGTTGTTTGTATATATATATATATATGCGTTGAATATCTTGTAAATTTTCTTCTTTTTATCGGTTGTACGAATATGGATTTTGCATACTGTACATTCATGTGTATGTATGCTATAGAAATTATTGTTTTAAAATCGAAACACGAATGTGTTGTGTAAACAACATGATTCACAATCTTGATTTAATGAGCGAAACTAATGTTTAACATTTCCCCGGAAGCATGGTATTACAGTTCGTATCGATATCTTTTTTTGAGCATCGTATCGGTCAAATTGCGTATCGAAGCGTCCCTAGCTTAAGGATTTTGTCATTAGTTATGTCAACAATATAAAATATAATATTACGTTAAATATTTAAAAGTTAATAGTAAATCTTTCTAATGTAAAGGTGGGGCACCTAAGTTCCATTGCATTTTCTTATGAATAAATAGTAGAATTGTGCAGGATTATCAGTCATGGCCTCAACAACAGCATGATTCCAAATAGGTTAAGCTCGTTTCACTCTTTAACGCTGAGTGTAAAGATTTGTCACATAGCTTAGTATTAAAGAAAAGTGTGATAGTATGAATTTAATGTTAATGTCAAGTATTACAAACAGGAATTTGATATCCCACAATACAATTTAATTTTTATAAATTTTTCATTTTTCATTTTATCAAGGTTTTTTCTACCCAAAAATTTCATTTTGCTTGAAGTGTCATAGTGTAGCAACCAAATGCAATTTTTCATTAGATTTTTTGACGATCACTTCAATTCTCTTTTGATATCTTCTTAAAACAGCAAGTGAAAGTCTAATGACTTACAGTGTGAAAGGCATTTAGCATTTTGCAGTGTAAAATTTTATAATTCTTAGTAAGTTTGAAAACACAAATTGTACAAGACCTGCTTCTTTAGATGAATTATTTTCGTATGTATATATGAAAATTAAAAATACAGTTAGAAAACATATTTTTTATATTTTACTTATATTTTGCATTATTTTATAAAAAAGGATATAATAAATTATGATTGAACATATGTATGTACATACATATATTATAAAAATAATTTATTTTAAACTACGGCATTGCTAAAAACAAAAAAGTTTTTTGGAAAAAAGGGCAAACATATTTTACGTTAAGTGAAACTACTTATAATTATACATACATATGATCAAAAAGTTAAAAATTAAAATAATTCAACTTGATAACATACAAAACAAACAGATAATAAACCTAGTCAAGATAATAATTATTTGTTATTTTTAAAACGTTCTTTTATTAATTAATTGTTCAAGACTTTTTATAATTTTTAAATTTCGAACTAACTATAATTAAAGTTTCATAATATTTTACACTACGATTAGTAGGTACACCACTACAACTAATACAACAACATTAATAATTATAATACAAAAATGTGTTTACAATTTATAATATTTACATATAATAATATTTGTATTCCAGTAACTTCTTTTAATAGTTTAAAAATTAATAAATGGAGTCGGATAAATATTTTACCCAAAATGGTAAACTGTAAAAATTAAATAAAATAATTGTAAATACTTATGGGAAACACCTTTTAGGGTCTTGGAGGCCAGCAGCTTTTCGATTTTGTTGAGACCAAGGCATATAAATACCACGTGAATGCATAAGCTTTTACGTGTATTTTGTTTTTGTAAAATTTTATTGAGCTGTCAATACCGTCTGGCACACGTAATATCTAAAACATATTATGACCGCATGATCTGATGCAGTCACCTGTTTAGTGCGCCTTGGTTGAGACGATCCAAAAATAAAAATGAATTGCTTTTCTTGCATCGCAAGGTATATTTACTTCCAACTAAATAGTTTTATCTACCGACAACGATCACATTGAGTGTTGACAGAAGTACGCGAAAGCCCTGCGTTAAGGTCGTTTTAAGTATTGTGTATGACAAATTAACTCTACAAGGTGAAACCACAAATGCAGTAAACACAAAAAAATACAACAATCTTGACAACGTATTTATTTATTTATTCACTTATTAGGCATGTAATTAAAATTATAATCTAATATTTTTTTTTTGGCAATGGCAGCGTAGGCCTTCAGCTCAAAATTTACATATTCACATTTATCATTATTTATGCTTAATTAATAATTTTTATATGAATACAGTATATTTATTAAATTTCGTTATAAAGATAAGTCGTCTTTAGAAACTTAATTATTTTATACATACATACATACAAAACAATGCACTTTTGACAAATTGTGGCAAAAAAAGCATCAGCTGTTTTTGACCTCATCTGGCAGAATTAATTTAGCATTTGCGAAATGAATGATTTCTCGTTTAAACGCTTAACATAGTTTACTTATTCACTTTATTCAAATAATCGCTAAAACTATGTCATTTTGTATTGAATGATTTAAGGTGTGATTCCATACTTTTGTGAAAAGAAAAATGGCAGGATCGTATTAAACCAATATAAAAAATTGGCTAGCTCTTTTTCATCAACAGCATTTTTTATTTTTTGCAAAGAGAAGTAGCACTTCAGGCAATAATGCCTATTTAGTTATTTTCGTAACCGTGCTACATTCTTTAGGAAAGGGATAAGACAGGTGGTGAAAAGAGAAAGATAGATATAGCCATTTTATTAGTTGTTTTACTTCGCCGGCAACTATGCTATGAAGAAGTACCGACGAATTATAAATACAAAAGGGAATTGTTGACTAATACAATATAAATTAAAAAGAATGAGTTTACAATGAAAATCTGGAAAGAAATTTCAGAAATAAGTGAAGAAACGAGATCTTTAAGTCAGCACCTATCTTTAGAATGGACATACGTAGAAGATGAAAAATAAAAAAATCTTATAAATTTAAAATTTTTATTTACAATTTTATTGTTACATTCATATGCCTTTAAAATGTAGATTGGCAGGCTTAAATTTACCTGTTTAAAGTTTATTTTAAATTATTATGTAGTAAGTCAAACTTCTAAAGATCCAACAATTTAGTCATCATTAAAACCTATTTTAGTTAACAAACTTGATACAGTAGTTATAGAAAAATATTAAAAAAAAGTTTAAAAAAAACTTTTGTCTTATATATAAGAAAATTTTTTCTATAAAAAATGCGTTTATTTAATGATAAATTTATAAGAGAAAATTTAAATTTTTATCAATACAGATATAAGCATGTAAGCTAATTATCAGAAATATTATTTATTGTTTTAACTAAGCGAAAACAGTGTTGATTTTTTAATAATGTCTGGTACAAACATTGTTTCCGAAAAATTTCTTATACAAGATATATTTTCATGTCCTTTTCGTAAAGAAAAATTTATTCGGTAATTTTATTTTTATATTCGCGAAAAAATATATTGTAGGACTAAAATAAAAAGATCATTTTTGCTGGAGTTTTTGTCATTAATTTGAAAATTATGTTTTTTAATTTAACCCACGTGTGCCCATATTTTAAATTTTTTAAAGAATATTTTATGTCGCATAACGAAGTACTATATTAATTGTAACAGTTATTCTCTTTCCATTCGTCCCTAAGGGCAGGATTCACTATCATACACAGTTGTGCGATTTAATCACATAAAAATCTGAAAGAATTCTTTCCTAATTTAAAAATCGTTTCAAAATTGCGTCATAGGTGCCACACTATTATACAAAAATGATGCAAAATCAGATGCTTTTAATATTTTGCTGTTTTTTTCTCCTCTACTTCAAAAAATCAACCCTGATCGTATAGAAAAAATTATTTTATGAATTATTTCAAACGATTATAAAATCGTACAGATCTGTGAAAAAGTTACACACATACACTTTTGACAGATCGTACGACTGAGTATGATAGTTAATCCTGACCTTTACTCGTAATTATCCTTCAGTTTATAAATATTCACCCTTATCGTGGTTGGCGTTTTTTGGCGAAAGTTAGTCGTTTTTAAAAAGTTTTTTAATAGAATAAAGATAGCTCGTAAGAGTTATTAGTAATCTTTTACAAAATTGTCGTAGTCGAAATACTCCTACGCCAACTACGATAAGGGTGATTATTTTGCTTTTTTATCAGGAGAATAAAATATCAAAAGAAAACAGTATTTGTTCGCGATAAGAATAAATCAGGTAAAAGTACTACGTTCGGCTATTCCGAATCTTTTATAACCTTTACCATATATGTATAACCACGTGTACCACACTTCAGGTTTGCCATTGAGAAGTTTGAATAAAAATCGGTTGTTGTCCCAGTTATATCAGGTAAAAGCTAACAATTTTTCTTACCTTTTTCATTAATTTTTTATCATTAAACAGATCCACCTGCAGGAATACAAATAAAGGTTGAAAAAAGATATGGCTAAATTACAGGCAAGCCTGAAGTTTTGCCTGCTGCCTCAAAGGACATCGACCGATCTTGTGAATTTTCATTAGCAAACTATGTCATATCGATTGACGTAGTTGATTTTAATACAAACACGGACAGACATCGCTCAATTGACTTCCCTATACATAATAACTCAAGAGTAAAACACCAACGGAGTGACAAACTCAGATATACCCTTTTCCACCAGTGGTGAAGGGTTTAAAAAACTCTAAAACAAAATGTTAATGGCGAATATTATTTCTATATTTTCGAATCCAATTTTTCCTTCCCTGCTTTGGTGTATTCGTTTTTCATATTTCTTCTTTATTAATCACTGTTAGATCGTTGTGTTGCATACAAATTAATGGTGAAAGGCCAATGCAAGCGACAATGTGGAATTTAGTTTAGCTTTTTGTTTTGCCGCTTTTATTTGTCAAACCATAAAGTTAACCAACAAAAAATGGAAAAATTAGATGACGAAAAACTAATTTATGAAATAAAAAAATATGAAAATATATATGAAGAGTTTGCCCGACTACAGAAATAAATTTAAAAGAGCAAAGGCTAGGGCTGAAGTAAGTGTTGCGATGGGTTTTAATGGTAAGTTTTTGTATTAAAAATTTATTTGTGTATCAAAATGTTTAATATTATTCACTTATGTGTCTACATAATGTTTTAGAAACCTTTTGCCAATCGAGACGGAAATAATAGGGGACCGGTATCTAAAGCTTCACCAAAAGAAGCTTTTAACAGGTAGCCGCAGCATTGTACCTGAGTCTTCGTGGATTTTAATAGCCACCTAAAATTTTTGAGTGACCATATTCAACCAAGAAAGTAAGACAAACTCTTTAAAAAGTTTTTATTTTTCATACATGTATGTATGTATATGCTTACTTTATTTTCTAATCACTATACGTTTGCATTTGCACACAATGATTACAGAACAATATCAAGTGTACCTCCCGTAGATTTACTTTCGGAAGATTCAACATTGTTCCCTATAACGGAAGAAAGCTCCCAATCAGTGGACTCTTCATTAAACTTTGAGCCTTTAGGCGAATTATGTAGCACACCATCAGTCAGCAATAAGAGAAAGAGTAGTAGAGAATGTGGCCACCCTGTAGCCAAAAAAAATGTGTGAACTTTTAACTCAATTCACAAAACTTACAAAATTTTAAGATGATACAACAAAAGTTCCAAGTCATTCCTGATGAACAGCTCGACCAGATTAAGTTAAATATACTTAATTATGTTTTCGATTGTGCCAGAAAAGTGAAGAGCCATGAAAACATCAAAGATTTTGTTTTGTTGTAGCAAAGCATACGTACAAATCAAATTTATTTTTTATAATGTAATAGCTTTTAAACGTTATTGGTACTATTGAATTTACTCTTTCTTGATTTGCAAAATCAAATGTTTTTATTCATTGCACATTAGAAGGTGTGTTTTATTGTTCAATATAATAATATTTTTTGCTTTTTAACCCTAATTTACTAACCTTCTTGTATACCCCTTAAACCATAACCCTTCGTCGTTACGACGAGCAATATATTTCGGCTATATAAAATCGGCTGTATATATATTTTTTAAAATTTTAGCACGTACATGCTTACATTTAGCAAGGATTAATAAAGTATAACAATATATTTTATTTTTTAACAAATATATTTTTATTAATTCATTTAAAAAACAGTATTTTTGAGATCACTGATAAATAACATATACATAAAAGCTAAAGAACAACGAAAAAGAAAAACAAAAACAGCCATTTTTCTTTTGGATTTCTAAACTACATACTATTATTTAAACAAAAAAAAAAGAAATTACTGATTTTTTGCTGCGCATTCTGTGCAAAAATCAACTTTATGTTCACCACAAATTGCAATCTTGCATTTCGAACATGAGGACTTTGTCATGCGTCTTTTTTTATATGGGCAGATATTACAAATTCTCCTCTTTTTTATATTTTGTTCTTCAACGGATTGCAGATTATTGCAGGACGAAGACTGACCTTTACGGCAACCATCGTCCTTGTTTTTTTGTAATATGTGTGCAATATTATCTTTCACGTGGCGCTGCATTGAAGGCATCTCATATCGAGTCTTTAGCCAGGGTTCGACAAGTTTTGAATGCAGCTGCTTCATTAATTCACGCCGTGGAATTATTGCCTGTCCTAGTACAGAAGCATAATGGCAATACAATATATAGCTGTTAATACATGCTATATTAAACATGCCATAGAAGACACACATTGGCCACCGATTGGTTTTTCTGCTGCATGACATTACTGAGCACATCTGATCAAATGTGTCTACACCACCTTTGGTACTGTTATAGAACTCGACCATAGATGGTTTCTTTGTTTCAAAATTGACTGATCCCTCCTCATCACAAGATGATAATAGATAAACCATTTTTGAAGGTTTAGGCTTGTACGACAAAAGAGTAAGAGGACCATCGTAACAAAACATTGATGTATTGACATTTCTAGTTCGATTATTCTTTACTTCTTCCGGGATTTCCTTCTTGTTGGCACGCAGTGTTCTTACAATCGTCAACTTATATGGGTGCTGAAGTAATTGCTTCGCTAATGCTATTGAAGTAAACCAGTTATCAGTGGTTACGTTTCTGTTCGTACCATATATGCTACAAGTAAGTTCCTTGACGAAGTACTCTTCTAAAGACAGGCCCCCTGTATCTGTTCCCTTTCCAAGGTATGGCATACAATCCATAATATATCTGGTGCCACTGTCACACATCATAACCAGTTTTATGCCATATTTGGCTGGCTTATTGAGAATAAACATGCGAAACTTACATCTTCCACGAAATGCTAATAATTGTTCATCAATTGTGACATTTGTTCCAGGTGTATAGTTTTGGCGGCATTGGGTTATGAGTAATTCCCAAATGTCTCTAATTGGTGTAAACGGATCGTCTCTTTGCTTTTGCAATCGAAGAGTTCTATCATCAAAATGTAAACATCGAAGAAGAAATTCGCAACGTTCTTTGCTCATGCATGATATAGATCTGATCCCTGAATACTCTACGTTAAATAACTCTTCCAGTGTCAAGTGATTATCTTTTAAAGCTGCTGATAATACTAAAATACCAATTAGAGCTCTAATTTCAGCCTTGCTGGTTTTATTTTGAGTAAATTTATTTTGCTCATAATTTTGTTTTTTTACGGAAATCTCCGAGTTTGTCCACTTAACAATATCGTCAAATATTTCATCAGTCATGAAATGCTCAAATAATTCTAGTGGATCAGTTATATTTTTAACGGAACGACCTGGACCTCTTGCCACATGCACAATATTAATTGAAGCTGTTCTTTTTGAGTAGTTCCCTTTGCTTGTAGCCCAAACATGCCGCGAGCGACTACGAATGTTGTTTCGTGAAAAGCTTAAAATATATGGACTACTACTTAAGTTCGCTAGAGGTTAAACTAATAGAGGCTGTGCCTCTAATGCATCACCCAGTGGAACAAGAAAACATCGCTCTTGAGTACTCAAAGGATATTTTCTTGGTCAGAGTGTTCATCTATAGCATCACTTTCTACATCATGAAACTCCACGATGTCTTCTTGTTCGCCATCAGATGAGTCCTCCAATGTTTTAACATCTTCTTCTTCTACCAATAAGTAACGAAGAATAGATTCTTCAGACAAAAATCTTCGCGAAGCCATTATAAACTTCATAAAACAAAAAACACGGAAGTAAGAAATATATCCACACTTGTATAAAATACTAACACAAATACTAACCATTCGTCGAATCGACGCACAATATTCAAGAATCTCAAAACACTAGGCACTTATACGCAAAACACACTCGCCTCTCAAGAAAGCTCGTTGAGTACCGAGTTGACAAGCAATATTACAGTGATCATCGCACCTGTTGAAAAGAAAAAGCGATATTTCTATTTTGTGTTCGTCGATTCGACGAAGGTTATGGTTGCAGGGTTAAATAAAATTGATACATCTTAAAAGTAAATCATTTAAATTTCTTTTAAATTAAATTATGAAAGAGAATTTCCCTAAACAATTGTGACACTATTATTACAACAACCAGTTTAAATAATAGTTGTTTTGAGAGAGGTTGTACTGTATAACATTTTTGTAATAAAAACCAAGTATATTTAAATTTCTTTTTGAACAAAATGATTTTCAGTTTATTGTCTTTTGGTTGCTGATATTATTTCTTTAAAGAATTTTTTTTAATTATATTTTATTTTTCCACAAATATTCTTTTAATATATCTCGTAATGCAAAGGATGATCGAGTGCCATTATTTGAAGATATAAGACTGACATTTGGCAATGGACAAGTTTCTTGTCTCATGGTCCAAATATTTAGCAGGGCAATATGCCTCGTCATTCATTTTAATATAGTTGTGAAGTACAACAGTTGCTTTTATAATTTTTTCTGCCAATTTGGGCGTCATACTCATTGTGCTACTTAATATTCGCCATCTTGCTGTCAAAATGCCAAAAAAATTTCAATTACTCTACGAGCCCTTGAAAGTCGCTTGTTAAAGTTTTCCCATTTTTGTTCTAATAAGGATCCAGGAAAAGGTCTCTTTAAGTTGTGACCCAAGGAAAAGGCAGCATCTCTTACAAAGTAGTAATTTAACATAATGTTGCTATTGGGTAACTGCCGCGGTGATGGCAGATCAAGAGCTCCCTTTATAGATTACAAGATAATAATAATTACTAGATTCAAATTAATAACACTGCCACTTACTTTTGTAGCTTTAAAAGTTAGATCCAGAATTGGGAGGACATGTTTCTTAGGAAGAGACATATGTATTCCGCTAAGCTCAGTCCAAATGAGTTCACATGTTTCCAAAACAATTGTAGCGACAGATCTAACAGACATTTTAAATGTCATGGAAAGATACTGCCTGCTAGTTCCTTGCGATAAATATCTAAATTACATAAGTGTTAGAAAGAGTTTAATCCCTGGACTAGTCCGCGTTCTAACTGAATGCTTCTGTAATTTTTCTCCAAGCATATTTAATAATACATCAAAAACTGCTGTAGTCATTCTAGTAGCAATTTGAAATTGTTGCTTGTCCCGATTTTTTAAGTGCTCAAATGAAACTGCACAGAATCCAGCTGAATTCCTTTGTAGATAAAGTTCACGCGTCCAAAGTCTTCTTCTCGTATTTCTTTTCCACCAGGAGGTATAGTTGCAAAATCCAATTAAATAAAAATATGCACTCCTCTAAATCACTGTTCATTTTATTTTTTTTTTATTTCTGCTTTGATCAACTATAAATGTTCAAAACACTAATTTGTACTTCATTTACCCGCGTTCATTTGCCTGCATAAAATAAATTTAAGCGGCAAACAGAACAGCTGACTGCCGCCCGTTGCCACATGCAGCCTACATTGGCTTTTCACTATAAAATTAAATTTCTTTCGTAGAAATAATAAAAAAGTGAGGGCTTTTAATACAAATTTTCAAAACGCATTATTCTCTTAGATTAAAAAATCGGCATTTTAGTTATCAACTTTTCTTTTTTGCTGTTGTTCATATGGAAACTTACTTTAGACTATAGTCTTTCCTGTAATAATCAAAAAATTAACAGCATTGTTGTATTGATCTGATTGATTCTGTTTAATTTTTCCGCTCCGCTGTACCATTTTGTTAAAGCGCATATAGTGGCTAAATCATTTGATTATATCCTCTTCGATTCAACAAATTAACAACTTTTGTGTTTTTTGGCCAAAATAGTGTTAAATGTTTTTAGTGTTTTATTAAGCTAATTGTGCCTCAATATAAAACTTGTTTTAGTGTTCTATTAAGTTAATTAGGCCTCAAGAGAATATATTTTATTTTATTATTTTATTTATTCTTATGAGGCCCAATTAGCTCTATAAAACATTAAAAATAATATATTTATTGACAAATTATCTTGCCCCATCGAATCAAAACTTTTTAACTGTATGCTCATTTGCCTTAGTCTCTACAAAAGTTAACTGTTTCATTTTTCAGCAACAATTTTTAACATCAGTGTTTTCCAGTGCTTCTTCTAATCGAGTAGATATTGTTTTAGATGACAATACGTACTTTGTTTCTAGGGCACGACCATAACAACAAAGTATGCACTAATCATACATATATTTTATTCTGATAGTCGAAAGGTCAATGAAACTGCTGCACACCGTTATTTCCTATAGAAGAAAGATTTATTTGTATAGAGAAAGAAGTTAAAAGTTATACACACATACAATTCCTCATTGTACTGATCCTCATTGTACTGCTTCAATCTTTTGTCATCCAACTTGAAGACTATCGCCAAAAAAGCACAAACAATCGCACGGTTTAAAGGAACAGATACATAAAAAGTTTCTAAATTATTTTAGGAAGGAACCCTTAACAATGGAGATAATCTGATTAAAAACGTATTGAACCTAGCAAAGAGTTAAGCAGAGTTTGATTAGAATAAAACAAATTTGGTTTGTATGTTTCTGTTTGTCGGAAAGCCATATCTGACAACACCAATGGACTGATCTTCCCGAAATTTTCAGAGTTTATTCTTAACCATCTTGATGGTAAAATTGTTCATTATATATATTTTTTTCTTTTTTTTTTGGAGTTATTAATTACTTTGTCGCGGTTTTTTAACGTTCTTTTAAAGTTTAATTTTGTTTTAAAGCATAGAATACAAAACTAACACATGGAGTTCTTTACTTTAACAATTTGCGTAAAAGTAAAACGGTTTTTTTAGTAGATTACATGATAACAGTAAAATGTTTTTTATTCTTGACAAAGCTTCACTGCTGTGGATGGCTTTTTTCTGAGAAAAACAAACAATAGTCACACACATCGTTGCTTATAGGTTGCGGATAAATTATTTTGCTATTAAGCCCATGATTTTATTTTTCGTTTTTTACTTTTGTTAAAGATGAGCATTAGATGCAGCGTAGTTCAAATAAAAACCCAGCCTATTAATTATAATTCAACCTTTATACGTTTATTATATATTGTTACATTACTATTATATTTGCACTCACTTCCTGGTAGTGAAGGGATTGACGAAGCGATGGGGACTGTGAATTCCGCGTCGGTTTGTCCACCTACTTTCCGGGTGACCAATGCTCACATAGAGTAGGCCATAATGTCGTTTGATGCCTTTAAGTCTCCTGGAATTGACAATATCACTCCAGCGGACTTGCAACATGGCATAGACCTCATAAAACCATGGCTATTGCGAATCTACAATGCTTGCCTGAAAAATACTTACATGCCGAAAGGTTGGCGTGTAGCCCGAGTTGTTTTCATCCCTAAAGCGGGAAAGACATCTCATATTAAACCCAAGGACCTTAGGGCCCATAAGCCTGTCGTCCTTCAAACTCAAAACGCTGGAAAGGATTCTTGATCTTCGGATCAGGAACTCCATAAATCCCGCGCTTATTTCTAGCTCGCAGCATGCCTATACGAAAGGAAAATCTATGGAAACAGCGCTGCACGTGTTAATATCCGATGTTGAAAAGTCCCTTTCTAATAAGGAATTTACGCTTGCAGTGTTTCTTGACATAGAAGGAGCTTTCAATAACGTCTGCCCCAATGCCGTTATAAAGGCCCTCTTGGATCTCGATCTTGATGCAAATCTGGTGGGATTCATTGCGCAACTACTAAAGACACGTATCATCACGTCCACTTTGGGAAATGAATACGTTGAAAGGGTAGTGAAAAGAGGCACTCCACAAGGTGGCGTATTGTCTCCCTTCGTCTGGAATCTGGCAGTCAACACGCTGCTACGGCGACTGGACCAAACGGGTAATAGGGTAACAGCTTATGCTGATGACATTGCTATCGCAGTCTCTGGGAAGTACCTGACAACACTCACAGAACGGGTGAACTTTTCGCTCAATGTTGTCTCAATGGTGCTGCGATTTTAATCTTGATGTTAACACCGGCAAAACGGAGCTTATGCTCTTCACACGGAGATACAAGATCCCGATTTTTACTGCACCTAGGCTGAACGGCATTGTGCTTCGTGTAAGTAAAAGTGTGAAATACCTTGGGGTGATACTTGACCCCAAACTTCAATGGAATGCAAACATTGCCAAAAGAGCTCGGAAGGCGACCTGTGCGCTCTATCTCGGTCAGAGAGCTCTAGGACTAAGATGGGGCCTTCAGCTTCGGATCATCTCCTGGCTCTATAAGGCAGTTATAGAGCCAAATATTCTCTCTGGTGCTGTATTTTGGTGGCCCGCTCTCGAGAAAACGGTCAACAAAAAAGCCTCTTGATAAAGTCAGGAGAACAGCCGCCATTTTGATTACTGGGGCTCTTCGAACTACTTCGACAAAGGCTCTGTATGCTCTTCTCCACTGGTTACCCACCAAACTTCTGGTATTGCAACAGGCTAAATGCTGTGCAGCCAGACTTAATGCCATCTCACGCTGGATATAGGGGACTCTAAGATTATCGATCGGGATGTGCCACTGCCATCATCTCTTCTACTCCCGCTCTGGACCACGGGTTTCAGATCCATATTCCGAGTAGGGAGATATGGGTTCGTAGCGAAGTAGTTGTGGGTGGTACTGTTGACATCTACACCGATGGCTCGAAACTGGACGACAGAGTCGGTTGCGGAATCTTCTCCAATAGCCTTGGACTAAGACTCTCCCTTAGACTTTCTGACTACTGCAGTGTCTCTCAAGCCGAGGTAATGGCCATTCTGAAAACATCCGAAATGGCGCTTAGGGACGATCTTCTGGCCTTGCCATTCAGGACGCTTGCTGGTGCATACAGTACATCTAAGCTAGTCCTGAGTTGTCGCTCATTACTGAACACCCTATCGAAGCGATCACAGATTGACCTGGTCACAGGGATATCCAGGGTAACTGTGAGGCCGGTGATCTTGCTAAACGGGGTACATTGCTTCCTAACGTCTCCTGGCTACCAGACGTTAGAATTCCTCTGGCAACGGTGAAAATGGCCATAAAGAACCACTACCTAAATTTGGATCGCAAAATATGGGTAGAGGAAAGTTATTGTTGTGTCTCCAGACAACTGTGGACTACACTGGACCTCAAGCGGGCCAGGCAGCTGCTTAGACTGGACAGAAAATCAATAAGTATCACGGTCTCGGTACTTACTGGACACTGTCTAATCGGCAGGCATGCTGAAAGACTCGGTCTGCCCTTTAATGATTTCTGTCGCAGCTGTGGCTCGGAGGATGAGGAAGAGACCCTACTGCACCTCCTGCGCCACTACCCATCCCTGGCTCGGAGAAGACTAAGAATTCTGGGCTCTCCTTTCTTTGGAACTCTTACGGAGCTATCATCTCACTCTAAAGGGGACATAGCAAAGTTCATCCGTGAATCCTCATGGTTCTCGGCTGGGTAAGGGGAGTCGCGCCGCCTGCCTTGTGGTATCACAACGGGCCATTCGATTGTGCTCAAGTGAGCTTCGTTGCGAGAGGCTGCCACTCCTAACTAACTAACTATATTTGCAAAGATTTTTTATTATTAAAATATGTAAAACATTTCTTTAAAAATTTTTGCATTTTGATTTCGAATAAAATACGAACAGGGGCGTTTTTGAAAGTTTTATTAAAAATTAAATTTAAAAATGTGACAACTCCCAAAATATTCTTCTGTACGTTTCAAGTATATTTCATAGATTTTTTATTTGTTGTTCGTTTATATACAAGATATGAAAAAATTATTTAATTCATTCTACTACAAATTAAATGATGTACTTAATAAACTAGTATGTATTTTTAGAGTATTTGAGTTTAAGTTAACTAAAGTGATAATAAAATAATTATTTCTGCCAGTTAAATAAATGCTGCTACTTCTATTGGCAGCTAATATGCGGTTCACACTTGTGTGTTTACAACAAATTTAAGCGAGATGTTTAAAAACCTACAGACAACATTTGGTCAGGTGTTTAACCAGATGGCACCTATTAAAGCATATAATTTTCATAAAAGTAATCAGAGCCTTAAAATGAAGCAAGAAAAAAAAGAATTATAATTGGAGACGTTGTGCCTTGAAAACTAATGTAATTGATTTGAAGAGAAAGCAACAGCGAATATTATTGATATGATTTTACTAATAAACAAGCAAAAGTGCTGTATTCGGTTATGCAGAATCTTATGCATATACCATTACTAAAAGTCTGGCTGAGCTAACCTAGGTTAAGATAAAGTGTGCTTGGGGTATTGAAAGAACTAGTGTTCCGGTATGCACGCATCAAATCTGGATAGACAAATTGGGTACTTGTTGAAGGAATGATGAGATACACGTGGTGGATGTGGTGTTAAGGTCTATATCTGCAGAGAAGATGCGGAATATGCAGAGGTGTGCTGTTGCACTCTCAACAGATGGGATTAGATAGTCTTCAACCCTAAAGTAAGGATTAGTTTATAGTCCTGACAGCCATGTTCTTAGAATTGCAACTCTGTTGGCTAAACCAATGAAAGGTACTGACGTTAATATGTATCACGTATATTCTTCACCATATATGTAAATCTAGCTTAGTGAAGTAACTCCAAAAAAAAAAAAAACAAATATTAGGGTGATACGAAATTAAAAAATTTACATAAAAACGTCATCGGCTCTTAACAGGTTAAGCATTTTTTTTTTTTTAAATTTTAGTAATTTCTAAAAGATCTCTTCAAAAGTTTTAAATATCTTATATCGTAAAAAATATGGTGCACAATCGTACTTTTCTATGAAAAGTTAAGGGGCCCATAATACGGAAAATATGGGCGAGCGCCTATTTTTCCACTTGCTGCTTTTTATTTGTTTTTTTGATTAGAGTTATTTCACTAAACTAGATTTGCTTCAATTGAGAAGGAAAAATTTGAGGTGGTTTTTTGCCCGCTGCCTCAATAGACATGGACCGATCTTGTTTGCGTATTTATATTTTCCCTAGCTCATCTATTGAGTTGGCAAAGTTGATTTCAAACCGAACACGGATGGATATCGCTCAATTGATTTCGCTATAAATAAGAACTTCCAATATATATACAAATACTTCATTGAGTCGGAAATAGATATTGTAGAAGTTAAAAATTGAAGGATAAACTTAGCTATACCTTTCTTCGATCTGTGGTGAAAAATATTAAAAATATTGTGGCAATCGGTAATAAATACAATAGTTACTTTGTGCAGAAAAATTAATTTTATTATTCTTAAGACCGTACAAACTCATTTTGGGAATTCGATTGCCAAAACACTTCTTGAGATGTTTGCAAAAGAAACAACCGTTATTTCGGACCACAATATCACTAGAAAAAAGATTTGCTATTCTCCTTCTCCACTAGAATTTTGCAAATTAATTGACTTTAAAAATACCTTTGTATGTATTTACTTTGTTTGCGCTTTTTCACACGACGCTTAAGTTTTGATTTGCCGCCACTAAAATTCCAAAACATTCAAAAACAAGTCCATTTAAAGTGTTCTGCAAGTCAAGTAAAAAATAGCATGTTTTGTACATAACCAATTAAGATTTATATAAAAACATAAGGGTGTAGGCCATATAAGACCTCTACAGATAAAAGTATTAAACGAATAAAGAAAAGTGAAGATAACCAGATTGTGTGTACTTTAACGTTTCGTTATGAGTTTAGCAAATAAACGTAATGAAAAGTAAATTGTCTTTGAAAACATGTTAAGTAAATTAATTTAGCTATTAATAGGATTTTTTGTTAAAAAAAATGTATTAAAAAACAATATAAGTTAAACAAATATTAAATATAAAAAAAACATTTTTTAGAATACAGTGTCTCCTATCAGTTTTCAAGCTTTACACTTCTATCAGTCGGAAATTTTTTATTTTTCAAAAAGCTTTGTGAATAAATTACAAATTTTATAAATTAAAAACGTTTACATATGTCTACGTTTTAATATATATTAATTTTTATTTATTTATTTATATGTATATATTTTAAGAAATATCGATGAAACAAAGCCAATTAATCGAAGGATAATTCTCTTATTAAAAACATTTTCCAGAAAAGAAAAAAAAAAAAAATTGTTATCCGTATGAGAAGGTTAAATGAAACACTACTTAAAGTGTTGTAATCCTACTACATAAGTTGTTGTAATGCTTTATATACTGACATAAAAAAATAAAGGTAATGCTGTGGCATTATTATACTTCGTTATTTTTTGTTTTTGTCTGTAATTAAATAACTTATACACGTCGTCGTCTCATTGCCGTTTGACTTTTGAAGTTTCACTCTGAAAACTTTATGTAGCATTCGTTGGGTGAACTTCAAATTTAAAGTCATCAGCGTGAATGTGTTCTAAGCGTTTTATTTCAACTAATTAAAAAATAAATATAATACTTTAAATAATATATATAAAGATGACAAGAAAGAAGGAAAGTCTTATATATAAAGATGCATAACATTTTTATGTATATAACAAGATTCATAAAACTAATTTTTTTAATAACAGTAAATAAAATACCTAACAAATAATTAAAAAAAATAATATAACTAAAGGTTTTGATAAACACTGACTAGAAACGTTTCTGATGACCTATAATTGGCTAACAAAAAAAAAAAATAAAGTATAAAGTTTTTTAAATATTACTTTTTCTTTTTTGATATAGAAACTATGATTTATTTAACCTATAAGAACTTGCCGTGACAGCTCTTTTAACAAATAAATTGTTTTTAATAATAAATATTAGCTTTATTTTGAATGGAAATTTAATTATAAATAACGTCACAGCGTATTATAGTCATGTACGTTAATGCTATTAGATTATTATGGTAAATATGTTGCCACTAAGAAACAACGATCAAACTAACTACAACAAAAATAATTAGATAAACGAAGTACATTTAAAAAAAATCAACAACAAAAATAACAGTAATAAAGTTCATAAAACAATAAATTAATTTATAAAATGATGAGAATTAAATAAAATAATAAGGAAAAACGTTTCTATGTAAACGACAATGAAGATACATATGTACATATATATTTCTTGAGATTATTAATATTATTTAGATAACAATGCATTAATATATTGTAACTAATATCAATTAAAAGAGACTATCCCTGACGTGATGGGGTTGCTCAAGAGCGGTTGAAATGTATATTAAATAAATAGTTTTGTAAAATTAAGGCAGAGTCGGATACAAACACATGCGTATATGTAATGTAGTTGTATTAGTAATTAGCAATAGTAGTGGTGGTAGTATTAAAAATATATATGTGTATAAATATATATTCAAGAATTTATTAAAAAATACATCAATTAATCTATATTATGTCTATAACGTCTTAAACGTGCTGTATTTTCTATTTTAGGTGCACCAGGTGGTGGCGTAATATCATTTCGTATTGTTGTTCCAGAATGTTCTATATTATCGTAATCCTTAACCAAATTAAAAAGTAACATCTCGTTGTCTGTATAGCCATTTGGGAAATCAACTTTTTCTGCACCAATTGTACTAATACCAGCATTAGCACCGCCTGGTTTTACACTTGCTTTTGTGGAACATTTTCTACGGTTAGCTCCGATTTGCTGCTGATCATCAGATGTATCGGTTGAATTATCTTCAAATTGCCCTAATAAAGAAGTTGGCACTCCTCGTGTTCTGAAATAAAATTTATTCATAAATATAGTCATAATTATTAAGTATTAAAAAATGTGTAAAATAGCTAGTTAAATAGTTTTATACACAAGGGAATTCTCATCGCTTATTTAAGACATGAAAAACTGAAATTTTTCTATTCAAACAAAACAATATCCATATTTACTTTCAAGAGAGACAAGAAATAAAATCCTTTTTAGTAGTAAAAGTATTTTATGAAAAAGCTATAATCTTATCCTCATTGTATATACCCTACGGACAAGAATATCTTAATTGCCTTTAAAGAGTTTAAATAATATTGAAAGCTTGAACTTCATTCATCCAAGTTTGAGTTTTTTTCCTGCAGCAAAAGCCCTATGCTCCTTGCAGGAGCAAAAGGATCAAATATTATTATAAAAAATATAGGTTTGCCACTGCACCTGATGCTCATGCAATTTTATTTTGTAATGCTAATTTCTCTTTCTTTACATTAGCCCGCGTTCATATTTCTGAGATATTTATCTCACCAGAAGTCAAATTCAATTCCAGAGATATTTTTGTGACGCATATTGCTAAAAACTAATTTATAGCAAAGCCATGAAATTTATGATGAGAGCGTTCTAAAATCAACACCCACAATTGCAAGTAAACGTTATTAAAAGTTTTTTTTCCAATGTGGAAAAGTTGCAAGAAACTTTATATATACATACATACATATATATATATATATATATATATATATATATATATATATATATATATATATATATATATATTAATTTTTTTTAGATTTTTGATCCTGTGCAAGAAAAGCATAAACGAATTTGATAATCTTATTGCTCAATTAAAAAATGATTATGAAATTTTAGAAACTGTAATGAGTTTGAATTTCCTTTGCTTAAGATTGATAATAATTTCAATAAGAGTGTTCCGGTAATCTTAGCTTTGAATAAAATGAAATGGTATAACAGAATTTCATAAGAGCAAAAAAGTCCCGTTTTTAATACCTGCGGTGTGTTTCTTAAAACTACAACATAAAAATCTACAAATGAAACACACTTAAAAAGCAACAATTTGACAAACTTTGTTGTTTTTTTTTTAATTGTTGTAGGTTAAGAAATGGCATTTGGATTTTTCAAGCCGCCGCTTTGGCTTGCTGCCACAAATTAACAACAGGGAACCGCCCTAAAAAGAAGTTGTGATCTCAGCTAGTATTGACTACTTTGCAAATAGTTAACAACGTAATAATTGTAAGTTGCACGAGAAACTTTCTTTAAAGAACGTCAGATTAACATCGGTCCAAGTCAATATAACAGGTGAACCCGTTTGGTTTTAAAAAGTTATGTCAGACACAACAAAAGTCAACCAGCAATTAATAAAGACTGGTGGAATATATTGCGTCCCAATTGCGAAACGATCGATAAAAATTGTTTACTACTAAGCATAATAATAAAACTGTTGGTTTTTATTGTAAAGAAATTTTAACCGGGACGAAAGCTGCTAATATCTAAAAAAGGTTTAAATATTTCATTAAAAAAGTGAAGAAAAACAAATTCTGTTTAAAAAAATCGGTTTATGCAATTTAACGAATATTTTTCGGTTAAATTGCAGCTTGTATGAACAATTTTAATATGTTCTTTTCATTGAAATAATATGCATAAGTAAATTAACTTAATTTCAGCTTTGCATCTCAAGTTAGTTGAAAAAATGCAAATGAATATTCATTCAAGATAAGGAGAACAGAAAAAGACATTTTGAACTGTCATTTCGAATAATTCATACAATATTAGAAAGGTGGAGTTCAAGACGCTTTTATGAGAAAGTTTGTTTTTTTTTACACAAAAAAAAGTTTTCTTATCGACTAAATGTGAAATTGTACAGCAATAGGCAGAGGTTTGTGTGCAGTTAACGAAGATATGTTTCAATATTACATATTGAACAATTTAATAGAAATATTTACTTACCTACTAGCATTTCTGGAACGCGGACGAGCAAATCGTAATTGCAATTGAGAAGGATCCGTTACATATTTCTCAGTTGACTCTCTGCGACGCCTCATAGCTGTTTAATAAATTTTTGAGGAAAACAAAATGTTCATTTTTTTATGAAAATAGTACTATATTTTCAAATGCATGTACATATCATTACAAAACGAAAAACATAAAACAACAAAAACAAATCAGCCAGTATAAATAAATAAAAAAAAACCTTAAAAATTTTACAAAATATTATTTTCATATTAAACAAATCAGTTCAGAATCCTACAGTACACTGCGGTGCACTATTAAGACCGCACGTATTTTTTTAGACAAGTATTCACATAATAATTAGAAAATTTACATAAACACGTCTGAGCATTAAAGCTTATCAAGATCAACATTTAGAACCTTTATTTGTGTTTTAGAAATTGCTACAGCAAGAAATTAATTTTTACCCTGGTACATTTTATAGCCGGAAATATTTAGAAATTGTTAATAAGGCCGCCATTTTAAGAAATACTAAGCTTAAAGACTCGATTGGCATACTTTGAAGTCATTGCATGCTGCCCATTTAAACTTTTGAAACTCTAGGCACATTCGCGTTTGACTGCTCTTATGATAATACTAGCAGAAAACCAACTTTTTCGATTTGATTTTAGTTGTCGGAAACGCCTTTTGCGCTTGATGCTCCCTAAACTGCAAGACAACTATAACCGAAATAGTGAATTTGAAAAGTAGAGTGATTCCTTACTATGCTAGAGAGTTTAATTTAATTTTTTCTCATCATAATATATTATCTGAACATACAAAGCTTAAAAAATCATCAAAAAAAAGTGTTGCAGTTCGTGCTAAAATATTTTTATACTCTGATAGATATGAAGCAGATATAAAGTGTTCTTAACCACACGATTTATAGTCCAGCAGAACACAGTTATATAACATTATTTGTCTGTTTTCGATGAGTCGTTAGCGCTAACTACGATCTTAGAGTTTCAATTTTTTCCTGCACTTTTTTATTTGTCCGTAATATCAAAGATCTTGTAAAAATGGCGCACTAACCTGTCAAAATGATTTAACAGTTTTTAAGCTCTTTCATATTCTTCCATATTTTGTGTGAATATAAGAAAATTCTGTGCGCCACTGTGTATGTGATTACAACCTTAATATCCAATTATGCTTTTTTATTCGAAAAAAAAAAAAAATGGAAAAAACACACATTTTAATAATCACTCTACTTTACGAAAAACTAACTGTAAGACTATGCGGACATATTAAGTAATTTGTCACATTGCACAAATTCTAATCAACCGCTTCAATATATGAGCTCTGGAGTCTGTTCAATCTTATTACCCTTCAACACAGAAAAAAGAGTATACATACATACACATATGAGTTAACTATTCCGTTTGTAATTTCTACAATACTTATTTTCGAGTTAATAAAACTATATGTTCTGGATTCTTATGCATAGGGAAGTCGATTTAGCAATGTCTATCCGTCCGTCTTCGTGTGGATAACACTTTTGATATGGCACCGAAAGAGCTACAGAGTATTCTACGGTCCATTAAAAGTGGATATAAGGATGAAAAAAGGCGACCTACTCTAATTTTCTTAAGTTTTTTTTTAAATTAATGTTGTTCTTTTATTATTTATATTATTATTAGAGGAAAAACTCAACACTACCAAGGCATAATTTTAACAAAAAAAAAAATAAATAAATAAAAACAAAAATTATAATTTATAAAAAAAAAATAATTTTGTAAATTTATTATTCTTTTTTATAATAATTTACTTTAATCGTGCTTGATTCCTTCAAATATAAATATTTCATTAAATTCCCATGAAATATTTATTATTTAAAACTATAAAATGAAATGTATTACTGCGGGGAAAGCATATCCATATGGCCATTTCGCTACTGCTCATATAGCTCATCAGTGGATTATACCCATTTTTTTTTTGTAAAACCCACTGATGATCTATATGAGCAGTACTTTGTTGCTTTAATTATTGTCGTTATGATCCACACTACTCAATAAGTTTATCAATATTTTAAAGCAAAAATGGGGCATTTTTTTCTTGGAATTTTTATACACAAAACTACTTACACAAAAATTTATTTTTTTATATTACAAAATTATTTTAAATTGAAAATATTAAGTAATTTGGCATTAAATAATCTAAATAATGTTTAGTAACAATTATTATTGTACAATATTTGCAACACATTACAAAATATTCTTTTTTGTGCAATTTGAATCAAAAGACACGTTGGCAGTAACAATTATTGCACAATTATATTGCAAGTGTATGGGTACCTTAAAAAAATAAGTTAACTAGTTTCGTTTGGCGTTTTAGTTTCGTTACCTGCAGACGAAAGATAAAGAGCGGAAATAAGAGAAAAAGGGAGTTAGGGGATATAATGTAAAATTCTAGAAAGAGTGAAAGACTGTATAAAAAAGTATGAAGAGCCATCGGGATATCTCCACAGTCAGATTTACAGTCCAGTCAATAGTCTGGCAAGGGACCGAAGTGGGGACCTAGTGTGTCATCATGGATATAGAAAAACCAGTTTCCAACGAATTGTAGACGCTGGTCAGCCAGAGTAGCACATGTGAATAAATTTCACGCTGGGCGAGAAAGAGATGCCACAGAAAGCTTTAATATGCATACCCTCCTGTACTGCATCTATGTTCACGCTTTAACAAAGGGTAACTGTAAATGACCTGAACTAATCTTGATGTGGTATATGGAACTTTTGCTTTTATTATGTATATATTTTTAAAATCTATTTTCTTGTCGTTAAACAAGATTTTTTTTAAATCTAAAAACAAGAAAACAGAATTATGTTTCAACAGCGAAAAAAAAATTGAGTAAAGTATTTTTAAGCTCTACAGTATACAAACCAACTAAAGGCTTAATTGCCGCTTAAATATCTGTACAAATCCTATTATCTTTAACAGATACTCTGTAGTACTTCAGCCAATTAGTAGACTTCTTTCTAATAGTGAATAATCATTTTATATTTGCGAATTTAATTTTTCTTGTATTTGAAAATTCGATATTCATTCCTATCTTTTTCTTAAGTGTTTTCCAAACATTGTGCTGCTTTGCTTATGCTGAAAGCTGAACAAATCAAAACTACACGATGCACAAAGATACTGACAAGAAACATTTTCTTTAACATTTGAAGTTTAATGCGTGGTGTTTAATCTGTATTAAAGTGTTGTGTTGCATACAAATTGAAATGAAATTTCTTTTGTAGAAAAGACTAAAAAAGTGAGTGTTATACAAAAAAATTTTTTAAAACGAATCGTTCTCTTAGAGTACAAAAACGCTTAAATATCTCTACAAATCCTATTATCCCTGATAGATACTATATAGCATTTCAGCTAATTAGCATCCTGCTTGATAGCAGAATTTTCTGCTGGGAGAATGTTAAATTCATTCGGGAGTCTGAAGGTCGTTCTAATTCCAAACATCCCTTCTTAGAATTTTCCGTGTACACACGATAAGAGAGTGACTTGAAGACACAGAGAAACTCGGGAGTGCAGTAGCCCAGCAGGTCTGGAATACATTCCTTATACCCTCATATATGCCAGCTTGACCCACGACGTATGTTTCTTAAAACTAGTATTTTGGCCATTAGATCTACCGGTATCCTGTAAAAGCTTTTCCATCCGAACGCGGTTACTGAGGAACTTAGTGCTATCACCAGAATGTTTGACCGCCTCCACAAGACAGCTTACCTCCCCTGTGTTCGATGTAAAGCCTAGAGCAGTCCTACAAATGTAGGTTGTTGCAAGAACCTTCGAAGCCGGTGCCTGTATGGCAACCCCCACCACAGCTTGCTATCTGGAATGATACCCAAAATTTAGCACTATATGACCGATGCCACCGATCGCATGTAATTGCCGACATTGTTAAAGGAGCCTAGTTCCTTTAATTTTTGTATAACTCCAATGCTCTAGTTATCTCTCGATTTATCCTAAGAGCGAATATAAGGCTGTCACTACTGATAAGCTCTACATATAGGTATGTAGGGAGGAAGGACTACTCCTTTCTATAGAAATTAATTAAAATTAATATATACAACATAATCCTCTCTAGGATTTTGAACGGTAATGTTAGAGTTGTCGGTCTGTACTATGGACATAGTCTCAAATACACGACCAGTTTAAACAAATTCTTTATACAGGAAGGATGCAGGGTGTTTCCAGATCCACGTTCTTTTGTAGATCTTCGGCGATTGTACCATCCTGTCCAAATGACATAAATGATTTAAAGTTATCTTTAACTCAATGTAAAAGTTTTCTGCTTACTTTTACAGAGGAGAAACCCCTACAAAACAGGATGGCTTGCAATGTTCCCGTGTATGGTTGGTACCCAGGTAAGTAATATTTAGCAGGACCTCCAGTGATACTTACTGACTTGTCACTAAGCTTCTATCAGATCACTAAACATAAGCATATATTAATGGTTTTTAGAAAGAAGCCTGTGCAATCCTCGGATAGGCCTTGAATTCGCTTAAGTAAGCCGTCCAACTGCTAGTTCTCTTCACTTCACTGAAGAGTCTTGAGCCACCAAGGAAGCTTGCACGATAATTGTATTGTAAGTAGTATATGATAGTGATAAAGATTAATGACAATATAAGAAATAGCCTTAAAACTAATAAAAATGGGATCTTCCTTTTAAGTAGTTTTCGAGGGCATACGTACAAAAATAAAACAGTCTATAAAAACTTAACAATGTTTACTGGATTCAAAAAACATTAAGTTGGATTGTTGCGGATAGTAGCGCCGTAAAGAGAATACGACCAATTTTTTTATACGTCGCTAAAATATATGGTTGTTGATGCTATGCTCCTCTTAAAAATACTTCCCTGGGAAAAGTAAGCATATGGGTAACACAGCTATTGCTAAGTTGGCAATAATAAGAAAATTAGTCCCAGACTGGAATGTTTCCACCCCCGTGTTTTACCGTCCTGTTAGTGTATTTTGATTTTAATACTTCGGTAGCAAATTAATTATTTTCGCAGTTCAAAGAATATTTCACCACTTTAAGCCAACCAATGTGATTTTTTATTTCTCCTTAATTTGTGTTAATGTACTAAATTATTAGATAAATCTAAAGCGCAGACGTGTTTTTTTCGTTTTCCGTCTAGAGTTTTATGCTTAGGAGTCCATTGAACAGAATTTTCTATTCCAATTCCATTTTCTATTCTATACGATTTTACGGCTATATGTAAGTTCTTGATACTTTGTCCTCCTATTAAGTCACAGAGCTTAGGTTTATTAATAGCTGTCTAGTAGGTAAGAAAAGAAGAATGTTTTTAATTCTGCATTTTTATTGGCAATACTTACAAAGTACTTAAATTAAAATAATTTAATTAATTTTTAATCGAAACGAACTAAATGTCCTTCTTATTGAAAATTTTTACATTATACCAATTTCCCAATAGTGAACTAACCTCGCATATTACTATCCTTAATATTTATCATATAACTGTATATAATTTAAGAAAAGAAAATGGTTAAAGAAGTCTGGAAATATAAAAAAAATGTTGGTCGCTTTGTGTAGGGAATTTTATAACAATAAAAGCGAGTAAAGTCGGTATTTTCTTTGAATAGCTTCAAAAGCTGTACAAAGCACCATTTCAATCGATTAAAATAAAATTTCGTTAACAATACCCGAATCGTCTAATGTATTTTTAGTTTACATTTTTATACCCTTCACCACAGGTAGAAAAAGGGTATATTTATGTTTTTCATTCCGTTTGTTATTTTTGTTAATTCTACAATATCCATTTTCGACCTCATAAAGTATATATATTCTGAGTTCTTATGCACAGCGAAGTCGATTGAGCGATGTCTGTCTGTCCGTCCGTGTTAGAATTGCAATCAACTTTGCCAAGTCCCTAGATAAGCTAAAGAAAATTTAAATACGCTAACCGATCAGGCATAGTTTCGAAAATTTTGCTGTTAGCAGTCAGCTCGATCGGTCCATTTCTTTCGAGGCGGCGGGAAAAACACCAGGCCTACCTCTAATTTTTCCGATGGACAATTAAAACATAAAAAACATCACGTAAAAAAATCACCGCCCGCCCGTATTTTCCGAGTTATGGGCCTCTGAACTTTTTACAGAAAAGTACTATTTTGCACCATATTTTTAAAGAAATCAATATGGGTATCATTTAAAAGCTTTGGAAAAGATCTTTCGAGGTTAAGCTAAAAATTTTTCAAAATACTTATATCATTAAGAGCCGGTGACTTTTTTATATAAAATTATATTTAATACTTATTTTTTTTTCTTATTTCTCAATTCTCTGTCACCCCAATATTTCTTTTATTAAAGTTACTTCACTAAACTAGATTTACATACATGGTGAAAGGTTCAGGCGGAACCTATGAACACTATGGACCTTTATGCTAAAAAATAAAAATGTTAAGAAACAATACTATATACGCATTATAAATAGGTATAAAGAACAATCTCTATAAATGGTAGGACAATTCATCCTAAAACAATCACAACTAAAGATCATCGTATGCGTCGAACTCGTTCTCATTTATAACAGTTGCTTTTTATACTGTAATACTAGCTTCTCTTGGTTTAGCAAGTTTTCTACCTAGTGTCTCCTTAGAGGTAGCCAAGTGAATCCAAGAACTTAAAGTAACACGTACATACATTTTATAGGGATTTCTTTTTTTGGTAAAAGGTGCATTATAAAATTTTTTGCCAGCCCTGTGACAATGCTATTTGGTATTTGTCAAGAAGAAAATACAATTTTTTAAAAAGTAGGACGCCTTGTTTTTAATAGCTGACAGATAAGTTTGTTCTTCAAAATATAAAGAAGAACTTAATGGTTTGCTTAAACTTCAAGATCCCAAAAACAGTAATTAATTTAATGTTAAGGACTTAAACAGATAAAACTGAATGAATAACGCATAAAAAGAATGAATAAATGCTCGATAGCAGTTCAAAGTACGCAAAAATAAAATTTTAAATAAAGCTGCAAAAATAGTACAGGCTTAATGTAGAAATGGAGCTGGAGGCATCAACACAGCAGCAAACACGTACATATGTACATATGCATATACATCACCTGCATTCAGGAAATGAACTCTCGCGCATTTTTTATATATATAAACACACTTGTCTGCTACTACCCCATCATCTTCAGCGACCACTTTGTTGGGATTGCAACAAGCGCCTAAAGTAAATTCAATACTAAAACAGGCTGCTTTGGCACGTTGCAATGTGCAGTTGTTCTACTCTGCAATTCGAATCGAAAAATGGCTTTGAATTGCAATGTAAAAAATATATACAAATTGTAACAGTTTTATTTTTTTATTGCTTCTAAATTGGACAGAAAGAGACCCAAAAACTTTTGGACTTGAACATTATGATATTTGCCCTTTGAAAAAAAAAAACACAGCGCATTATCAACACTGTCGATTTATATAAGGAAGTTAATACCTTCCGCCATTAGTAAGGGTGAATTTTTTAGAATACAACATGCCACTTTTCAGAAAGCAAAACATTTTTAAGAAACGAAAACCAATTTGTATCTTTTAAATAAAATAACGCATTTTTGTAAAAAAGAAATCACTATTAGAAACACAAAACTCGGTTTTGCATAAAGTTCTGCACATGAATGAAAGGAATAACAAACCTGGTGTTAGATCCGTAATATCAGGGTTTTGATATACAACACCATCAGACTTATCCGAAACAGTTGATTTGTTGACACTAGTGGAAGTAAGAGGAGTGGGCAAAGCTTCATTTAAATAAACAATATCAGCGGTATTTGTGGTAAACGTTTGTCTTCCCTGGCTGCTGTTTCTTGCGAGATGTGAATGATCCTGTTGAGTGGTTAACTCACCACCAGCCCACGAAGCACATTTAGCTTGACGGAGATTGTATTGCAATATAGGAATTTTACTTACAGTAGTTGTACCTATGGGCATTGTCGTACTTAAAACATTTTGATTTTGTGTGATGGTAGTGACTTTCGCAACAGTCGACGTAATTCTTTCATTTCTACAATCAATTTCTGTCATTTGATTTAAATCTTCACCTGTTTTCAGATCACTTTTATTCTCCTCTTTTAAGACATCTTTAGCGTCTTCTAAAGCCTTGGTTGTATTTCCAACCTCGATAAACATATCTTTATTCAAATCTCTTGAAAATCCCTTACTATTATCACAAGTTTCATTTTTAGTTTCAGCTATTATATCTTCCGGGTTCGTTGTTTCAACCAATTTGCCACTTCCAGCATCTGGTTTGTCATCGTCCCGTGGAGCATTTACCAACATGGCTTGACTAGGGGACTTTTGGTTTGCTGTTGAACTATAGTACTTCAATTCATTTTGTGAAGTTGTTTCTAAAATTTTAAAAATCAATTCGTCAATCGAAACATTTATAAAAAGGATATTAATTTTAGTTAAAAAAAATGAATTTACAAAAGTAACTAATGCCTAATGCACATTCGAGGATACTCAAAAAGCTTTTACGAAATAGAAGAAGGAGCACTAACAATTGAAAACTAAGTACGCAGCCCTGAAACCAAAAAAGGGGAACTGTAACCATATTTCTACCGTACAGTATGACAGTCACCTAAAGCATTAGGTCAAGTAGGAAATAACAATTTCTTTTGTAACATAACACAGAAATAGTTCAAGCCAATATGAAAGGATATCGGGAGACACATTTGTGGAGGTAGATCCGATTAAGATACTGAGACTGTTAAAGCATAAGCAAGTGATTGAGCTATACTCTGTGATTCAAAATAGTTCACAGGGAAACAAGGATTGAAAAAACGCTTCAGTAACTCGATACACGTAAACTTTCTATATTATTTTTAAATAAAATTCTTTAATTCCATTTTTACTGTTAATCGTTTAAAGCATAAAAATATACTTTTCTAAATTGAAAGAAATATCCAACTTCCTGATTTAGGTGCATTAGAGGGCCACGTGTAACTTGTTTACTAAGACAGTTATAAGCCACACAAAATTATGCTACAGATACGCTATTAGCTTTGGCACAGTAGACTTAGATATCCAAAGGTACTGGCCTTTTAAATGGAATGAATCTCAATCGTTGTTATAAAGATATTTTCCACAAACCTTTGTTTGTAATTCTTGGTGTTTTTATGATATTAAGATAACATTTTGAATTCCCCTCGTATTATTTTTATGCATTTTAAACACTTAAAAGAGATGTGAAACGTTCTGCTGGCAAAGACCTTTCTTAACATGAAAAACTATTTTACGAGTATACAAATGGTTAAGACACCTACCAAAAAAGTTAACCGTTTTTACCTATAAGTTACAAATTATTAATATGTTGGATTTAAAGAAATCTTACCATTAGGTATCACACGTATTTCTAAACGTCCGCTTATGCAACCTTCATCTTGTTGTGCGAACTCGTCATCTAAGCCGTTTTTAGGATGAAGACTTTGTACTTCATTGCTTAAATTTGTTGCATATTGCAGTAGGGCAGAAGTTATTATTGTATTCGTAGTAATGCATTTGTATGTATCTACACCTGTGTCTGCAGAAAATTTGTCTTTTTGAGTCTCATAGGACTGGCCATTTCCAATATTATTAGGCTCATCTACATTCAGAAGATTCGGCAATGCTACATTGGGTAAACTATTGCGATGTTTAATATTCACTAAATTAATGAGATCATGGTTATTAGCGGTTACTAAGCAACTGCTCGCTATTGCGCCGTCACCTGCCATTACTTTAACTTCAGGATGTGTAGAATTATTATACAAACCAGTGTTAGAAGTAGCTTCAGGTGGCAGTATAGCAGCAGCTGTGGCTTCTGAAAACACTTCTCTAACGCAAACATTTCGTGTTATATCCATGCGATAAACCTGAAAATATATATAATTAATAAGAAATAATATTATTAAATTTTTTTTTTCATTCCAGTTGCTTAAATTAAAAATAGTCAGGTCTTACTTTTTAACTAATTATTCTCTTTCACAATTTCTTGTGTTACTGTATACACTGTTATTATTTCAAGCTGTTTCACTTTTATGTTTTTTATAAAATTTGAACACTTTTTTTGTGTTTCTTTAAATTTTGTTTTCGTAAAGTTACAATATAAATAAAACTTGGACTTCGTAGTAAATAAAAAAAATCTATACATAAAATAAAACAGTAACAGGGACTTTTCTGTTCATAAAATATTTATTGATAATTTTGATGTAGATAGTAATCGATATGGAATATACAATCCTATATTTGAAATTTTTGTCTGTCTGTGTTCAAATCACGTAAAAACTGCTACAGAACTCTACAACAAATGTTTAAAAATACATTTTTCTAAATATTAATTTTAGGAAAATAAGAACTGATACGCTGACGAAGTCGTGGGCACTGTTAGTATTATAATAAGATAAAACCAAAATCAAAAACTATGGTGCTTAAATACTTTACTAAGTGAATTTAAATTTGCTGTTTCTAAGAGAATATATTTCTTAATTTGTATAATAAACGTTTTAATGGATAGATAGTTCCGTATGAATATTGCTCTATTTTGGTATATGGTTATACCACATCAGGAGCTTAGATTTTCTCACACTTTATTAATATATTTATATATATATATATATATATATATATATATATATATATATATATATATTACTGCTGACGCAAGCGTCTGCAGCTGCACGAGCAACTGAATTGGTGGAGTAGTTATGTGACACTCTTCCGTTCATCATTTTTTCTTTTTATTTTAATAAAATGCAAACACTTCATTTTTATATTCTAGAATTTTAAGTAGAATGTAATTTTTGATTTGAATTAAGAACACTTAGCTTTAAACAACTCAACTGTAGAGTTTATTTTTTATTGGCGCAGTCGGTGCAAACGAACCTGCATTAGTATTAAAATTTAATATTAAAATTAGTAAGAAATGAAGTCCTTGAAATTAACATTAATTAGTAAAGTGCTAAAAAATTTTTATTTAATAAATTTAATTAAATACTTACTAAAAAAATAATATCACTGAACAAATAAATTAACTTTTGATGAAGTGATACAAAAATTTAATTTAAAATAAATAATTTAATAAAAACTGAAAACACCGGCTAAATAAATGCAAGAGGACAACACAATTGACGAAATAAATAAACTGTTGAATAATTGCAAAATCTCCAATATGCCAAACAACAAAGAAAAAAGAGAATTCGTGTGTCGACTTCGTCTAACCAAATTAATATTGATATGAATATTCCTCGTATTCTTATTTACAAAATTAGTTGGTTAAATAGATGATGTTTACAGTGTACACAATCTAAGGTAGATAGATACAAAGAACGCTGATGAAGGTTGTAGCAATCCAGAAAATGCTGCATTTCATTCTGCTAGTGTCTAATTTTTCGTGTTTTTTTTTTAAGTCCGCATACATTTGTTTAATTAATTTTTCTTTCTAAAAAAAAAGGTTTTTAGAAATTAAATAAATGAACTTAAGCCAGAAAATTTTTACTCTAACCACAGATGCTTCGCATATTGCTATTGGCGCTGTTTTAAGCCAAGATGATAAGCCAATATGTTTTGCAAGCAGAACGCTTAATGAACATGAGCTTAATTATTCGACCATCGAACGCTTTGGTATGGGCAACAAAATATTTCCGCCCATACCTATTTGGCAGAAAATTTTTGGTACATAGTGACCATAAGCCCCCTCAGTGGCTAAATAATCTCAATGATGCGAACACGAAACTCCAGAGATTGATAATCAAACTTAATAAATTTTATTTCGACATAAAGCATATCCCAGGCAAAGAAAATCGTGTTGCCGATGCGCTCTCCAGAGTTAGAATTGATGAATGCAATATGAATGAAAATATTAGCTCTGATATGGCCACCATTCACTCAGCGGAAGAGGATAATGCTACTTATATTCCCATCTCCGAGAGAACATTAAATACATTTAAAAATCAGCTAAGACTTCTTAGTAATGATGCTAACGGGATTGTCAAACAAAAGGTATTTTCAGATACAGTTACAACTATATATTACATAGAATTGAGTTGTGACGACATTAGAAATGTTATTAAGCAGCATTTGCTAGGAAAAAAATCAGCATTTTTTATGTTAAATAACGAAGACTTTCTTCGTTTTAAGGACGTGTATAAAGACTTAATACAGTCAGGCAATACCGAACTGACGAGAGCTATGAAAGAATTAGAAAACGTATGAGAATACTCTAGGTTTAAAACTATTGTAACGGAGCTACATTTGAAAGGTATGCACCAGGGAATAGAAAAGGTTGTTAAAGAATTTTCAAAAAAAATATTATTATCCAAACTACGTAAAGGAAATCTCAAAAATTATTAATGCATGTGAATTATGCAACTTGTGCAAATCTGAGCACATAACTCATTAGTTGCCATTTAAGCTGACGCCCCGAATATACGAAACTCGTGAAAAATTTGTTGTCGACTTTTGGCAATGGAATAGAGAGAACTATGTAACGTGTATTGATCTTTATTCAAAGTTCGCAATGGCAGAAAAAGTTTCAAATTTGAACTGGCTAGAAATGAAACGAGCAATGTTGAGGGTGTTTAATGTTATGGGACCGCCGAAAATTTTTAAATCGATCAAGATCAGGGTATGAACAATGTGAACATTAAGCAATGGTGTCAACAATTAAATATAGTTTAAGAGATTACGACTGGTAAGACTGGCATAGGTGACATTGAAAGTTTTCATAAGACGTTGAATGTAAACTGCGAATAATAAATACATCAGAGAATACATCAACGCAGAGAATAAAAGAAAAAGGCTAAATAAAATAGATAATCATTTTAAGAGGGCAGAAGTATTGAAAAAAGAAAACTATGATGAACATTTTTTGGGTAAAGTTTAGGGATAGAAATGTTTGGAAATATAAAAGCCATTTTAAGAGAAATAGAGTAACGAATATTAATGATTGCAGAAATCAAGTTGAAGCAGCACCTTCAGAAGAGAGTCCTGGAACATCTCATTCAAACTATAATTGCCGGGATGCTTGTCACAGCCATTGTTTTGTTTTACCTCTTACCTGAACTTGTTGCACAAACTATTAGGGTTGATAAAATTAAAAACAATTCTGGCTATGTCATTGTCTATCAAGGATATATCGCGATTCCTACTGAATATAGTAATCAGGCCGTTGAAGTTAATACAACCGAACTGGAGAAATCCTTTAATGAATTGTGGAATGAGTACAATAGTCATGAGTACTTACAGTCCGCTATCACAACCAAATATCTTAATATGGCAAATCAAGAGAAACAGCTTTTCATTAGAAGACATAAACGAGGTCTTTTTAATGCATTAGGTACTGGTCTAAAATTCCGTTTTGAAACCCTTGACAGTGAGGATAGAGACACAATAGAAGAACCTATAATTGATATAAAGAACAGAATTGATATCAACGACATGCAAACAAATACTATCATTGAACACGTAAACGCTGGAAATTTACTTTTGATTGAACTAAGAAATTCAACAAATACCTTTCAAAATTCACTTGTTACTAAAATTATAGCCGACACTTTTCTTGACAACGTTAAAACCTACTTAGAGCGTGTTCAAGATATTAAGATGGGAATACAATTAGCCAAGCTGGGTATCATTAATTCGAAACTTATTGACATTGAAACTCTATCACACTTGAGTGCAGAACAGTTTGAATTAATTAAAATCTCTGTTTGGATTAAAGAAAATTTGGTATATTTTGTGCTGATTTAAGATATTGCCAATTCCTGATAACGATAATCAAGAGCTAGTATTTAATTTAAATTTAGATTTTGTAAAGAAAAATGGAAATATACTTGAGTTGGAAAACCAAAAAATTAAACCTTTATATGACTCATGTTTGGAGAATTTATTGAATAACGAATTATCTAATTGTAATTTTAAAACAAACGAAGAAACAAGTGTATCTTTTGTACCACCCAATAAGGTGTTAACTAAAAACTTGCAAAAAACAACTATAAACCAGAATTGTAATGACTTAAATATATCAATTATTGGAAACAATTTATTAACTTTTAGTAATTGTAAACTTAAAATTGGATCTTTTGAATCCGAGAGCAAAATACATTACCCACAAATAAACATTATACCATTTGTAAAAAATTCCGAAAATTTAATTAAAAATAATAAAGATTATATAACTAAGATAGAGTTAAGAAATAATTATCATAAAAAATATGCAGTAAAAGAAACAAACTATATTATAGTCTCTATTATTGTAATAATCTTAGTGATAATGATATTACAAAAAACAAAGGTCTTCAATGTTATTCGAAATAGATTTGTAAAAAAGATCAATGAGGACATTGAAATTTCTGCAGCTGCACGAGCAACTGAATTAGTGGAGTTGTTATGTGACACTCTTCCGTTCATCATTTTTTCTTTTTATTTAAATAAAATGCAAACACTTAATTTTTGTATTCTAGAATTTTAAGTAGAATGTAATTTTTGATTTGAATAAAGAACAGTTAGATTTAAACAACTCAACTAAATATATATATATATATATAGTTTAGGCAAAATGCGATTTTGTAGTGTTATTCTTGTTGAAGAAGCGAGATTGAGAGGCGTTCGAAAATTCGTCGATCTCTATCGATTGTTACCCAGAAAACCAAAGCAAATTTAATCACTTTATATTTCGTATGAATGCACAGTGTGCACATATATAATATAAATATATAAAAGGTCTTTTATGTGCATTTAAATTTATCAAATTCTATAAATACAAAAAATATTGTTTAATAAAAAAGAAAAGGTCGAGAACATTGTATATATGTATATATATAAACGGCCACCATTGGCCTTAGTGCTGGACTGGCAAACGGGCTCCTGGAAATCGCCAAAATCCGAAACGGATGCGGTGCCGAATACGAGAAAAAATAACCCCAAGAATATGCAGACTTTGGTCATACAGCTACTAATTGCAGCAGTCAATGTGATCATTCAGGCAAATACCTACGATGTGGAAAAACTGGACACAAAACTAAAACGTGTAAAGAAAACCCCGTGTGCATGCTCTGTAGTAGTGCAGCTTCTAGCACCAACAGTGATCATGAAACAGGATGCGCAATTTTTTCATACTACCAGAAAGCCCTTCAGTCACTTAAAACTAGAAAATGAGAATCAAACTAAATCTTAGTGAGCAATATCGACACGTTGACTCTCCAAATTGGGTGTCTGATAGCTCAAACGCTTTAGCAACACCACAATGCGGATTTACCCGCGCCACAGTTACAGGAATATATTTCTGTAGTTGCTATATACCACTCAAATACTCTGCTGCAGAATTCGAAACCATTGTCGACAACATAGTCTCGGATGCGATTTCTAGAAATCATGTATTAATTGCAGGTGATTTCAATGCATGGGCTACTGAATGGGGCAGCTGCCGTACAGATAAAAGAGGAGGGATACTACTAGAAGCATTTTCGGTACTTGGTTTGATGAACACAGGAAACAAGCAAACTTTTAACAGAGGAGAAAGTGGATTAATTATTGACATAGCTTTTTCCAGTAGGATTGCAGGGCGAGTTAAATGGAGTCTATCTGATCGTTACACACACAGCGATTAGTATGCTATAATTATAGATATAGCACTTGAATACCCATCCGAACCTGACAATAGGCGGACAACGAAGTTGACAGGCTGTAAAGTTAACACACTTGATAAAGATGTATTCAAAACCTCAATAGAGGATATAAATCTGAATGGCCAACCTGAAGCTATGGCAGAACAATAGATAAACATAATCTCTAAAGCATGTTATGCATCTATGGTGAGAAGGAAAAACAATATAAATAAGAAACCAGTCTATTGGTGGAATGAAGAAATAGCTCAACTGAGATCAGAATGTTTTATGCTAGCCGACAATATACGAGAACGCGTGGCAGGCCGGAGAGTGATAGTCATCACTAAACATTTAAAGCTAAGAGAAAATTGCTAAAGTTAGCGATACGCAGAAGCAAGACAAGTTGTTTCCTTAAAATCTGTGATGATCTTGAGAATAATCCGTGGGGCTTTGCTTACCAATTAGTAACAAAGAAACTTAAATGCTGAACCATCAGCACCTGCAGATGAGTTAGTACTTAAAGGAATCATAGAACACCTTCTTCCTTATGAAATACCGACTACCCTTGATCGTAACGACCACGAAGATATATACTCGTATACCTATCCCCCCGTGACAAATGCTGAAACCGAATCCTTCAAGTGTTGTCCTAATCAATTTACATCCCTGATTAATGCATGTTTGCGACAAGGAATCTTTCCATCCATGTGGAAGACACAAAAATTGGTTTTGTTGCCAAAAGATAAGAAAACTCTAAATGAACCGTCCTCCTATCGACCTCTATGTATGATAGACACAAGCGGGAAATTGCTTGAGAGCATAAATTGCAAAAGATTGACAACCTGTGCAAAAGGGTACTGGTAGTAGTAACGCACAGGGAATTGGGAAGCTATTGTGAACACCCTTACTCGATTGAATATTCTGCGATAATTATTAGCTATAATAAAGGATTATTTCCGAAACAGAGTTCTTTCTTATTATACTGATAAAGGAACAAAGCGGTACTAGGTAAAAATGGGCGCCCCCAAAGATCTGTTCTTCGCCCACTGCTATTGAACGCAATGTATGATGGTGTTCTAAGTATAAAACTACCAGAAAGAGTTTCAATCGTTGGTTTTGCTGGCGATATAGCATTAGTGTGTGTAGCCAAACAGCTATAAGAAGCAAAAATTGTTGACAATGCTAGCGTACGAGTCGTGCGATCCTGGCTCTCATCTGTGGGATTAACCTTAGCAGATCATAAGACCGAAGCGGTATTAATTAGCAGTCGTAAATCTAGAGAAACTTTTAAGATAAACATTAGAGCGTATTGCATAGAGACAAAGCCGTATCTTAAAATTCTAGGCGTTATGACTGACTGTCGTCTCTCCTTAAACAATCAATTGCAGTATATAAGTTCAAAAACTACAAAATTATGTCTAGCATTATCCCGAATAACGCCAAACACAAGGGGACCAAAAGACCTGCAGAGGAAACTATTATCTGAAGTTGTGAAAAGTACTATTCTGTATGCATCTTACATATTGTCAGACTCTTTGAAGTTTTTAAATAATGCTAAACTCCTTACTTCCGTGTATTGGCTTACTGCCCTACGAGTATGCTGTGCCTTTCGGACTGTGTCAGACGAAGCAGCTTTTGTTATAGCTGCTCTGATATCAATCGATTTTCGGGTTAAGGAGTCCAAATACATAACACCTACAACGGAAACTGTAGGTAGTGTTAATATTCGTGGAATGCAGAGGGACATAACTGTTGCCAATTGGCAGAGATTAGGTTTAGGTTGAATTGTTCGGTTTTTTAATTAATCATAAATTTTATGTAATTCCTAATTGGTCACTGTGGTGACTTTGAAAAAATCTAAATTCTAATCCTTTAGTAAACCGTGTATTTTTTGGAAGTATTTACTTTAATGACATTACTTAAAACCGTTAACGGTTCAACTAAACTTTGTTTTCGCCATCTTTTTTTGCTTCTTGTAAAAAAGTTATTGTGTTTTATACATAGAAAGAACACACCCGCATATCAAGGTAAAAATCTTTATAAATAAAATATATTTCACAAAATTATAACAATTGCGTTTTTTATTTAAATTTCTTTTTCTGCCCAACACACCCCAACATTTTGGTCCTTCAAGCCGGATCCTGAGAATTTTTTAGAGGATATTAATATTCTTTTTTTTCTTCAAAGGATCATCACCTTCATCATATCAACACTAATTTTCTACACTCTTTTTAGAAAATTTCAATTTGATTAAAGGTGCGTAATTGCTTCATTTTTAAATATTTTTAAAAGTGAATAAAAGAAAAAGTGTAAATAAAGGTAGAAAAAGTGCATGTACATATGTGTATATTTACTGAATACATACATTGACAATTGTTGTTTGTGAATATTTTTTTTACCTATTGTGATTGATCGTGTAACAACCCTTGTGTTTTTGTAGAGATTAAATCAACCGCAGACAATAAAAAATATAATAAAATATTTTCGCAATTTTTTATATTAAAATAGAATATTTAGTGGGTGAACATTAAATTAATTAAATAGATAAATAATAAGTTGATAAAATAATTACTAAGTGTAATAAAGTTCGTATACACACATACGTACATACACACGTATATATTTGTTATACACTTACAATCAACTAGTTTTTTCTTTTTTATTATAATTGTTTTTGTCGTAAAACCGACTGTAACCCAACAGTCAATTCGACTAGGGTTAGTCGACAAAAGTTTTGGTGATATTTTGCGGTAAAAAGTTTTAATTTTTCTTGGACTATTTGTAAATACTTTTCGTAATGCGGTTTGTTAGTGCATTTAATTAATTTTTTATTGAAAAATTTTATATTTTCAAACAAATCGTAATTGATTAAAATTATCATATTTAAGTGAGAAATTAAAACATTTTTGCCTGAGAAACAACAAGAATTTTCCCGTGGATTAATTATTAAAGAAAGAAAAATGTCAAAATCACCACTATATAAATTTATAAGAGCATCGGATGCGCTTATTAAATTTGAATCAAATTTTTGCGAGTTTCGTGACGAAATGCATACCATTTACACTCTGGAGATTCAGGGTGTCGAATTAAAGAGTTTATGGGAAAAAGTTAAGTCTTCGTATGAGGCTTGTTTGGACTTTTTTGAAGACAGTGCTAAGGTGGAGCCTACTGATGTAGAGGTAGCTTCGTCTAAGTATCAGTCCACATATGTAGCGTATTTGAAATGTTCGGCTGCTATTAATGAAAAAGTTCATAATTTCCAAGCGGCCCCAAAGGCGGGTTGTTCCACTTCGATGAATTCCAATACGGGTAGTTTTGACCATAATTTGTCCTTGCCTCCTTGTGATATGAAAACATTTGAAGGTGATTATATTGCTTGGCCCGCATTTACGGATTTATTTACTGCAATATATATTAATAGTTCGCGCCTTAGTAATGTTGAACGGCTTTGTCATTTGATACGTAAGACCGCCGGTGAAGCGAATGAGATAGTGTCGAAGTGTCCGTTGAGTAATGAAGGGTTTGACGAGGCGTGGCAAATTTTAAAAGAGGCATATGAGAACCCTCGTATGTTGGTTAATAACCAATTAAAATTAGCGCGGAGTTAATAATTGTCTTATCTAACTTTTAGTATATCAGGTCGCAACGGATAATTGGGATCCGATTTTAATTTTTATGTGCATTCAGCGTTTGCCTACGTCTACGGTTAGTCTCTGGGAACAGGGTGTTCGTAATAAATCGGTCTTGTCTACTTGAAAAGAGTTTGATGCTTTTCTGACGGAAAGAATTCAGACTCTAGAGTGTGTTCGTGATCTTAAGGATTCACAGCCATCTGTAAAATCTTCTGGACAGAAGGTCAGGCGTTTTATGTCGTTCTTCAGGTCATTTTTTGAGGACTTGTAAACGTTTTAAAAATCTTTCGATTTCGGAAAGATTTACAAATGTGAAAAGATTTCATTGTTGCGTGAATTGCTTGTCAATGCAAAAGTGACTTTAATTGTACGACGTGTAATAAAAATCATCATTCGTTACTGCATCGTAATGAAACAAGTTTAGAGATTTCGGCTAGGGATAATTCGGCACTGGCTTCGGGTAACATCGCACAGGGTGCCAATGTGAACTCTTCCCTACCTTCTATATCGAGTGGAATATATCATGATGGTACCTCTAATCGACAGGTTTTTCATGTCTCTCAGAATAGAAAGGTGCTTCTGGGAACAGATATGGTGAATCAGGGTATGACATACCCCGCTCGCGCTCTTATTGACCCTGCTTAAGAATCTTCTTTTATCTCTGAACATTTACGCAATCGGTTGAAACTATCTGCACATTCGACGAATGTCAAAGTTTCTGGTATTAACCAAACGATTTCTGCTGCAAGAAAGGTTTGCGCTTTGAAAATTGGTTCTCCTTTAGATATATCTATTCTATTGGAAACCATGGCCCTGATATTACCCAATATATCAGGCAATTTGCCCTCTTTCCTATTGGGATCGAGACTTCAGGATAATTTTTCGGATCTACAACTAGCTAACCCCCGGTTTTATCAATCCAGACCGATTGAATTACTTTTAGGGGCGGATTTATATCCTCAGCTAATTTTGGGCGGAATTCGTCGTGATGTTTTAGGGACATTGCTGGCTCAGAATACCGTATTTGGATGGATCGTTACGGGATCTATTCAAGAATCATGTGTGCAAGTGTATGCGACTACTGTAGGGATTTATGCAGGGGACGATTTGAATAAAAATCTGCTTCGCTTTTGGGAACTTGAGGAAACCCCTAAAACGAAAATATTATCACCGGCTGATGAATTTTGTGAGGATAATTTTAGAAGAACTACGCGACGCGAATCCGACGGCAGATATGTAGTGACGCTACTCTTTAGGCCGGAATTTCCTAATTCTATTTTTTTGGCAGGGTGTTATGGCACAATTCTTGAGAAATGAGGCCTCACTTTTGCGGAAGCCCAATGTTAAGGCATTATATGATAGTGTTGTTAAGAAGTATTTGAGTTTGGGTCATATGAGGCCTGTAGTACATACTTTTAATGGTCCTTCATTCTCCTGTTATCTTCCTCATCACCCGGTATTTAAGCCGGATAGCAAAACTACGAAATTGCGTGTCGTATTTAATGCATCAAATAGAACCGCTAATGGAAGTAGTTTAAGGGATTGTCTTTATGTGGGACCCACTTTGCAATCAGATTTAGTTCTACTTATTCTGCGTTGGAGGCTATTTCGATTTGTTTTTAATTGCGATATTACTCAGATGTATAGACAAATTCGGTTGGATTCTGCTCATACGCCATATCAGCGTATATTTTTTCGATCTTCTCCGGCAGAGGAAGTGAAGACGTATGAATTGCAGACTGTGATTTTCGGTGTTAACTGTGCTCCTTATCTGGCGATACGGACACTGTTACAGCTCGCAGAAGACTGAGAGACGGAGTACCCTCTTGCGGCTAATATATTGCGCAAGGATATGTACGTTGACGACGTATTGACAGGGGCTCAAGATATTTCGTCTGTATTGAAGGCACGAAATCAGCTAATATCTGCTTTGTCTTCAGCTAAATTTGAGTTAAGAAAATGGACTTCGAACGACATTGAACTTCTAAAAGGCCTTCCTTCGGAATATCTTGTAGATTCTAAACTTTTAGTATTTGTTGAATCTAGTAACTCGAAAACATTGGGTATTCAGTGCTCAATTGGACTCCTTTTACTTTCGTGTAGAGCCTATAGTCGAGAGGGCACGTTACATGAAAAGAGAATTGTTGTCTATAATCACCAAATTGTATGATCCTGTAGGATTGATAGGTCCGGTAATAATTACTGCTAAGATAATTATGCAGAGTATCTGGCGAGATAATATTGACTGGGATGTTTTTTTAGTCCCTTCTACGGACAGGGAATGGAGAAAATTTGTCAACTTTTATACGGAAAAAAATGACATCCGGATACCCAAATGGGTGCACTATGCACCTGGGACATTAGTGGATCTTCATGGTTTTACTGATGCCTCAGAAAAAGCATACTCGGGGGTGATTTATGTTCGTGTCGAAGCATGTGACCAAATCTATACTTGTTTGCTCTCTTGCAAAGTGGCTCCAATTAAATCGATTTCCCTACCTCGCTTGGAACTTTGCGGTTCAGTTTTGGCCTCAGAGCTGTTAACAGCCGTTATTGGAGCGAATGATATTCCGATAAAGTAAGTGTATTTTTGGACAGATTTCACTATTGTTCTGTGTTGGTTGAGAAAAACACCGGATAGCTGGACAACGTTTGTGGCTAATAGGGTTTGTCGGATTCAGGAGAATGTAGGGAAGCATAGTTGGTATCATATTGGATCGGAAGAAAATCCAGCGGATTTAGGCAGTCGGGGACTTTCGCCCACAGATCTGGCCAAGCGTGAACTCTGGTGGCACGGACCCACGTGGCTTCGAGAGCCTAAGTCTCAGTGGAAGATTCATGATCTCTCCCCGTTGGACACAGATGTCGAAGCTAGAGCTGTTAGAGCACACGCCTCTTTTTTTCGAAATATGAGGATATTCTTGACCATTTTTCTAGACTTGACCGTGCTCTTAGGGTAATTGCTTACATGTTTCGTTTTTTTGTTATGACACATGCTTCGCTTAGAGGCAAACAATCTTTTGATTCTTCTTCCATTTCAAGTGATAAGATTACAAAGGTTCGATTGCGTTTAGCAATTTTGGCTCAGAAGGTTAATTTTGTGGAAGAATGTAAATCTCTTTTAGCAGGAGAAAACATTTTAACGAAAAGTTCGCTTAGTTCACTTAATCCCTTTTTAGATGATAAAGGAGTAATTAGACTGAATAGTCGTTTGGTAAAGTCGCCATCTTTGTCTTACACGGAAAAACATACGATTATTTTACCTTATTCGTGTCGGCTTACTGTTCTTTTAGGGGAATTCGCGCATTTAATTTTTATTCATGGCGGCAATCAGTTGATGTTGAGGATTATGCGCAATGAATATTGGGTGCCTCGACTTAAGGTTCTAGTACGGACTATAATAAATCGTTGTAAGCATTGTGTATTAGATAAAAAACGCTCATGTTCTCAGATAATGGCAGCTTTACCTCCGGAACGCACTACTTTAGAGCGACTTTTTACCACTACGGGTGTTGATTTTGCAGGTCCCTTTAATCTGAAAATTTTCACTGGTAGATCCTACCGGATAACGATTCTTCTTCGTTTGTTTTTCCACTAAAGCAGTCCATTTAGAAACAACGACTGCTTTAACGTCAGATTCGTTTTTGGCGGCATTACATCGGTGTATTGATAGACGTGGTTGTCCACTGACAATATTTTTTGATAATGGAACCAATTTTGTAGGAGCTTCCCATGAGATTGAGAGAGATTTTCGTACTTTTCTGATGGAGAGTCAGGCTCGACTGTGCTCTACTTTTGCCGTTCAGGGCCTTTCATGGCGGTTAATCCCGGCAGGTGCGCCTCATATGGGTGGCTTATGGGAAGTTGCTGTTAAAAGTTTTAAACTTCATTTTAGAAAGGAGGCTCAATCGGTAAAATATACCTTCGAAGAGCTTTCTACCATACTTGCGCGGATAGAGGCTTGCTTGAATTCTCGACCCTTATGTCCTATGTCTGACAATCCTAACGAGCCTGTGGCCCTGACTCCTGGTAATTTTTAATAGGCGGTCCAATATTGGCACCACCGGAACCATCTATTTATGAGTCACTTATAGGTTTAATGAATCGATATCGCAAATTGTAGGCATTTTCCCATGATTTCTGTCGACGATGGAAAGAGGAATAGCTTCATAACTTGCATAAACGCTATAAATGGAAATTTCCTGACAGGGACATAGCCGTAAACGACTTGGTTGCTATTCGTCATGAACAGTTATCTCCAACTTCCTGGAAATTAGGTCGCGTAATAAGAACGTATCCAGGAAGTGATGATCATGAGCGCGTTGCCGACGTTCGCACAGAAAACGGGGATGTGAAACGACCAATTAACTTGTAATTACTATGTATTAACCCACCTTATTTCCTAGTATTATGGCCACATTGTCAACCATTTATGAAGGTGCCCTGCTAGATGATTATGAGGAGGCGATGGAGTAGCAGATCCGATACTGAAGCACCCTGCACCATACCTTCGGCAGCGGCTTCCATGGTTGTGGAATCGCAACTACCTGAATCCCTTTCCATAGTGGATGAACCTGTCGCTGTGGTACCGGCATCAACGGATCCTGAACCAACTGGATCCTCCAGCTTAGTGGACAGCTCTGGCCCGAAAAACGTGCGTGCAAATAAAGGGATAGGCTCCAGTGCGCTCAACAGTAGCATCCGCAAAAAATCTCACCCTTTAATAGTGTGCTTTCGGTTTCGGCAGCTTATTCATGAGAACAAATTGCGTCACGTGCTGACTTGGGGCCATTGCTCACGCTGTTTGGCCAGCAATCACATGTTAAATGACTGTCGAAGCGTCCGAAAGTGCAACAAATGTCAGGGAGATCATAATACCCTGCTGCTTTCCCCGTAGCGTGTTGAAGAAAAGGGCACCAAAAAGAATAAGAAATCGAAGAACATTTTGCTGTCACATATGGTCAGTGTAACCTCGTTACCACTGCACCATGTGGTGAATTTTTCGCCGACCTTGCAGGCGAAACTTATTCTAGGGGACTGGCAGATACAGGTTCGTGCGGTAATAGACCTCTGCTGTAGCGTCAGCTACATCAGCGAACAACTGATTAAAAATTAAATATTCCGGTTACGGGGTCCTATTGCCGTATAACCATTCGATCGTTGTATGATCCCTTAAAAAGAATTTCCCTGACAGCAAGTTTTAAAAATGCGGGGTATAAGAACCACAATGGAGGATGTGTCAGAGGTTGTGCGGGAGCATTTTCCCGGCTTGCAGTTGGCGGATCCGACCTTTTACCACTCTGGTCAGGTCGCGCTGGTTCTCGGTCCAGAGCTAAGTTCCCAAATCATTACGGGAAAAATTTATTCTTGTCCGGGCTTTCCCCCCGGAGGTACTACAAGAAGTCTGTGCTGATTCTAACCTAGGCACAGACATAGTACACTCGGGGTATAGGGGGAACCAGTCCCCCGGTGTGCAGGCACTGAATCTGGATAGACAAGACGTGGGTCATTGTCGAAGGTCTTACCAGTGTCCTTAAAATACTGGCACCACGGGAACCGGTAGCCCATACAGAGAGCCGCCCATCTCTGTAGCCGGTTATTGGTGAGGTCCCTACGGGGTACACGTGGTGGCTGTCGGTTAAGTTTAGTGTCCGCGGGGAGGGCGCGGTGCTAAACGAATGTGCTGTTGCATATTCAACAGAGGGGTTGGAAAGTCTCCAACCCTCAAGCAAGGGGAAGGACATGGTCCTGCAAGCCATGTTCTTGAAATTGCAACTCTGTTGGCTACGCCTAGCAGGGGGCGCAAGTCGACGCTTTGTATTTCACTCGGTGGTAAGACCACAGTCAGGTTAGGGCCCACGGCCAGGTACTGACTTGAATCTTGATCACCTCTTGTCCGGGCTGTCCACTAGCTCAGTACACAATTTTTGGGTGGGTTATATCTGGCCAATCGCCTATGTAACTCAGTCTTAATTGTACTACGATAGTCAGTTCATGGGTCTGCACAAAACAATCCCTTAGTTGGGTTCAGTTTATGGATCTGTTGTAAAAACCATGTGCTTTTGAACTTGGAAAAAATAATACAATAAAAAAAGAACATTCATTGATTAAATTACTTCTCATGTTTATTGCGTCTAACTTTGTTATTGCAAGGCAGCCGGCAATGGTTTGGTTGAACTGTTCGGTTTTTAAATAATCATAAATTTTATGTAATTCCTAATTTGTCACTCTGGTGACTTCGATAAAATCTAAATTCTACTCCTTGAGTAAACCGTGTATTTTTTGGGAGTATTTACTTTGATGGCATTACTTAAAACCGTTAACGGTTCAACTAAACTTTGTTTTCGCCATCTTCCTTTTTGCTTCTTGTAAAAAAGTTATTGTCTTTTATACATAAAAAGAACACACCCGAATATCAAGGTAAAAATCTTTATTAATAAAATATATTTCAAAAAATTATAACAATTGTGTTTTTTATTCAAATTTTTTTCTTTTTTTGCCCAACACACCCCAGCAGTGGTCAACATCCGACAAGGGAAGGTGGACGTATCAGTTAATCCTAAATATAGGGAACTGGTTTTACAGGAAACATGGTGACCTAAACTCACGCAGAATTTAAGTGGACATGGCTGCTTTAAGTCGTATCTACATCGTTTAAAAATTAAGAGGGATCCGTTCTGCCCGCATTGTACTGGCAATATTGAAGGGGATGCCGGACATGTATTTTTCATTTGTCCCCAGCAATCTTGGAGTTTGCAAATATAGTAGTCGTTCTGAAACCAAAAGCACGGGCCTAATTGCAAGCATTCCTATTTATTGCTATTGTCATCATCTGCTTCTCCTACAGACTTTGTAAAAGCCGCCGTAGAAATCTAGTCCACGTAATATAAAAAAACTGTGCGGAGAAAAGGGATCTTCGGTGAATATCCGATATTAAGAATGCGTAAGCACGCTATTTTACCATAAGTAACTGGCACAACCAATGTTAATGTTACACATTGATTTTCTTAACACAACCGGTTGTTTGCAGTACTCACCAATGTGCGATTTGGGCCAAACTGAAATTTCCTCCACCAAACTTTATGAAGGCTGTGAAATACTGAGGCTTTGTTTATCCGGTCCTTTATAGTTAATTCCGAACCGGCACCAGTAAAAGTAAAGAAAAGTACGTTCAAATTATTTGATTTTTGTTCCTGTTTGATTTGTTGGTATGAAAAAACAATGCGTTTAGTTTTGGACAGATTAAAAAAATTCATCATATCAACTTTTTATCTCATAGGGTATCATTCGTATTAAAAAGACTTTACTCTTTAAATACTTACTTCATACATACACACATATATATACTGTACTCTTCTGAGATCTTTTCTATCTCTTGTAGCTTTGAATTAAAAAATATAAATTAATTTTCAATAGAATTATTTATTGCATTTATTGCAAGCTGAAAATTAGAGATCATGTATATCAGTATAACATAATTTTCTTCGCTTGACATTTGAAAAATTTATCGGTATGAGGCTTTTTTGTTTTTGTTAACAATTCAACATTGTTCTTTATGGTTGTTCTTTAAGTGTCGAAATAATACCTTTTTTTCATCCTTGCTAGAAGGCATTTATGTTCTTTTCAACAAGTAAACAGTTACTTAGGTTTTGTAAGAGTTTTTGTTTTTTTTTTTTAATCGTTGATTGAATATTGAATGAGCATTACGTGCTTTGGTGGAGTAAATTAACAAGGTAAGTTTGAAATAAATAAAATACTAGAGATTTTTCTCATATAACCATTTAAATTACTTTTTGTTTTATTTTTACATATTTGAAAACCATTTTTTTTTATCCTATTGACATCGGATATACGCCGAAACATACAAACCGGATAACAGGGCAGAATTGAACTCTTTACAAGGAATCCTTTACGGGAACTTTTGACAAATTTCATCCTCTAATTTAATTTTAAGGTTAGTAAAATTGATTTACAAAAAAATGGTAATTGAATTAAAGCATAAAGAAAATTATCATATCTATAAATGTACATACATACTTACGGGTGGATGTGTGTGTAAATATACACGTAATTGGTTATTTATTTTTTTTAAAGAGAAGTAGCACTTCAGGCAATAATGCCTATTTAGTTATTTTTGTAACCGTGCTTCATTCTTTAAGAAAGGAATTGAGGAGAGATAAGACAGGTGGTGAAAAAAGAAAGATAGATATAGCCATTTTATTAGTTACTTTACTTCGCCGCACAGTGGCTGAAAATCGTTTTTCGTTGGCCAAAATTCCGTAACTTTTGAACCGATCAAAATATTGAAATAATTTTTTTTAATGGATAGATATTTAGTTCAGCTTGATTCAGTTTCAATTACATTAAAATTGATTGAGGACTTTTTAAGGAATTCGAGGTCAAAGTTGAACATTTTAATTTTTTTAACTTTCAGAGTGAAATATGAGTTTATTCTGTGGGTAACATAGTAAAATATCCCTCTAAGATCCAAAAAAGTATATATATTCTTGATCAGTGATGAAATCTAAGACGATATAGCTATGTCCGTCTGTCCATACGGCCGTCCGTCCATTCGAAAAGAGCTAGACCCTTGAAATTTGGTACATATATATCTTGAAGGATAGGGCAGGCTAAGTTCGTAAATGGGCCAAGTCGGACCAGGGGGAAAAAATTCCCCTAAGAAGAACTAAACCAACCCCTGAAAAACTACACATTTTTACAAGTTTTTTTTTGTAAATTTGTTAAGCAAATGAAACATTTTTATGTCAAAGAAGGTTCAAGGTCTTTACCCTGGAGCCAGAAAATCATAAAAATTTATATTTGGACCCCGCCCCCTTTTTGTGGGCGTTTATATAGCATATTATATGAAAAATAGTGTCAATAATTAACAAATTGTATTACCTAAGCCTAGATTGCATAAAAAATTAATTTTTAAGCTTTCATGACGAACGGAAAATGTACTCGGATCTTCTGCGCTACCTTCACCTAAACAAAAAAAATATTTTTTTTTTTTTTGGTTAAGCAACAAGAAAGTATAATTTGATCTTCTACGCTACCTTAACCTCACCACACCCTTGCCCCTCCATCATCCTATATAGTTGGAAGGTATTTAAGATTCGACTCGGTCGAATATAACGTTTTAACTTATTTTTTACTAATACAATGTTTTCCGTACTTAAAGAATAATGAAAGGCAATTATAATTTTTATTCGTTTGACTTAAATATTAATTGCAAATATTCCATATTTTGTTCTTTGCTATTTCTGTTCTTTAGCAGTTTTTTGGCTTCTTCATCTAAATCCCGATGGTCCACTTTCCATTGATTTCGAATACTGGATATGAACGGATCTGACGTTGCCAATAATATATTAAATAGATCTTCATTTGTTGAATTCCGTGAAATTTTCCTAGTATTGTGCTCTCTATAAAATATGTAATCCTTGTTCCTTTTTTCCTGAGTCTCCTCTGATAGATTTCCAAGTGGCACCAAATGATATTTAATGACATCTTCACCATGATAAAGGATTTTGTGAACTGTTGCAGACATATTTCTCCATGGGTAGTTAGTTGTATATATTTTTGCAGTTTCCTTAGCATAATCTCCAAATTTTCTACAGTCAATTTCTTCATTGCACGCAAGTACTTCTAGTATTATTTTAAATCTGAAAATAAGGTTAAAATCCACTCCTGTTATTTCAGATGCTGTTTCTGGATCTGAAAAGAATCTTCTTGCGGTATTGCCATCATTTGTATTGCCTGACCCTTGTTTTGGCTGATCTATAATCAGTCCACGTCATCTTGAACATGTTTCTTTTTTGAACTTCTTAACTCTTTGTTGGTCTCGTTGTTTCTTATTGATCCTGAAGACCCGAAATCCAAATCATAACTGATTTTTAGTATGTGTTCCATAAGTCGTATTCTTGCGTGTAGTGGTGATAATCCCAATTCATATGCATCGGTATTATCTAATGATTTTGCTGGGACTTGGTTTAATTGGGTTGATGTTGCTTGGCATATAATGCAGCTGGATGCAGCCTTCGTGTTAGTCAAAGCCTGACCCACTTTTCCATCTATCATTGTCAGGACTAACTGGTAGCTTACTTCAATTTGCTGCCCATCTAACTGTATTTGTAATGGCTGTAGTGTTGTAATTTGGGCCTTGATATCACTAATTTCTTTATTAATAACATCATTTGTTTCTTTTTTGAATTGAAATTTGATTGGCCTGCAGTATTTCGTAGAAGATGGTGTCTCATTTTTCCAAATATCCATTGTTTGCGTTGTACTAGTCGAAGGCTCTGAATCTTCAAAAATCTCTTTCAATCGCAATGGTACAAATGATACCATGAACATATCTGAGTCAGAAATATTTTCACATACAGCTTGTTTATATTGTTTTTGTCCCGAAGAACCATCACATCCCCATTTACAAAAAAGAATTAACTTTGTGTTTCCGTATTTCTTCAACTCATTTCCTGTTATTGATTGCAGCAAGCGTTCGGCTGTGTGATCAAGTAGAGATTGTAGTTGTACTTCTGCCGAAATTTGTGTGATTGTAATAGTGTCCTTTCATTTTAGCAGCGGTTATGTGATGATATGCCGGATATATATTTGAGCCTTTTTCAATCGCACGCTGTCTGAGTTTAATATATTGCTGTTTTGTTAATTTCAAATCCAGAAATAATGCTAATGCCTCCTCATTTGTGTACTGTATTGAATCATTCGGAGTTGGTATACTTTTAAGAATCCGTTTTGTTCTCGGTGGACTAGCTTTAACAACTTTTTCAATGATATCCACTTTTGTAAATTGGTTCTGTGATCGTAATTGATGTAGGAAAGATTCTTTTATATTTGTAGAACCAAAGGCATCGTTAATATCTTTAAGCTTCCGCCTCTTAGATCTATCGCTGCAGTTGTCCACTAATGATTTGCGTGGTCTTCCAGCCTTATCTTGCTTTGCTGTTTCTGCAGCGACAGTAAGTTGACCTTCTAACCACTTTGCACTTTTTATATAAAATTTTTGTTTACTGTACATAACTTCTTTGTAGCGTTTTTTTAGTGCTTTGACGAAATTATATAATTGCTCTTGCATTTCGGTGCTACACGAATTTAAGTTTAATTTTATTTTAACGTAACTAAGAACATCTTCCTGATTTTTGTTTTTAAAATACACTTCGGCCAGTTCTTTATAACTGAAGCTCTCCATTTTCTTCTGAATATTTTTATTTACGTTTGTCATGTTTTATCCGTACACTTAAAGGATTAAGTTATTACTGAGTAATCCCTTAACGAATCCGTACCTTTATAAATTTTTAGATACATGTTTTTCACACACTGATCTTTAATTTCATAGCAGGTAGCGCTTAAATTGAACAAAACTGCACTCATGCGTCAATATGCGGTTGTTTTTTAACTTTAGTGGTTTAATGTCGCAATTATTGTTATAAATTTGTTTATGACTTTGGTTGACCCTAACATTTGATAACAGGTAAATTTAGAAAGAGATCATATGCTTCCTGTAGAGCCCATTGTGATAATTTTATTACTTATTTTTTGCTGATCAAAACAAAGCCATTAAACCCTTTCGAAGGTATTATATTTATTTTTTTAGTTATACGTAGCCTAAACTAAAAAAAAATAAACTTTTAGGCAAAAAAATGAAAATTTAATACACCATTGTATATGAATTTTTTTCGAGTAATTTCATTACAATGAAAAAAGTGTTCTACAGGCGGCTCGTGGCGGGTGCAAAAGTATATATAGCCTTAAAGAGGACACTTTCACCTTTCTCGTGGTTGTAAACGTTTCTTGTTCCCTTTTGTTCCCAAGAAGTTCTATTCCACTAAAGTTTAAATTTGAGGAAAATATAGTAGTTTCATAAATATTTCATAACGCCCCTAATATTACAGCTAGAGCTGTGCCTACTTACAACAACTAAAGACAATAATCCTACCAACATTATAAAAAAAACCGCAGACCATTATCGATGATAGCTTGCGAGTAGTAACCATTTAATTTTGGTAAAAAACCAAAGAAAAACACCTTTTTCTGAAATTAACAAAAAGTTGAGTTTGACAGCATGCCACGCCCACAATTATCAATATTTTAACATAATTTTTTGGCTACCTTAATTTGGATATATTAACTACAAAATGACGTAAAAATTTTAAAAATCGCTGACAAACGAAAAACGATTTTCAGCCACTGTGCGCCGGCGAATATGCTATTAAGAAGTACCGACGAAGGAGGCTGCATATTTAATGTTAATTCTAAATATGTATTTATACCATTAAACAGAAAAAAAATCCTGGTCAACCAGGTTTGTAGCCAACGTGTTTACCACTTCGACTACAGCAGTGTACGCAAAAGATGCTACAGTGCGTAAATTGTGTATGATCGCTTACATTTTGTTAGGAATATCAATTTTATCGGGGCTGAGTTTTTATTTTAGTAGGCGGACGATCTAGGAATAAATATATAAAACAAACTTTAGACTTGTGTTCGTTAAATTTTTTACATTGCGGTAAATTTGCGGGTAAATTAATTGTTAATTAATGAAAATTTCGCAAGAATACGTGTGTAAAAAGAGTTTTAATATTAAATGAAAATATTAATTTATTAATTTATATTATTATAATCTACATCATATTTACAGGAATTTCACTTGTTTTCTTAAAATTTAATTAATTTTTTTGACTAGCCGGTGAGATTTGTGTGAATTAATAAGAGGTTTAACATTTTGTTTTGTTAGTATTCTTTTTTTACTTATTTCATTGGTCACCCTACTGCTGGTCGATTTGACTCCTTTTGAGTTCGTTAAGTTAATTTTGTTATTGGATTTAATTCTTTTGTAAAATTATGGAAGCCTCCCTACCTAAAAGTTAAAGTAAAATTAAATTTATTTCTAAGTGTCGGAAAAATATTTTTAAAAAGCTTTCTTCATGCTTAAAGTTTGAAATAAATTTTAAAAGAATTCACTATGATTAACTGAAGAATTAGATAAACTTTGGAAAAAGGTCAAAATTGAATATGATTTAAAAGCATCCCCAAAAATCAAATCTTGCGTATTAGAAGTTGCTGAAGTGAGATATTTAAGCCCCCTAATGCATACGTTCGGTGTATGAATGCAATAAAAATTAAACGTGATGAAGTAGGGGCAAAGATCGAACCGAAACGTTCCAAAAGTTTTGAAGATTCAGTTGAAGGTAATTCTTGCCATAAACTAACCTTTTCACAATGTCATACGGATGTCTTTTATGGTGATTATCTTTCGTGGCCAACCTTCACGAATCTTTTTACGGTCTTATATATTAACAATAGCCGTCTCAGTGACATCAAAAGATTGTGTTATTTGGTCAAGAGAACTGGGCAACGCTGAAATTTATATCGCGTGGAAAAATCTGAAGGACACATATTAGAATCCTCGAATGTTGGTTAATATTTAAGAGTATTTTTAGCCTAGAGACTATGGCACATGCAACTAGATCGGGCCTTAAAAAGTTACAACGCAGTATTAATATTTCTTTAACTGCTATGTCAGTTTACGAAATAGATATTCATAACTGGGATCCAATTATTGTCTTTAATCTCCTTCAACGATCGCCAAATCAAACAGTCACATTTTGGGAGCAAAGTATTAAAGCCAAACTGTTTTGTCGCTTTACAAGGACTTAAATATCTTCTTAACAGAACGAATTCAAACTCTTGATTGTATACGCGATATCACAAGCTTGGAAATAGAAAAAAATTTTAAAATTAATGTTGAGTCCCATATGTCTAATACAGCTGCATCTTATTACTGTGTTTTATATCCAAACCTATCACATTTGCTTCGATTCTATCGTCAGTTTAAAAAATTTTCCATATCTGAACATATTTTACCGTGAAAAATTGTATTGCTGCGTTAACTGCTTATTGAAATCCCATGAAGTAAAAGATTACAAAATACCTTACTTCATCGCAATTCGCCAACCGAAAATTCTGTTAATAAAAATAATATTAACAATGATAATAATTTAGGTTCTAGACAGAGTGTAAAAGCAGTGCAAATGGAAACACAATTGTCATCGATTCAATTGCTAACTTAAATCGCCAAGTTTTTTACATATCGCAGAATTCGTCTGTTTTATTAGGAACTGATATGGTTTCCATTCTTAATTGACCTAGCTTCATTTATTTCAGAACGTTTGCGAAATCATTTACGAATTCCGTCACATTCTACGAATGTAAAGATTTTCGGCGTTAATAAAGACGCTTTAGCGACTTTAAGAAAAATTTGCACAGGTTGAGTTAGAAACCCTTGCACTTGTTTAACCATCAATTTCGAGGAATTTACCTACATTTAATTGTCCTTCGGATGCTAAGTGTGAATTTTCTGACATATAATTGACCGATAACAACTTTTACAAAAGCCGGCCAGTTGATAATTTGCTTGGCTTTGTACCCAAAAATAAACTGTCTTTGGATGGATTCTGACAGGTCCTACGATAATTTAAGTAAAAATCTTTTGAGATTTTGGAAATTAGAAGAAACCCAAAAAAAAAAAATTTATGAACCCTTCTGATAAGATTTGCAAGGAGATTTATAAGAATATCAGAATTTGGGATTTTACTGATGGATATATCGTGTCGCCACTCGTTAAGTCTGGATTTTCTCGCAAATTAATTTGTAAACATGAAATTTGGAGCATGTATAATGATGTATTAGCGCATTATTTAGAATTAGGTCACTTACAGCGAGTAAAATTCTGTAATCAAGCTTAAGCCGAAGAAGCAAACAACGAAACTCGGTGTCGTTTTTACCACATCAAATAACGCCTCCAATGGCAATAGCATAAATAATTGTCTTCTCGTAGGGCCTACTCTGCAGGCTGATTTGGTTAATTTAAAACTGCGAGTTTAATTGCGATATCTCGAAAATCTATAGGGAGATTCGGGTCCATTCTTCTCACACCCCTTTTCAAAGTCGACATCCGATCATCAAATAACTGATTATGAGTTACAGACTTTAACTTTTGGATAAAATTGCGCACCTTATTTGACTATTAAAACTTTGCTACAGTTGTGAGGATGAATATTCCCTGTCGGCGGAAATTTTAAGGAAGTGTATGTACGTCGATGATGCTTTGGTTCCATATGCTTTGCTAGCCGGAGATCAGTTTATTAATGCCTCGTTATCTGCGGATTTCGAGCTAAGTAAGTGGACATCATATGAGATATCTATTCTGAATGGATTGCCCTCAGATCACTTGGCAGAAGCAAAGGTTTTAACATTTGAAGAGTCTAGTTGTGGAATGCTCAACTAGATAAGTTCATTTTTAAAGTTTTTCCTCTGGAAGTAAAATCAGGGTGTACAAAAAGGGAAGTATTATCAACCATAGCTAAATTTTTTGATCCGGTTGGGTGGTTAAGCACGTTATTTGTTACAGAAAAAATAATTATTAAGCATTTGGCATAACACCTTCTACGGAAAAGGAATGGTTAATTTTTTTTGAATTTTTTAACAAGTAAACTTCATTAAGGTGCCAAGATGGGTAAACTATTACAAACGCTCGACTGCCGAACTTCAAATGCAGCGGAAAAGGCAAGTTACCTCAGCATAACTTTTATCCGAATTGATCCACCATGTGGAGATTCAGACTAATTTATTATCCTCTAAGACAAAAGTAGCACCACTTGAATCAGTTTCGTTGCCTCGGCTTGAAATATGCGGTTATGCCATTAGAATTGTTAAAAAATATTCTTAAAGAAATTGAAATCACTGTTTAGCGTGTACATAGTTAGAAAGATTCAACGATTGTGCTGGCCTGGCTTCGAAAACCTTCATGTTCTTGGACCCTCTTTGTTGCAAATAATGTTTGTCACATTCAGAAGAACACTGGAAACCACAATTGGTCATGTTCGTTCAGAGAACAATCTTGCGCACCTCAGCAGCCGGGAGGTGGATCCACTCACCCAGGAAATCTCGACACTGATATAGAAAATCGAAAGGTGAAAGTGCATGCATAATTTTTTTCAATAATAGAGGATATTTTAGAAAGGTTCTTATCACTGGACAGGGCTATTCGCGAATTACATCCTGTCACCTAAATAACTAATACTGTCCAACAAAATGCAGGGTAACAACAAAATATTAAATTTCATTTTTGTTCCCACATTTTGTTGGATTGCAACGTAAGCATTTTTGCATACGTTGCATAGCTTAAGAATATTGTTCCAATTAAGTTTAGTTTAGTCTTAAGATTCACTTATAAATAAAAACATACATAAAATAAAAGTTTGTGTTTTGTTTTTATAACTGGCACAGTCGGTAGGATAGTATTCTTAAGAATTACTATCCGAAATAAAATTGTATACAGAGTTTTTATAGTTTAAAATAAAATCATGAAAGAAGAACAAAACATTTTTTTTAAAGAACAACCAAAGTTATGAATCGAAATGACACTTTCGATCAAAATCGAAAATTAGCTATGGAAGAGGAAGTTTAACAAAGAGTTGTGGAGTTGGAGACAATTCTTAAACAACAAGAACTAAAATTACTGTACAACAACAGCAACTTCAACAACAATTACAATAGATTAACTTTCAACAACAACAGGCACAACAACAACAATTACCGGCAATTAACATACAGCAACAATTACAACAAGGAGAATCGTGTCAAATGCAAAGAATTGTTTTACAACCCGAACAAATTATAAGGGAATTTAGAAGCATTAAACCCTTAAACAAAAACCATAACATAAGGCCGTTCATACAATCAGTAGAATCAACAAATGCGTTGCCCGTCAATAATGATGCCTTGCTGGCATATGATATAAGGATAATTATATATGAAAAACTTGAAGGAGATTCAGGAAAGATAGTAAGAGAATTAGATGATAATGCCACCTGGGAACAGTTAAAGAAAAAATTATTGGGCAGCCTTTAATCAGGGAAAACATATGCTGAAATATTCAACTTCCGTAGAAGCGTTAAAGTGAGTAATTGAAGTGAACTTTTTGATATATTTATTAAGTCTAAATATGAAATAAATGAATTGTATCAGTTAGATGTAAGAAAACCAGCGGCTTACAGTCCCTCTTGTGTTGACAGAGACTTAGTCGATATACTAATGGACAAAATAGATGGACCAATAAGAGCCCATATAAACGAACAAGAAACTTTAAATGATATAATTACAAAATATACGAAATTAATCACAAAATGGATTTACGAAACAAACAGAACTAATTTACGAAACAGACAGAAACCAAATTATAACAAATCCTTTGCAAAATTCAGAAAAATAACCAAAAATCTTAAAGTAATTGGCAAAATTCCAAGTTAAATACTATTAATTTTCAAACCTCAAATACCAGATTCCAAAATACAAACAATACTTTTATGACTGATAGCTTTATAAAAAAACAGAAATTTTAACAATTCAGGTCAAAGCAAACATGATCACATGCATCCTAACGAAATTATGAATTTTAACTATAGTAGGCAGCAACGCCAATCAAATATCGCAAGCCAAGAACCAGAACCAATGGAAATAGGAACCTTTCATTAAGGGTTGTGAAGTAAATTTTCTGATACCGCCTCTCACTTGACCATAATAGTAATTTCAATAGGTAAGCAAAGAATAAGATGTCTTATAGACGCAGGCTCAACAACCAGTATCATAAAAGGAAATAAATTAATTGAAAACTACCTAGAACAGAAACTCCTAATAACTATCAAATATCGAACTTTAAATGGATTTAATGAAATATGTTCTCATTTAGTTACAACTTACCCCATAGAATTTTACTAATTAGGAACACTTAGCTTAAAGGTTTTTAATTTTCAAAATGATAGATACGATGCTATAATAGGACAAAATTTCTTAAAACCCCTCAGAGCAGTAATAGATTATGGTAAAGGTTATATTGAAATTTTGAATAGACAATTTTTTTTTTTGAGAAAATAAATTAGCCTATCTACATCGATATTATATGTTCCCTCGAACCTATTTCGAGAGAATCAATTTTTGGTAAACTTAATTTTGATCATTTGAATGATGAAGAAACAAATACAATTATGAATTCCCTGAACGATTTTAGAGATTTACTTTATGTCGAAGGTGATAAGCTTTCAGCAACAATTGAAATAAAACATCAAATTATTACTGACACTAAAAAGCCCTTTATTCCAAAATATATCGTTACCCACAAATTCATGAAAAAGAAATACGAAAACAAAAAAAATACAAGTTAGAACAGGATATCATCCAAGAGAGCGTTTGTGGATTCTACCGAAGAAAATGGATAACTCGGGAAAAGCTTAATGAGCATACAATTGAAGACAGATACCTAATCCCAAATTTAAGATGGAAGAAAGAAAGCGTTTTCTACTCCCTTTGGGCATTTCGAATTCGTCCGAATGCCCTTTGTATTACGAAACGCACCTTCGACTTTTCAAACGTTGATGAGCTCGGTGCTTATACTTAGGTTAGGTTGCACAGGCCATCGGCGCAAAAAAGAGAGACCGACTCACTTGGGTCCCAAAGGTCCCATTGTGTTGCCTGGAAACAGGATGTGTTGGGATCAGATTGAGGCCCTACGGCACCATCAAAAAGATCCACATCCAAACCACCCCGAGGACCGGATAAACGAGTTTATCCTAGCAACATCGCAGACAGACAAGTCTGCAAGATTCAGCAGTCTCGGACTGCCAAAAATAGCCGCTCTATTCCTAGAAAAAGCCGGACAGTGGCAGAGCAAATGCTCCACCGTTTCCTCCTCTTCCTCATCTTGACAACTCCTACAGTAGTCATGATGAGGAAGATTCAGTCTTCTAGCGTGGGCACCAATGACGCAGTGCCCTGTCAGCACAGCCACCAGTGTGCCCAGCTGCCCCCGAGGAAACCTCAGTAGACTTACGGTGCTTATACTTAAGTTAAGTGATTTGAAATCCTACAGATATTTAGTTATATAAAAATTTTAATCGTAAATATTAAAAAAAAAAAAAAAACAAAATGTATTTGTAACAGTTTCCACGAAAAATATAATTATGAGTGCAATAACAAAAGTTACAAAATTGACTTGATTTTGACAATTTTTAAGTTGAGATTGTCTACTAAAGCACGAGGCAATTGAATATAAAATAACCAAATAAAGAGGACGTGATTTAATTGAACATTTATTTTACATTAAAATTTATATACTACATTCTATGATCGTCTTTTATACTTTTTTGAAGTCATTTTCTTTGCAAAATATCTACCTTTATATAAAAAAGGAATCATCATTAAAGACAGATAGTTTTAACTACATGCAAATAACTAATTGAGTATGATCCGTTCTTTTTTTTTTTGCTAGCACCAATTTGAGGAGATGAAAATAATGGTTGATGTTTTTAATCATGAGACAATTGTCATTTTCTGGCATACCAGTGGTACAAACACTACAAATTTGGTCAACTCCTGTGGACGAAGTGGAAGCCGATGCTTCGTTTGGTGGCGTTCGTGAAAGAGATATTTTAAATTACGTTTTAGTTTTATCTTTTTTTTTAATTCACGCTGGGTAAAATATTCAACTATATTTTTAAATGCTTATAAATCAAAATAGATACATTAGGTACATTTTTTTCGTTTAGGTCGGCAAATGTAGGTATGCTAGGTGGATACAACTAACAGGATAGGGAAGGAAACAATAATCAGTTTATGGGGTTTTAAGTATAATTAAATCTGGGTAGCAGTTTAAAAAAAAATTGACAGTAAAAGATTCTTTGTTTTAGGTCATGAATTTGGATAGACATTAGCAAAAGTTGCCAAGAGTTCTATTTTCCGAAATTCATTCATAAAAAAAAACTAAGCAAAAAAAGAATACTACCTTTCATTCATTATACCCAAATCGATCGTCTTTAAAAAAGATATAAACAACATCACATCGTTTTACTCGATTATCTACTCAAGTAGACAAAATCTCCATACAATGGCTGCAAGAAATTCTTAAAAAAAATATTTGATATATTATATATTTTTTTTAACGAAATAAAAAAATTAAATCTAAAATTTAATAAAACTTTTATGTACTATTTGTTGTTTTTCTTAAGAGCCGAAAGTTTCTAATTTTTTTACTTTTGGTCCCCACGTTGCACGCCATTTTTCTTATTGTTATGTATATAAATAAAATAAACAAGTTTTCTGATTACTAAATAACTCTAGTAGTAAGATAATGTTTAATGGGGAATATGGGAGCCATTGATTTAACAGTCAGTTTATTATACACGCCCTCTTTGAAGATGTTAAATATTGTTATGAAAAAAAGGACCGGTACTTTCTTACACTCATAATGACATCTTTTTTGGAAACTGTTACAAAGTTTATGAATTAAACATTTTAAGAAAGGTATAGAAAATATTTTTGCATTTTTTAATAATAAAAAAACAGGATTTTTATATACCTAAATAAAAAATTAAGTACCTACCCTTACATTTGGTGCAAGCAACAAAAATATATGCAGGTCATTGAACAGCCTGTCTGTTGCCAACGTGCTACATTATGTAAATTGCAGCTAACTAAATTTTAAGTAATGTTGTTTATTTGGATTGTTTTAACTACTAAATACATGATAAAAATTCGAATGAAATTTAAGGATTAAAAACTGGATAGATTTTATTGTACTTTTGTTATTGCACTCATATTGATATTTTTCGTGGAAACTGTTACAAATACATTTTGTTTTTTTTTTTTTTTTTTTTTTTTGTAATATTTAAGATTGCATTTTTTTATATACCTAAATATCTGTAGGATTTCAAATTACTTAACTATCAACATACATTTTACTTTCAATTGCAATTTATGTTAAAGCCGACTTAATAACCTACACTGCGTAAATTTCAAGTTTTTATCTCTTATAGTTCAAAATATAACACCATAATTGTTAAAATCACGTAAATTTTGTAACACTCTTTTACTTTTCTACAGCGTTTACCATAGCCGATGTAGTAACACACACTGTAAAATTTTTAACTAAAAACGAGTTATGTATTGTAAATAAAATGAATGCCTTCAATATTTCTTTCCTCCCAATAATTGCATTCAAATTCTAATCCAGTTAATTGGATGTATTCACGACGTTTATCCTTATAAGAAATCTATTCAAATTCTAATTCGAATGCATTCACAAGAGCTATCTTGTGGTAGAATTTAAATTTAATTTAAATGAATGCATTAAAAAATCGCCATTAAATGTGGGAATGATTCAAAAAAGAATGATTCGCTTATAGCTCTGATTTACCCACATGACATTAATTTTAACTGCTTAGTTTTACAAATAAAAAAGATTTTTTCCGTCTTTCCCAACAGACAGTAACTGATACAGTATGCAACATCGTTATGTGTACAGCACTTATAAATTATTTGTTACAATAATGGTATAATGTGGAAATGTAATAATTAATTAGTCGTACAAATAAATTGCAGGAGCAATGTATGTATGTGAGTGTGCGAAGTCAAACTGTGGTATTCATAAAATATTTAAATAGATTTGAAATATATTTAGGACAAATTTGTATGAAAAAAATTCTAATATTCTTTCTTCTTGTTTATTGAGGATAATCAGGTAACGGTTTGTCTTATATCGAAACCTTATTAGTAAACATACACACATATATATGTACGTTTGCGGTGGAATAACAAACATGCCTTTTATGTAAATTTCAAAGCGAACGGGTTATATATATCCGTTAAAGTATTTTACACTTAAAATTGTAAAATTTCTGAAAAATGTTTTCTTCCAATTATAAGGGATTGATATTCTTTAATTAGCTGAAAAAATGAAATTTTACATCTCCTGCTGTAGTCTCTACTTTTAAAATTCTATAAAGCCGAAAACAGCTGGCCAAATTCTGAGAATTAAAAATAAATTTTGTCTTTTCCATGACTAATTATATTCTTTATTTTGCTCTTTTATTAATATGGTTTCAGCACAACTAACATTTTTAGTAAAATAGCAGAATACCTTCTAAGTATTTATTCTACATTCATATCTAGTACTGTCATATTTAAAAATGATCTGTTATTAATAAAAAATTTTTTTTCTTACTCTGTTTGTTAATTATATCAAGACAATTTTAATAAACGAGCAAAATAATATAAAGAATATAGTGGTGTACGAATATCGAATTTGCATACCGCATTTTTAATCAACTACTTACTGCCTGTTGATGAAAGACAAAAAAACCTTTTTTATTTGTAAAACTACGCAGTTAAAATATTTTCATTTGGGTAAATATTCAACGCATACAATAACAAAAAAACACCACGTTTTTTTTGTTGTTATTATTGTACTTCTTCGTCTTCGACATATATTAAAGTGCAAGATCGTATGCCTTCATGTACCATTCGTTTTAGGAGCGGCACTTGAAATGTGCCATTCATTTAATAGTTTTTGTAAAAACTTCTGGCTTTGTAAACAGACACAATAGGTCATTTTGGTTTTACTTTGCCGGTGACAATTATTTTTATTTCTTTTTATGACGTAAATTTAGGTTCTAGACAGAGTGTAAAAGCAGTGCAAATGGAACCACAATTGCCATCGATTCAATTGCTAACTTGAATTGCCAAGTTTTTCACATATCGCAGAATTCGTCTGTTTTATTAGAAACAGATATGGTTTCTTTTCTTTATTGACCTAGCTTCTTTTTCTTTCAGAACGTTTGCGAAGTCAACCACGAATTCCGTCACATTCTACGAATGTAAAGATTTCCGGCGTTGATAAGGAAGCTTTAGCGACTTTAAGAAAAATTTGCACAGGTTGAATTAGAAACCCGAGCAATTTACCTACATTGAATTGTCCTTCGGATATTAAGTGTGAGTTTTCTGACATAAAATTGACCGATAACAACTTTTACAAAAGTCGACCAGTTGATCATTTGCTTGGCTTTGTACTCAAAAATAAACTGTCTTTGGATGACAGGTCCTATTGCAGTTTTAGTTAATAATTCTATTAACGTTTTTTCGACTGCTATTACCTTCTTCGAAGAAGACAATTTAAGTAAAAATCTTTTGAGATTTTGGAAATTAAAAGAAACCCAAAAAAAATTTTTTTGAACCCTTCTGACAAGATTTGCAAGGAGATTTATAAGAATATCACAATGCGGGATTTCACTGGTGGATATATCGTGTCGCTACCCGTTAAGTCTGGATTTTTTCGTGAAATTGATTTGGTCTCTTTTTAGTAAACATGAAATTTGGAGCATGTATAATGATGTATTAAAGCATTATTTAAATTAAGTCACTTACAACGAGTAAAATTCTGTAATCAAGCTTAAGTCGAAGAAGCAAACAACGAAACTCGTTGTCGTTTACCACACCAAATAAAACCTCCAATGGCAATAGCATAAATAATTGTCTTCTCGTAGGGCCTACTCTGCAGGCTGATTTGGTTAATTTAAAACTGCGTTGGCAATTACTCAAGTTTAATTGCGATATCTCGAAAATCTATAGGCAGATTCGGGTTCATTCTTTTCACACCCCTTTTCAAAGAATCCTTTATAGGTCGACATCCGATCATCAAATAACTGATTATGAGTTACAGATGATGCTTTGACTGGATCGCAGTTTTTTGCTGCCTTGTTATTTGCGGGTTTCGAGCTAAGAAAGTGGATATCATATGAGATATCTATTCTGAATGGATTGCTCTCAGATCACTTGGTAAATGCAAGGGTTTTAAAATTTGAAGAGCCTAGTTGTGGAATGCTCAACTAAATAAGTTCTTTTTTAAGGTTTGTCCTCAGGGTATACAAAAAGAGAAGTATTATTAACCTAAATTTTTGATCCGCTTGGGTGGTTAAGCCCGGTATTTGTCACAGCAAATATAATTATGTAACGCATTTGACTTGATAATATCGGTTGGGTTGACGTACTAACACCTTCTATTGAAAAGAAATGGTTAAAATTTTTTGAATTTTTTACCAAGTAAACTTCATTCAAGTGCCAAGATAGGTAAACTATTACAAACACTCGAATGCCAAACTTCAAATGCATCGGAAAAGGCACATGCGGGGGTAATTTTTATCCGAACTGAGCTACCAAGTGGGGAGAGAGATTCAGACTAATTTTTTATCTTCTAAGACAAAAGTAGCACCACTTGAATCAGTTTCATTACCTCGGCTTGAAATATACCATTTTAGCATCAAATTTGTTTAAAAAATATCCTTAAGGAAATTGAAATCACTGTTAGCGTGTTAATAGTTGGAAAGATTCAACGATGGTGCTGGCCTGGATTCGAAAACCTCCCTGTTCTTGGAACACCTTTGTCGCAAATAGCGTTTGTTACATTCAGAAGAACACTGGAAACCACAATTGGTTTCGTGTTTGTTCAGATGACAATCCTGAGCACCTCGGCAGCCGGGAGGTGGTTGAAACAGAAGAACACCAACTTTAGGAAATCTTGACACTGATATAGAAAGTCGAATGGTGGAAGTGCATGCATCATATTTTTTTTAATATTAAAAAATATATTAGGAAGGTTCTAGTCACTGGACAGGGCTATGCGCGAGTTACTCCCTGTCACCTAAATAACTAATGAAAATTATTACTCCCATTCCAAATAATAACAGAATTAAAAAAGATGCACACGATGAATACAAAGTTGAAATTGATGATATGTCTTTTACATAGTAAGACAACTTACCCTGAAGAAATTTGAATTTTAATGTTACATCTATATTAAATCTTACGAAGAAACGATAATTGTAAAGAATGCTTTTTCCGAAGAGGTGAAGCAAAATTGGAAGAAAATTTTTTTATAACTTTTAACAATTGTAGTATAACTTTTCATAATCAAACATTTTTAAACAGAAAATTTATAATTAACGTAAAATTCCACAAAAAAGTATAATATGGCATGGATATAACAATAATTGCTTTGGACACTGTGACAATAATTTTAACTTTGCACCGTCATCCTTCAACAAAATGACGACCTGAGATCTTATTTTTGAATTAAAACCTGTTTTTTCTTTTTGTTTTAATCAAATTTTTTGTAAAGCAATAGTTGCTTGCAAGCTGTTGTTGGATCAAGACGTGCAGCGAACTTCATACCTTGTGTTTGTTTTTCCTATTTTATTTTTTTACCGTAGTCAAAGTGATGAAAGATGACGTTTGTGTTATTTTTAGGCTTTAATGGTGTATTTTTCTGGGACGAAAAATCTTATTATTTTTCTAAGATGACTAATCAGCGCTCTCTAACAGATGAACAATTTAACAGTTTCTATCCTGGACTGACAACAACGATGACTTAGAAAACGATCTTAGTGAAATATGTTCTGACACAGTGAATCAATATGAGTCCTTTTTAAATACTATCTCCTCAGACGAAACAACTGACGTAGATGAAGATAAAATTCCATTAAATATATTGAGGGCGAAATCCAATATTATTACATGCAACAAAACTATTCTTCGAGGGAAAAATGGTCATAAATGGTCATCTGTCAAAGGTACTACACATCATTATGGACTAAACATTGTACATAAAAGCCGAGGAGGACCAGCACGTCAATGTAAAAACATAATTGATCCTCTGGAATGTTTTAAACAATTTATAACAAGAGATAACGTTGATGAAATTGTAAAGTGGACAAATGTCGAGATAACTCAGCGCCAATCTGCCTTACTTTAAAAAAAGGATCAGACACAACGACGAAACACTAATAAAAATGAAATATATGCAGTTATGGGTATATAAGTGTTGACTCCTGTCAAAAAAGATAAGCATTTATCGGTCGAAGAATTATTTGACACGTCTTATTGTAGATCCAAATATATAAGCTTACTTACTTAAGCCAGGTTTCAATTTCTTTGTCCTTTTTACGATTCGACGACATGTCTCTACGCATCCAACTAGTGGGTGATAAATTCGCCCGCCGTTACAAAAGTTTGGGAAATGTTCGTGCAGAAATGCAGAGTAATGATATTCAAAATCAGTTGGATATCAATAACCCTAGAGTTCCTGAGAATGTACTTTTACAAAATCCAAATAAAAAAAGGAAGATATGTGCAATTTGTCAAATGTTGTTTGTGCAAAGTGTCAAAAGCTGTGTGGCGAGCACAAAATTGAAGTTTGTGTCTCGTGCTTTATATGATACAATTAAGCTTGAAACCAATGTTCCTTTTTTACTTTAAAATGTATGATTTAAGAAACTGAAAGACACTGAATTGAAAAAAATTTATAATATGTTATACTTTTTTATGTTTTATTATTAACTGTTTATAAAACCATGCCAATTGAAGGAAGGCTATGAAATGTTAATTTTCCGTTTAAAATTAATTAAAATTAATTATTTAACTATTTTTTTAAAATAAATAAAAAAAGATCTAAATATCAATAAAAAAGCTATTTTGGCACCTACTTTTGCTCATCACATGTTTTATATTTACTAAAAATGTGTCGTAGTCAAAATGACGAAGGATGACGTTACTGTAGAAAAAACGTGGATGATGTTCTAGGATAAATCTATTGTTTTATGAAAAGAAATAATACCAAATTTTATATTAAAAAAATAAAATTAAGGAAAATGTTCCAACTGTAATAAGTGAAATTATAAAAAAAAAACTATAAAACTACAAATGAAACAAAATTGTAAAAGAATTATTATTATACTGTTTATTTAACTTACTTCAGTTTGTATAAGCTACATATGAAATAATTAAAAAATTATAGTAACAAAAAAAAAAAAAATAAATTCAGGAGAATTTAATCAAGGGGTGGAGTTACATCCTGTCACCTAAATAACTAATGCCGTCCAACAAAATGCACGGTAACAATAATATATTAAATTTTATTTTTGTTCCCACATTTTGTTGGATTGCAACGTAAGCATTTTTGCATACGGTGCATAGCTTAAGAATATTGTTCCAATAAATTTTAGTTTAGTCTTAAGATTCACTTATAAATAAAAACATACATTAAATAAAAGTTTGTGTTTTGTTTTTATAACTCGCGTCATAGCTTACATGCTTCGATTTCTTCACCTGACCCACCCGGCCCATAAAGGTCACTTTAATTATGAGAATAATTTCGTCCCTGGTGATGAGCTTAAGATGGTAAAGGTACGCTTAGCAATTATTTCTCTGAGGAGTACAAACATATTTTGGATAAGTAGCCCTTGTTGCCGAAACGTTCTTTACTACCTCTCATTCCCTTTCTTGACGAGTTAGGATTGATGCGATTGAATGGGCGACTCGTAAAATAACCTACACTGTCGTATCGTGAACAGTTCCCTATTATTCTACCATATGATTGTCGTTTCGCGAAGCTCATGGCAGAATTTATACACTAGATTTCAATTCACGATGGAAAGCAAATGATGTTGCGAATCTGCTGTTGTTATTATTGGATACCACGATTGAAAAATTTGGTTCGTACACTAATTCGGCGATGCAAACAGTGCAAAATTGATAGACAACATTCTTGCAGTCAAATAATGGCTGCCCTTCCCCCGAAAAGCTCCGCCGGAACCAAAGATATATGACAGTCCGATTAGTATAGTTGAATTGTGAATTCTCTAAAAGATGGAAAGTTCAGTATCTCGTGAATATGATTAGGTAGTAGTAAAGAATGAGCAATTGATAGCAACATCGTGAAAGTCGGGAATAGTGGTGGCCACGTTAGTGTTGCCAATATTTGTACACAAAACGGTATGATAAATCGGCCAATAACCAAACTTGTTGTATTGAACGAATAGTAGTTTAACATCGCTTTTCTAGCTTCATGGACTCTATCAAGAATGCCCTGCAAGCCGACTATTTTGATGATGGTTTACTTGATTATGAAAAGGCGATGCAAACCAGCGATCCAGCACAAATTTGTGATGCTGTTAAATTTGATCTTTTCATCAAGATGACATCTACGGGCATTGAAGAGCCCTTAATACTGGCACCTTCTGTGCCAATTTCAAATGAGGGAACTATTCATGATTAACTCCAAAATAACCCAGCAATTAAAGAAATTGAGGTCGTTACTTTGAAGGCTTTGCTTTAGGCTAATGACGCAGTTCAAGCCCTACCATTCTATTACCTATAGTAAAGCGTGGAGGATTGAAATGTCCGATTTGTGGTAAAAATCAGCCTCTGCAAATTTTGGTACAATTTTAGGGACATGAGCTTGGAGCACAGACTTCGAAAGGTGGCGGTACATAGCGTTTGTTTTCGCTGCTTGTCGAGTGGGCTTGTTGGTAAAAATTGCAAGAGTGTGGCAACTTACAAACAAGATCACAATTAAAGTAGCTACATTTGCAAGGACCTCGCCATAAGTTTGCGAATACCACTTTTTAATGTGGAAAATGTGCAATATTGCCGTATCAAAGTCGAGTCGATACATGATACGACACAAAAAATTACCATCACGAATCGCTTGCATCAGATGCAATGTATTAAAACTCCTAAACTAATCAAAACGCGGCTTGAAAATGATGTCTTTACATCGAAAGCGCTCGCCAATCGTACTAAAGAAACAGCCAGTGACGACGGTCTTCACCGAAAGGTATGACAACAGTATAAAAACTCCCTTCACATTTGTGGCTGACACAATTTCGGAACACTTTCAGGGCCTTCAATTACTTTTCCTATGTTGTAGATAAATTTCAATTCAATTCTCTTAGAAATCCTTAAATTATTCTTCCCATTAGGCGTTTACACATTTCAGATTCGTTAACACATTGAGTCGTTTCCAGAAATTTCAACGTAAACCAATTGGGAACTCGGAATTATTATGCTCCATTACACCATCTAAAATGATCACTTTATTTGCTGTTCACGCGCAATCAGCGCTCTGATGTTTCGTACAGTTTACAGATAAAGTCTTCAATCTTTCTTTCGCTACGAAGAGCGGAGCAGATAACAGGTCTGCATACCGTGTACGAGAAGCAGGGTCACTAATTTTGTACTGTTGTCTTACGTAATGTAATAATCATCCGTTCTTTCGAGGACTTAATTTTACAATCCCTGTAACTTTTCCGTAAAAGTATGAAGTTCACGCCAATGATCGTTTTTTAAAATTGATGTGCATTTTATAATTATGCCTATTACGTGGAGTGTAAGAACTGTAAGAGAAGCACGACTGGGTGCTAAAAGACTCCTTCACAAATCGAGGATAGTAGGAACCCCTATAGTATGCAGGGACTGCAATATAAATAAGCAGCAGCGGATTAGAGAGTAAAGTCTCAGCAAGTCACGACTGGCAACGTGACTTACCAAATTCGGATTTTGAGCAGAGGGCTAGTAACCCAATCTCGTAAAAACCATCATTACTAAAACATCAAATACAAATTTAAGAATATCCCTCTAACGTTTACAATTCAAAGAACGTTGACAACGGAATATAATTGCAACGTGTAACATTAGGATTTCTCTCTCTCTCTCTCTCTCTTCATAAAAATGCGTTCCTATTACATTGAAATCGAAGAAAAGAGCTGTAAAGAATCCTGGGATTTTTGGTTATTCACCGTAGGAATACAATGGCTTTAAGTCAGATGTTCGAACCATTTTATTATTGATGATGGAAGGCTGTTGCCAAATAAAGCCATAAATTTGTGAAAGTACTCCTGCTTTTGGTACCACTAATTAGTGTATAGCTGTCGCGGTCAGAATCGTTGTACTCAATATGATTCTCTAAATTTTTACTGCTATGAGAATACTGGGATCGGACTCTGGCGGAATTTTAATTTTTAATTAATATATCAATCTGCTTATATTCAGCGTTACAAGCACTTAACTACGAATAATTTCCCCGAGAACTTTCTCTTTTCGAAATTAAAATCAATTTGGATTTGCTAGATGGAATGGTCAAGCAGGGACGAACAGACATTCGAAATGTATGGGTTCTTTAGTCAATTGTAATAAAATAATTAAAATATTTATAAAATACGTTATATTATTATATAATTGCATGTAGAAGAACGCGTTATGCAGAATGTCTCGATCTCTGGAACTAGTTTCGTGGTATCCTTACTGTTTTTGACTAGTGTAATACTGGGAGGAAATATAATTTGCGCAGTATTTATTTTTTATTTATTAATTAACATTTATTTCTATAAAAAGAAGCCTTCAATGCCAAAAGAATGTTACTAGCATGCAGTATTTAGCAGCCCATTTTAGAAGGGACATACCTAATTTGACATATATCGTGAACTATGTATATGAAATATTATTATATATTATAAATAATAATAATAGAGTCTTGTTTACGCAGCAAGAGGTTAAGAAGCAAATATGTGCCAACACTTTTCTTTTTATTGTATTCTAACTCTGTACAATACGCTTCGTCGTACAGAGGGTTGAAATGTACCAAAAGTGAGGATTAATTCAAAAGCTGAACTTTATCCTACACATTCGTGTGTGGTACTGGGTCAAAGGTAGTTAAATTCTACATTACTATTTGCCAAAAACTTTTGTTTTGAGTAAATACTCTATCGACTGTGAGCTTTTAAAGTCAAATAATTTATCAAAATTATTCGTGCCGTGCCTAAAACTGAAAATTGAGATATTTTGGGTGCTGATAATTCTTACTCAGCGTTCTAAAAGTAATGTTATTAAAATGGAACCATCCACTTCAGGTATTTGGCTACATAATTGCATTAATGTTTTTTAGATAAATGTTTTGCAAATATGTTTTATATTTTTTTAAAAAGTGCTCCATATTTGGGGTATTTTCGATATATACACAGATTTTCAACAAATTTCTCGTTGCGATCTTGCAAATTTTATTAAGTTATATTTTAATATAGTATTTTAACTTGTATATTCCACACCAAACTTTTGCAGAGGCACTGCGTTTTTTTACTTATTAAAATTTTTGCGAAAGAACTCCAGTTGCTAAATACTCTGAAAAAACAAACAACAAATCAACTTTTTTGTTTGTTTTTAACTCTCTTCTGTCTTTGTTTTCGGTATTAAAGTTATTGTCATAAATGAGTTTGGTTTCTATCAGAGATGGTTGCGTGAGTTAATTTTGACTCACGCTCACTTACAAAAAATAATTTCTGCTTTATTTACACGGATTTCTAATTTTTGCATACGTTTGAGCTTTTATTAAATTTAAAATTAACTTACGAGCTCGAAATGATCACGAAAACACTTAATGTTCGAACAAAACTAAAGCTTAAATACTAATATGTATATTAAATGCAAAAAAAAAAAAAAAATCTAAAAAATAAGCTAACGCACAAATTCGGCAATAACTTACGTTATTATAAATAAATTTCTTTATAAAATTATATGTGACTTACGAACATTGCATTTCAAAAATATCGTGTCACGCTTCCATCTCTTTTATTGTTATAGTTCATTGAACACTACATAAAAAAATTGGGCATAAGCATGTGACCATACATAGAAGTATGGTTTTCATTTGCACTTTAATAGAACAAGTAAAGATTCCTACTATACATTGGGTAAATTTCAACATGTTCTAAATAATTTCTAACATAAGCTAAGTAAATTTTAAGAAATTTCATGTGAAATTACAGAATTTGCTGAAATTTACCTAATCTATAGTGGGTAATTTTTTTAATTTTAATAAGAGTGTGTTTAATTTTTATGTGTAAGCTGTTGATAATTAATGTATTATGGTATATTAATTTTTTGAAGTAAAAAATAAATTTAAATATTTAATTAAACTTCCTTCGTATAGGAAGGTATTTAAAATTCGGCACTGCCATATTGATTTATATTTTGTATTGGTTTTGTCGGTTTACTGTGATGTAATTTATTTGAAGTGTTGTGTAATTGTACATTACTCGTAATTTGGTACAAGAGAAAACGAATAACATTTTGGAAATTATAAACAATTGACATCTTACTATTTTAGGAACAAGTCCCAAAACAATTTTTTTTCTCGTCGTGAATTATATAATTTTATGAAAAATTCAGAACGTCAATTACTAAAAGATAAATTTAAGCTTCTAAGGTGGGATGTAATCCAACGTGTCAACCCTTCAGATATGGTCGATTTTATAAAAAGATTTAACAAATTCTGTTCAGAATATAAGACTCGGTGGAAAAAATGTGTTAGAAAGGAAGAAGCTTTTTTAAAGAATTATAATAATTGGCTTGATGCTCCTATCTGTTTTGTTCCACCACCAACACCATTAACAAAACGAGGACGCAAGGATGTCTCATTTGAGGAGTGTAAAGAAAACACAAAAGCAAAGTTTTGGCTCACTCCACACAAATAAGCTTGAGAGGTTCTGGAAAAACTGATGCTTCAAAAATAGTTAAAGAAATAATATCAAATCCAACTAGAGCGACAAAATATAGAAAAAGTTTAGAAAACGTACAAGCACAGCAATTAAGTGCGGACAAAGCACTTTCGGTTTTAGTTGAAGCTAAGTTAACGCGATATCAATATAATATCATTAGAAAAGCCGCGCCTAATAAATTTCCTTCATATACAAAAGTCCAAGAAGCTAATAAAAAATGTTATCCAATACAAGAACATATGAATACTTCTGAAACATCAGCGCAAGTAAGTCTGCAAGGACTATTAGATCATATCACTGAGCGTCTAGTTATGGTACAGAATTCTGTACTAGATTCATTAAACAACAAGGAAATATCGCAAATGACTTTAAACTTTAAGTGGGGCTTAGACGGAAGTTCGGGCCATAGCTCTTATAAACAAGCATTTCACGGATCTGAAGCTAGTGATTCTGCGGTATTTATAACATCTATTGTGCCATTAAAAATTGTTTGTTTGGATAAAACAATTTGGCAAAATCCTCGACCTTCTTCTACAAGATTTTGTAGACCCATAAAAATTAAATTTTTGAAAGAAACCGTAAGTACTTCACAACTTAAAAAAGAAAGAGTAGAAAATAAAATCAAAACTCTGAAGGTTTCCGTGGTTTTAATAGGCGATAAATCAACAAAAATAAATCACAAATTTATGTTAGTGGTGGTTGATGGGGAAGTGTGTAATGCTATAACCGAAACAACATCCACACAAAAATGTTACGTTTGTGGTGCTACGAGCAAAGATTTCAACTGTATTGATGAAATGATTGCCAGAAGTGTGAACAAGGATACATTTCAGTTCGGTTTATCTATTCTCCATGGCTTGATTAGGTTTTTTGAGTGTCTTCTTCATGTGGCATACAAATTACCACTTAAAAAGTGGCAAGCTAGGTCAGATTATGACAAACAAGTTGTTAAAGACACAAAAACAAGAATTCAAAAAGAGTTTAAAGAAAAAACTGGATTGATCATTGACCAACTAAAGCCAGGCTTTGGCAACACAAATGACGGCGATACCGCGAGAGGGTTTTTTAAGAATGCAGAAGTTTCCTCAGGATTAACAAAAATTTATCTAGATTTAATAAACAGAATGTATATAATACTTATTGTCGTGAAGAAGTGAAGACATATTTAATAGATTTCTTCTTACTTCAGATCCATATATATCCAGCATTAGTAAAACTAATATAAAAAAAATACACACAAAATACCGCAGGTGGCTTTGGAATTATTAATTCTTCCCGAAGACAATGATGATGAGGATTCTGATCATGATAATGATGATAATGATAGTGATCATTATAATGATAATGATGAAGATATCTAAAGCTTTTATCATAATAATACCCAAAATGGATTTAAATGCATATACATATATGTTTATATAATTGTTCTCTTATTTTTTGAATAAAAAAAAATATTTTCTATTAGTTTTTTTTTTCAAAAACCTTTTTTTTCACTAAATGATGTACAGTTATTCCAAAAAAAATTAATTCCGTGAATTAATCCTCAGTTTAACTATGTTTGAACCCACTGTGCGTCGTTTTGTTACGTCGTGTTATGTGTAGAGATTCGTAACGATTTTGCACCAAACCAGCTACACTAACTTACAACAAAGCTGGGGCAATGCCTGCGGTAAATTGCTCCTAGCAGCACATTTTCACGTGACACCAGTTACTGAATAAACAGGCTTATGCTTTTTATTCCGCGCGTGTGGGACACTCTAGAAATCTATACCACTAGAACCGAGTTTTGTTTTTTTTTTTTTTTTTTTTTTTTTTTTTTTTTTGTTTTTTTGTAAACTCCGCTCACTTTCAATTGATATGGCTGTTGCTAAGTTAGAAATATATTTCGGAACAAGGATTGTGTTATAGAGATCTGTCAGCATCTCTGTACGATGACTATGATTGTAATTCTTATAGATGTAGTTTTAACTTACAATATTTTTAAACAAGCCATTAAACAGAATTTTGAAAACGATTTATTTTGACATAATTCAAAGCAGGAGACAAAGCAGATTTGTTTCTGAGTAGAGCTGCGAACTGTCGGCCGCCTAGGGTAGAGAGTGCTTCTAGGTACCACAGGTATTTAATTTCTTGTAAATATAATAAAAGGTTTAATTCAAACTCAAATGTTATGAATGGCTACGTGTTCAGGAGGTTCGTTCGATCCAAGTTCAGCACTAGCCAAAAATTCGCCCGATAAATAAATGAATTTAGTTCAATTGTTGATGAGCTAGAGAAAATATATATTGTCTTAAACGCAGATCTATTGCCGATTTTGCTGCTTTGCAGTCTACCCAATGAAATGGAAAACTTTGTTATTGCCATAGAAAGCAGAGACAAGTTGCCTGCTTATGACACTTTAATCTTCAAAATACTTGAAGAAGAGCTGCGACAAACAATAAACAAAACGAAACAGTATTTGCCGTAAATTCCAAGGATGAAAATAAAAGTAACAAAAGATTCAACTTAAAAGAAAAATTTATTTTAGACAGTGGCGCCCTCTTCAAAAATCTGCAATTATAGAAAAAAAGTAAAAAAAAAATGTATCCATAGAATTTGAAATACTGATTATTTTTGCAGTTAGGCAACCATAACGCATCAAAAAAATATAGCCGGTGTTAAATGTTTTTTTGCTTGTTGCATAGTGTTATTATTGCCCGCGACGTAATATTTCTTGAAAATTCGTTTAAAAAAACGCCAGTTGAAACTGATGAAAATTAAGGGTTTTATTGCAACATTTTTAAACAACATAGAAAAAATGAAGTTACCACAGCAATTCAAGATGAGTATTGTGATTATCAATAGGTTGATAATGGCGAACACGTGAGTCTATCTACTAATAAATTTGATAGCAAAGAAACAGTAAACAAGAGAAAAAGGTTAAAATCAAACAGGGAATCTGATAGTAAAGAAACAGAAAACAAAAGAAAAAGAAGAAGACCTAAATTATTTAGAACACAACAAAGAGGCAGACTTCGTAAAGTTTATACAGTTGAAACTGACACAGTAATGTTAAATTCTGTAATTGAAAATCCAACTACTGTTGATAAAGCGCTAATATCTAAAAAATTCTGCAGAATGGAAAGAAGCAATTCAAAAGGAATATTAATCTTTAATTAAAAACATAATTTGACAGTTGGTTTATAAACCAAATAATAAAAACGTAATTGTGTGCAAATGGGTTTTCGTTGTAAAACGTTCACCAGAGGGAAATATTGAAAAGTACAAGGCAAGGTTAGTTGCACAAGGATGTTCACAAAAGTACAACATCGATCGAGACATTCAACAATACGACTATTTTTAGTATTATCTGCCAGGCAAAAGCTTTTGGTGAATCATATAGACATAGAAGCCGCTTATTTAAACGGAGATTTATCAGATGACGTTTTTATGATGCAGCTAAAATTTTTTGAAGATAAAGAGCATCCCGATATGTATGCAAGCTTAATTAAGCTCTCTACGATTTAAATCAAGCTGGTAGGGAATGGAACAGAAAGGTGAACGACATATTAATTGAAATGGAGTTTGATCGTTGAAAATCTGACACATTCGTGGATGTGAAACGAAATGTTAACGAGTTATGTTTATTCGCAATTTATGTTGATGACATGCTATTGGCATGTTCTACTGAACAGGAAATGCAAAATGTTATAAGCAGTTTAAGTAGGAAAGTTAAAGCTATTGACAAAGGCCCTGTTTTTTTTTTATTTGGATATGGAAATCAGATTTAAGATTTGCTTGAGCTATGGGGTATGTCAAATTGCAAACCTGCGGCCACTCTGTTGCCAAGTGGTACAGTTTTAGAAAAATGTACAAATAAATGCGAAAATTTGGAGACAACATCATATCAAAGTCTGATTAGGTCGTTACTGTATTTATCGGTTATATCTAGACCCGATTTAACACACGTAGTATCAAAACTATCGCAATTCAATACGCATCCATATAAAGGACATTTCGCAGCTGCTAAGCATGTTCTCCTATGTCTTAAGAAATATCCTGAAGCTAAGATAACATTTTCTAATAACTGCAACAATTTTGAAGTGTATTCGGACTTAGACTGGGCAAGTGATTATTCTGATAAAAAATCCTACTCAGGTTTCATAGCATTTATGGCAGGTGGATCACATGGAAGTCGCGAAAGCAAGCTGTGGTTGCTCTTAATACTATGGAAGCCGAGTACATAGTTTTGTGCCAGGGTACAAAAAAAGCTGTTTTCTTCAGATGTCTACTTAAAGAGATGAGATTCGAAGACGACATCGCATTACAACCATATCGCAATATTTACAGTAAAAAATCCTACAGTACATAAGAAAAGCAAGCATATTGATATCCGGTATCACTATATTAGGTCAAAATACGAAGACAATGAAGTAGATGTAGAATACATTACAACAAATGATAATGCAGCAGACATTTTAGCAAAAGTTTTAACTAATCAGAAGCATTCATATTGTTATAAGTTACTTAAATTAACATTGTATTTTTTTTTTTAATTTTAATATTTTATTTTGGTTTGAGGGGGAGTTTGTTAGAAAAATACAACTTTTCTTGCAACCCAAATGCATACAACTATGTTGAAAGTTATAAAAGTTTTCAATGTAACTTTAAATTTTATTTCCTTTTGAAAAACATCATATTTTTTATATTACTCAATGTAACATCACTTTTATATACTGAATTTAAATTATATATTTTCTAAATTAAACAAATTGACTTATTCCCTTTTTCAATTATATTCGTCAACCGGATCACGTAAGTTTTCACTACATAAGTAAATCAAACAAAACTTACTTCGGTAATTACAAATTTATTTAAACCGTTTTAAAGACAACCTATAGAAAATACGAACAAGAGAAATTAGGTCAAAAATTATAACGGTTCTCCAGCTCTATTTAAACAAAGTTAATTTTAAAACTAAATTTGAAAATTACTTAAAAAGTTCTCGGATTGCAAAGCACCGATATCAAATCCGTAAACGGATTTGTAAAATCCTTTAGTGTTTACTACATACTCAAAAGAGGATTTAGCAACTCTTCTCCGATACACTTCGGCTTTGCTGAGATATCAAATTGTGTTTAAAATAAATCCTTTTCAAACCACTGCATTGTTTGAAAGCAAACACATGAAAGTTAAGTTGCGTAAAAACTTATATTTCAATTAATTTTTAACCTTAAAAGCAAATATTTATAGTTTTCTCCAACATGCGTTTTAGGATAACTTAGAATTAGTATAACAAAAAACGTTCGACTTTTCAGACAATATAAAAAAATGAAAAGAAATTCGATTTAGAACAACACTTAGGGAGTTGGTTTTTAAATTGTAAGTATGGTAACACATAATTTGAAGTTATAGTTAATTGAACTTCTAAACGTTCCTTTTAAAAATTGCTAAAAAACTTTTTTAACCTAATTTGTTGTGAACAGTTACAAAAAATTGTTTTCTTTTTATTAATTAAAAAAATAACGAAAATGTAAAAAGTACGTGGCTTACAATATTATCGAATGCTGCTTGTTGTACAATGGGTGGTTCTAAGTCTTTACGTAAGGCATTACCCATCACCGGCTCTGACCAACATTGAGGTATTGAGGACTGTATTTGAGCATAGTTTTCTATACCAGCAATATTTAAATTGTACCTAACGAATTAAATTGGAAATGTTATAAATAAACGAGAATTTAATTATTTAAAAAACTTCTTACTTTTTTGGGTTATGACAAGGAGTAATAGTAGGAGGATTAGAAGAATTGGTTGCAATTACTTTAAGAGCAGTGCAGGAAGATTTTCTTTGTGGCTGATCTTCGTCAGATTGAACAATTCCATCACCACATACAAATTCTTTTTTCATTACGGCCACTACGGTTTCCGATTGATTTTGAGTTGGTAGTTGAACAAAATCCATACAAGACTCTTTTTTTTGGTGCTGTATTAGGGATACATCAGATAGGTTTGGATGCGACAGCGAGATGAAACTTAATTTTGCTTTTTGAACAGGATTCTGTGGGAGGTATTAAAGAAATGTAATAAAGAAACACAAAACATAAATAGAAAAATAAAAATTAAATGATAATATGCAATAATTAAAAGAAAAACCTTATAAACATATATTGAAAACGTATAATTGGGACCTGCGATTTGGACTAACACAAAAGGGTTCCGTATCACACTAAGTATTTTTAAATAGCAAGATATTGAATGTAAAATAAAACTGCAGTGGCTTTTTGGACAGACCATACCTTAAAAATTTTAAATTGCTTTAGCACCTCAGTTATTTTTTGCTAATCTGTTTTTGCATTATATTATTCATTTATTTGTATTTAATCCGATTACAAGCCTTAAGGGCCAACTTAATCTAGATTTATATGGTTTAAAAAATCATATAACTAAAATTAATATATAAAAATTATAAAAAATGTACTATTCCGTTTCAAATTGCACCCAATAATGAAGCCAAACTAATAATAATAATAGTCCTCTATGCAATAACAGGAAAATTGTTCCGTTTCTACAAGTATTGTTTTAGGATGCTTTTAAATTTTTTAATCGATTTATTAAAATGTCGTTCTTTATTAGAAAGAAAGTTGTTCCATAATCTTGACACTCTAACTACAAATGATCTAGTCATATAAAGAGTTGAGTGATTTGTACCTATAAAATAAGGAACAATTGTATTTTAAATTCTTTCAGTTCCTGATTATAAATCGGTATTAATCATCTAAATTTAGCTTTTTTTACTTAACAAGTTTTTGTTAAGGCTTGTGTCTATCAATTAAGACTGTTAAAACTTTAAAATTGGCAATTGCACAGCACAGACATTACCCAGGCTTTGCCCGAGGACCAAAATTGGATCACTTGTAAGGTTAAAGTTAGCAGCAACGTCAAAATGAATGGGCTGCGTGAACAGCCTGCTGCGCAAAGATTGGTTCAGGCTGTGTGAACAGCCTACTGCGAGTTGATTAATTCGGTTCCCAGGCTGTAATGGTAAATGATATTGAGAATTTGAACAAGGTATTATGCGCGATAAACGCACTCGAGCCGTTTAAATCACCTGGCTCGGACGGTATATTTTCGGCCAGCTTATAAACCTGTTGCAGATAGGTGCAGAGGTAAGGGTTGCATTTATACAAAAGACCAGTGAAAAGAATAAATAAAAGCCAAAGGACTTTCGACCAAAATGATTGAAAATAATAAAAAGTTCAATCGATCTTATCATCAGCGATGCTTAGCATGTTTATTCTAAGGGTAAATCTGATGAGATGGATGGTTGGTTATATACGCTAACGGCTTTTTTGGGTATTGAGGCAAGTTTAGAAATTACTGGAGATTTTAACCTTTAAGGTTTTTTTAATGGCATTTCAAGTTCGCATACTAAACAGAAAAAATATCTACTCAGACCATGGAATGGACAGCGTTGTATAAGACAACAAGTAGTTGTTACTAGTGAATATTTGGAATATGGGATAGGAAAGAAGTAATCTATGCAGATAGCATTGTGATTTTAATGAGGTCATTCACAGCTAGTAAGGTCATTCAGGAGGCGTTGGACGAACTACCTTCTTTGGCTACGAGTAAGGGAGTGAGCGATTAATCCTGATAAGCCATACGCTAAAGGCTGTTGATCTGAAGTTAGCAGAGAACATACATATGTATCTATTTGAATAGAAAACTGTCATCGAGTAGAAATATTCAAGAAAAACTCAAGAAAGCTGTCAATGAGTACTGCGCCTGCAAAAACTCCATAGATAGAAATTGGCCGCACATGGGTCTTAAGGTCAGTTGTCACATATAACTGTACCGTAGGTGGGGTAATTGAGCAGGTGCCTTTGTCATCACAGGGGTAACACGACATTTTAAGAAAGACATTGCTTTAAATCGTAGCTAGATGTTGCAGTTCAAACTGTTATGTGTTTCCGGCCATGACAATGTAACGGGCAATGAAGTTTCCAAAGAAATTGCAGGGAATGGCACAGAAGAAGAATATTTTTAAGGTAGTTGTAGGTGTGATCAATGCCAATGATCCCTTAGGGATCATGGATGGCCCATCAAATTAAATAACATAAGGGAGGAAGACAAAGAACTTAAAACTAAAAAAATGTAGTATCTCTTCAGTTTTGATCTTATGGATCCGAAAATATCTAAATTTTAAATATTCTTATAATCTGATATTGCTACGATCGGTTAAAATTCCCCACTCCCCCTCCTAATTCCTTTTTTTTTAATAAACATAGAATATTCTACCCTTTACACAAGTATTCAAGTATGCATCAAATTTTATTGTAAAAATGCCCGCCTTGGCTTTTTCTCCCATCCTGGTCCACTATTTGAAATATTTTTATTTACCATGAGCACAAATATTTACCCAAATTTCAGTAAAGTCGTTTAGCTGTTATTGACGCACACACAAACAAACAAGCAAACAAGTAAACAAACATACCTACAAAGAGATTTTTAATATATATTATATAAGATCTGCCACAGTCCAATATCTGAAGAAAAAATAATCGACTAGCTTCCAATATCTATATACTACATGGTATTACGACTTTTTTTGCAATTTTAACAGCGTTAACGTTATCTACATTTAGTGATCCATAATAATTCTTTAATGCCATTACATTGCATTTAGTTGCTGAAAGGGAAAATATTTTTAAAGCTGGCTAAATCACTAAATCCAGCATCATTATTAATTTTAGAGGTATCACAATTGTTTTTATTTTAATTATTTTTCTTTTATTAATAATTGAATTTAATTTTATTTATTTTTTATTTTATTTAATTCATTTTACATATCAAAACCATCATTTTTACTTGTAGCGCTTAAGAATTTAAAAATCTGCTTCAGATTATTCCAATCTTTTTCTGTGGGAGTTTAAATAGATCGTACAGCTTTGCATTTATATTACCAATATCTGGACGAGTTGCAACCACAATATACATAAGGTTGTGCCTATTGCTCCAGGATAAGAAACATTTTTCCAGCAAGAATTGATACTGCGTTAGAATATTGCATTGTATATTATTTCAAAATTTCGTCTTGATTAATAGCGACTAATCCACCAATGTGGTGGATATCAAAAACACTTTGTAGAGAGCCAACACTAATTTTAAATAACACAGATGCATAAAAAACTCTTGATCGGTGAATTCTAAAGAAGACACAAGGATCCACATTACTAAATTAAAAACGTGCTTCTTTCATAGACATACTCGATCAGTATCATCTCCGAAATGCATTTTCAAGGTCATTTCTCTAACGGCAGTACCAGCTAAAATAGTTGGTAGTTCGACACTCGAACCTGTTTTCACATCAGATATTGTGTTTTTGTCTTTAGTTTAGGTTAAGGTTTTGCAGGCAGATATGTTTTCGTCTATGCAACTAGCGATTTCTGTAAAATTCTGTGGGATGCACA